>OY755192.1:600000-1028554 GCA_963576735.1 Bedellia somnulentella | reverse complement strand
CGCCGCCCGCGCCCGCGCCCGCCATCTCGCTGGTCAGTACCACCACACTACCACCGCACTAGCATACATACATATACTCACGGCTATACACCCCTAGAAGGGGTAGCCAGTGCTAAGGAATCAGAAACTCCTCAGCCACTTTTGGAAAATTGAGTGGGGCAAAAATAATTTAAGGTTGTTGGTGATGGGTCTCCAACCGCATCGCCCAATGTTCCCTTAAAATCCCAATACCGTTTGTCGCCTCTTACGTACACCCATCAGAAGAAATGGGATAGTGCTATCTAAACCGACACTACACATTCATACATACATATAGTTGAGGCCTGAATGCAAAAATGGTGTAGACAGAGCTTTAGAGCTTGAAACTCTTCAGACACATTTGGAAATTGATAGAGGGTAAGATAATATTCTATACCCTCTCTACTCCTCAGGTCGTCACCTCTTACGACACCCGTGAGTAGAAAGGGTAGTGATAATGACATTCTAAGCGGTCTTTGTGTACGTAATACATAGTAACATTAGCCATACACCATGGGCGTGATTGAGTACCAAACTCTAATCTTACAAAAATATTCCCCAATTCTATCTCTTAACTGCCAAAACTGGCTCTAAAGAAAGCATATCTTTAGAAAGCATATCTATTTATTTCATTTTTGTTTTTGTTTCCAAAACCAACCTTGTAGCCTGTAAGTAGTGTAAGTATTTATCAGTAATAATCCCCACATGAGGTTTTCATGAACAAAAAGATTAAAAACTTGTAGCCTATTGTTTAACTATCAACTAAAAAATTGTGTAACTTTCCAGCCGATCAACACTGCGGACCCCGCGAACCACCAACTACAGAAACAGCAGGACAACAACGACGTGCACTAGACAGCCGGCGCGCGCGTAACATATACCACTACCACTACCACCACCACCTACCCCCTACCACCATGCGAGTCGCGTCATTATGACTAACTCTACGCTCCCATCTGTGTCTGCTAACTAAGCTACTTTCATTTTCATCTGTTGTAATGTATCTTTTAGGGTATTTGTGTTTTGGTATCACCGGACATGAAATCAGTGGAAGTGACACTTATTGATGATCAATAAGATTTGAGTATCTTAAGTCAAAGAAACAAGTATATGATGCCGATGAAGATTATCATATTAGTGGCAATAAATCTGATTACTACTTATCACTTCCACTATATTTTGTTTTTGGTGGTTTAAATATTGATCAAATTTTGATTATGTAATAGTCGATTTGATATGTAATCACTTGTTTGATCTTCCTTCTTCTTTGCCCAAACACATCTAAAGCAGTATCTCTGGTTGAAATATAGACAAGCATAAATGAAGATGAAGAGAAAATCTTTCCAAGTGTAAGTTTTGGCAAGAAAAAGTGAGATAAAAGATTATGATGTTGATTCATTGATTTTCATAAGATTTCAAGAAGTTGTCAGTTGATTTCCAATGTAGAGCAGATCTAAACCATACATGTGTTTTCATAGTGTGCAAAACTTTGTTGGATGATATTGTGAAATAGAATTAGCCAAATTAAGACACTCCTTTATTGTTTCCAAGTCTGATATTAAGGAGTCTTTTAGTTTGTTGTAGTTGGAAGATATACATGGGCTAGAGAGAGAAAAGCGTTATAATTTTTATAATACAACATGTAGTATTTAAGGTTTTGTCTTGAAAAACAAAGTTGTTCTCTGAGTAATTGCTTTGAGGCATATTGTGTAAAATATGTTTCTTTCCGATGACAATAGATGTGAATATTTGTAAAGCGTACTATTTGTGCAGACTTCAATAGAAAAACATACCCAATCACACTTTTTAATAAAATAACTGTACTAGTTATGGAGGATATTGTCATTCATTCATTAAATCATTCTTCAACTAAAATGAATGACAATACATAGATTACTAGAACCTCTGTGAGGGCATCGATACGCCATAGTGACGTGACTCTTATATTTGTCTGCATTTATTTTTGTGAGATATTGTCAGCGAAACAAATGGACATCAGTGATTGTTTCCATGTCGGCAAAGTGACAAGTGAACGAATGAACTGGGTCGAGAACGGAACGAAATGTGGACCGAATATTGTGACCGAACTGCGACGAGCAAAGCGCAAAATATAAAGTGTATGCGTCTTATTAGTTGGCATATTTATTTTCTTATGACATGTAGTAATTTTGAAAATGGGGTTTCTTTGTAATAACTTGGGTCATCTCAAGTGACTGACTAGGGAAAGCTTTTGTAATGTAGTAATTTTAAAAGTACGGCAGGAACACAAAACCTCGTCTTAGGATATAAGTTACGCGCCCCGCTGCCTATAAGGCAATTAACTAAATTATATATTGAGTGTGTATGCGTACATACTGTGTTAGTGTGGGTTAAGTGAGGACACGTGTTGTGTTTTGAATGCTCGTTATTTTGTTCCCCTCCCCGCCCCCATAGCCTTGCTAGAAATTGTTGAGTGAACCACGGATTTGCATCACTGACTTGTACTTAAAGTCGAGATCCTGTTGCTATTTGTATGTGATTAACAAACTGAAATTACATTATAAATAGCTTCGCCAGTCTGTCACTGGGAATTGATTGACTCCTCTTTGATTAAATTTGACATAATTCACTTTCTTAGGTTTTATGGATATTGGAATTTACTTATTTTTCGATTTTTTCCTAATTTGATTGTAGCTTTAATATCAATCTGTTGGAATCTTTTCCACATTTCCTGTCAATCGAGAGTTAATCCTCGCGAATCAAATCCGATATAAAATCTGATTCATTGGCGATAATAGGGGACAAGTGTAATAAGAAGGCTGGCGGGGGAGGGAGATAGAGGATGCGGCGTCTCGCGCGCATTTGTTCGCATTTGGCTGTCGTCCGACGACTGGGACGCGTTAATTTTAAGATTTATCAACAAAACGACTGTAGATTTCTATCATCACACTTAAGCAAGAAAAAATCATGAAAAACTGTGTTTTTTATTTTGAATTGTACAAAATAATGCTTTCATTTGAATACATTTTTTTTTCTAAATATAGTTTTTAAGTGAGGAATTAGTAAGTGATGCGGCGAGTACATCGTGTGTGATGTTTGTAGGGGCTCGAGCCCCTTTGTAATCCACCTGGTCGAATAGCGCGAGATATTGGTATTTAAAATTAGTATTTACTTACATTTAGTTTAATGACAAAAACAATGTGTATATTTTATGAGAAAGTGAAAAAGTTCTTAAATAAAACTATTGTTTTCGGATTACTCTTGAGTTTTATTGTTGCATTTTACACAAATCCTTGACACTATTATAAATTGTATAAAAACGCTTTTTATCTACATAGGGTAAACATCTAGAGGCTAAAGCATTAAATTGCTTAATAAATGTACTAATTGATGTAGATACTTTGTAAAAAGCGGAGTATATTGCACAATTGTATATCACATGATGATTGGGGCTCTAAGCTAAATGTTAAAAACATTTACACAACACAAACAGTAAAACTTTCCAATGTAAGTATGAACACAAGATAACAGTAAATTTTCAGTTCATCATTTGGCTTGTCATTAAAATAAGGTCGATAAATTAACGCCAGAGAGCGATTGAGCGCAGTATTTTGGGTGTGAAGCGAACAGACCGCATTCGTAACACCGACCTGCGCTCCAAAACTCAAATAGCCGACGTGGGTGCTAAGACAGCCAAATTGAAGTGGGACTGGGCGGGGCATGTCTGCCGTATGCCGCCGGACAGGTGGGCTAAAAATGTAACCCAATGGGTTCCTAGCAACGGCCGCCGGCGCAGAGGCAGACCAAGAAGGAGATGGCGGGATGACCTGGACTCTTTTCGAAAAGATTGGAGAGAGCAGGCCCAAAGCAGGGATGAATGGAAAATCCAGGGAGAGACCTTTGCCCAGCAGTGGGACACAATAGGTTAATAAAAAAAAAAAAAAAAATTAACGTTGCAAAATCAGTCATATTTGAATTCCATAAAATTACAGAACCATAAATTGGCAACTTATCTGTATATTGCATTAATGCAACCTTGCGAAACTAGCAATTATTTAACATACAAAAATATGTCCAAAATAATTCACTCAATCATTCCCTCCATCGGGCGAATGAACGGGAGTGGGTACTTTGAGTCTTCTAGCTTCATCTACATCTAGTGCCCGTTTCATCTCAAAGTACTTTTGTTTGTACCCGGTCAGCTCCGTTTGTACCCTGTCGAGCTCGTTGCGAAGGTCTGTTACTAGCTTTTCACGCATGCTCACTTCTGTGGAAGAAGTTTTGGTGTTAGCAAAAGGGTTCTATATAATTTTTAAAAATCGATTTGTTAAGGACGGAGTACACATAAAAATAAGACGAATACAGAATGCTTGGGATTTAAAAAAGAGAAAGCATGTTGAATTCAGTAACAAACTGCATTAAAATTAACAAGGTTGACAACATCAAAGAAATTTTCGACGAAAGAGTAAGTAAGCATTACGGAGTGCCTATATTCAATGCTAACCAAGCCTAGTATAGTGTAATTCAAAAATTCAAGCCGTATATTCTCGAAGGGGGGTGAAAGAGGTACTAATACTTGTGAACATTACCTAACATTAATGTAACTTGTTATTCAGAGTACCAGCGATTTGCTTAGACAGTGCACCCATGTAATACGAGGGCAGTCCTATCACCATTTTTATATGAATACACTGTCAGATGATTAAGTACAACACAGCAATGTGGGGTCTTCCACGATGTTTGCCACACCACGTAAAAAACGTGATACATTATTCACACTAATGATTTTAGAAAACGAGCAATGGTGTAGGCCCATTCCAATGATTCGACCTCGGACCTCGACATCCTCTGAACTATTACAGATAATCGAAAGTAAAGAGTACTAAAATTAATATAACCTGCAACTAAGCATTTGATTCTCGTGGTCCGCTGGGCCAATGCTCGCTGCGTCGCGTTCAACGTCTGCTTAATTTCAGGACTTGGCTGCAGAGCCAGCGTATCCTTCACCGCTTTGTACAGGTTCTTGGTTTCTTTAAGTTCTCTTTCTTTTATAACGAGCATCTCAGATTGGACTAAGACTTTTCTGGAATGAGAGAAATACATCCATTAGAGAATATTGAACAAAAAATATTATAATATTAATGTCTATTCTTTTTACGATAGTTGGTGGTATTCTAAAACTTGGGATAAGTCTCTTACTTGACTGGTTGTATTTCTTGTGATGTTTTGTCTTAAGCCGTGTTAAATAACTTTTTTGGTAGAGTTAATTAAAATAAAAATGCCAACCATTTCTTTCAAGAGGTGTTAGCAACTAAGGATTCAGGTGCAAGGGACTAAAAGTAATATTATATGACTTGTTTATAATCATCAGCACCCTTTTCATATTTATTTATGAGTTGTTATCATATCAAGTAAACACACGTATAAAGATTAGTGTTGACGGGCCATTTTCGATAACATCGGATACTTTGTCTCATGCGTCCTCCACCAATCTACTCGGACAAGAATAATTTGAATCTTCATCACTCATATTAAATTGTACACGTGATACGTTTTTAGAAAACAACGAGAATTAGTAAAAACAATTATTAAGTTAGACTCCAAGACACGACGACACAGCTCAATTGGAAATGACTGCAAATAAAATAATTCCTTTATTTATAGTACGTTTCCTTGCTTTCTACCGCGCCGCCTCGCCACGTGCCGGCTCTATGATAAGGATGCCGCCGCAAATCAAACAATAATATAAAGCGTGTAAAAAAATTCGAAATTATTTTGCATGAGTATACCTACGCTACGCCCTATGGCGGCAATCAAATAGTGTCAAATGTTATGATTTCGGCGTGGCGGCAACGATTGTTTAAGGGCCGGCGCCGACTGCCGGCATGGCACGGCGTGTCATAGCAAAGGATTTCGGTACTGATATACCCATTTTTAATGTTATAACTATTAGTATAGAATTCATGTTACTTTATTTTGACACAACGATGCCGAGGGAGGCCGCGGTAGGACAGAACGTGCCTAAGCATGCCACGGGATGCCGCGCGGCGTACTGCTGCATCTCGCGAGACGCACGCGCATGACGCGGGCCGCCAGTACGCGGCGCAGTCCGTTCGCCGCACGGGGGGAGGGTAAGGGTAGGAGTGTATAATACGCTAAATACTAAATCCCAGTCAATCATTATGAACACAACTAACTTTAAACATGCGCTGAGTTATTTGCCGTGTCATGCCACGGCATGCCGCGGAAGGCCGTGTTATCCTTCGGAATGCTGCAGCAGAACTTACCGTGCCATCCTGTGCCATGCCGGCAGTCAGCGCCGGCCCTTAGATTTCAAAAGAAGCCGCCGGAGCGTGTATCATAACTAGACCCCGTTATCTTTGTAGCATTTTGGTGGCACCTGATTTTAGTGATGGGGTAAGTTATATTAATATTAATAGTTAAAAAATGCGTAGGTAGTATAAATTCTTGAAAAAATACATTAGAATTATTTAATAAAATAAACTCAGTGGTATGAGTTCGATCTCGAATACAGAAGAAGTTCGTTCTGGACTCCGAATAAAATACACTAAACACCTTTGTATAGTTGCTTGAAGACATATATTAGGTTTAGGCTCATTCATTAGGGTTTTAATAAAATAAATAATTCTATTAATTAATTAATTCTAATAATTACTTGAATCGACTTAGAGAGTTGACCTCTTTGATAAACCTAATCGTTAAATGACAAATGCATCAATGTCAAGAGTGACTTTGACATACAATCTTCACAACATGTTTTAGAATTTTCTTGTCACGTATTGCAAAAAATATATTATTTTTATCACTACAATGAATAAAATCATAGAAGACTATTGTGAACTAGAACTTCGCGGTGACAAAGTCCATTGCGTTCGTTGCGAAATTAACATCGTTCGTAAAAAGTTTAATATCGAGAAGCACATACATACTAAACAAATGTCAATGTGAATAAAATATATGAATGTAAATATATAAAATATTAATGTACCTACTTATCTATTTTATTATAATAATAAAGACAACAGAGATTAATTTATTATCAATTACCCCATCACTAAAATCAGTTGCCACCAAAATGCTACAAAGATAACGGGGTCTAATCATAACCATGTACTTCCGAAAAGCGGCAAATTTCTTTGAGAAGTAAGTACAAAACCTTTGATGCCGCATTATCAAAGTGCCGATGGTTAAAACATAACTATGCATGCACTCAGTTTGATTTTAATAATTTTTTTATTCGCTATGTTTATGGTATTAGTCGTAATGCTCATAGGTCCAGTTTTTCATATTCTTTGATACAGTTTTTTGCGTCTCATAGAATTCCTAAGCGTACCTACCTATACACCGAACTGTTACACCTAACTACTCAGTGAAATAGCGCTAAGTCCTAGCTGCAAGACGCAAGAGTCTTGCAGGCTATGTCTTGTTCTTGCTCAAGTCTTGCACGGTCAGTCTTGGTCTTGGTCTTGCTAAAAATACGCGGTCTTGTTCTTGGTCTTGGTCTTGCAAAAACGCAAGAACAAGACCAAGACTGCAAGACCAAGACTGAATTTGGGCAACACTAATAGATACGTCTTATTGCACATCTCTTTAACCGTAAAAAATCTACGACATTGCGATGGCGTTCATATCTCACTTCTGTGACATCCGCAACTTGTGTGTGAGCTGCACGCTGTCCGGGTCGGTGCCCTGCAGCTTCCTCCAGCGGTGCACGTTGATAGGCGTCTCCAGCGCCTGCTCCAGCGCGCGCACCCGCAGCCGCTCGCGACCCAGCTCGCGCTCGAGGTTGAACACCTGAAAATAGGCAGCTTTATTGCTCGTAAAAACTATAGCCACTATTGCTCAGTGATGATTGATGATTTTGATTAGCTAAAGCAATAAATATTTCCAAACTTTCGAGGATAAAAAATTACTGCATATCGGTCAAAACTGATAAAAGCTAACCTCAAGTCTCAGATCCGTCATATTTTCAATGCCCTTCGCAAGCAGATTCTTTTCTTTTCGTAATCTCAGCAACTCCAGCCGAAGAAGCCGAATATCTTCTAGTCTTTGCTCGTATTGACGTTCACCTTACAAGTTACAAAAATCAACATTTAGGAGTATTCTTACTTTGAACAGTTCCAGACCGATATAAGTCCGACGGAAGCAATTAAGTAAGATATGTAAGGCTAGATAAACATATTCCATTACATCAGATATTTAAAAATGAAACTGTATAAAAGTAGAAAGTGTATTAAGTCAATTAAGTCTCACTGCCGCTGGACGCAGTGGAAAATAAAACGATGACATTAGAAGCATTTTCCTTTGCTTGGTCACCTTTAAGTTTACTTTTACTCTTTAGTTATCTATCGCAATCGTTAATCATGACATGTCGTGCAATCCAAATGCTATAACAACGAAACACAAACCTCTTTGCAGCGTGATCTCCAAAATCCTAATCTTCTCATAGAGCAGCGCAATCTCGTCGTTCCTCCGCACCAGCTGCGCTCCGATGACGTCACGCTCGTTCATCAGACCTTCCAACTCCTTGTTTAGTTTGGCGCGGGCTGCGTCACTCTCCTGTAATAGTTTATTTTTAGTCCCTGATTTCTATAGGAAAATACCAATATCCAAAGTGAAAAGTAATAAATAATATTGAATAAAACTTTTAAGAATGTCAATGGAGTTTGGAGGTTTGCCGAGATTGTAAAAAGTGGAGATGATAGTCTCTGCTTACTCTGATGGGAGCTACTCATAATTTATTTTACAAAGACAATATTTCCTATTTGTAGCTTTATGTTTGACGTAACAAACTTATTCGCAAGTTAGGTGAGGACGAAATAAATTGACATAAGAAGATCCCTCACATGAATAATCCTCGTAAGCCTGGCTTCCTCCTGCCTCAAAGCGGAGATATCAGCCTTAGCGTCTGACAGCTTATTGACCCCGGCCTGGATCTCCGAGCGCAGCTGCTCCACTTTCTTGTTGATCTTCAACAGTTGTCCTTGACACGATTTCAGGCCAATCTCTTTGCCCGTGATGTCCTCTTTCAACTGCTCGATCTGGTATGCTAGCATCTGGAAAGGCATTAGCACAATTAGGCATAACAGAAACAGGCATGTTAAGATTGCGCGGGAATCCAAAGTAAGAAGAATAAAATAGATCATCCTTGATCTCTCTATCTACCAATGCGCCTTGAAAGCTGAAAATTAAGTCTTACTTGCATCATCGCCAGAAGAGTTGCAAGATATGACGAATATTGCATGTGAATCTTTTGTAAGAAAGTGAATGAGGGTGGATGTGGAAAACCATGACGATTTTTGAGAGACAGGAAGATTTGACAGAATGCGCGATTGCGATTGATGGTAAAGAAGGAACAGGAGAAGGAGTTTGTATATTCGGGAAGTTTGTTTACAAGGGATGGAAAATGTGATGGAGAGATTACAAAAAGAATGAAAGGGGAAGTGCCGTAAATGGAGTAATAAGTAGTCTAATGACAAGTCAACCGTTGTTTGAAACTAACACCCACTACACTACAGACTGACTCACTAGTTACAGAAGTAAGGCGGATCGATCTGAGCCTGTGAAACTTTAGTCATACATTCACATTTGGCCACCATAATCTAAGTAAACAATTCCATAGATTTCATTATATATAGCTGTGTAGTGTCGGCTTAGAATAGCACTACCCCATTTCTTCCGGTGGGTGTACGTAAGAGGCGACTAACGGTGTTGGGGCTTTTAAGGGATTTTTGGGCAATGCGGTTGGAGACCCATCACCAACAACCTTTACTTTACCATCTTTACCCCACTCAACTTTCCAAACGTGGCTGAGGAATTTCGAATTCCTTAGTTCTGGCTACCCCTTCTAGGGATTTATAGCCGTGAGCATATGTATGTCTGTATGTTCATTATATTTATATTATAAAATCATTACCCTCAGTTTATTCTTAAGATCCATAATCTCATCTAAAGAGTCAGTGTAGTTTTTATGCAGCATGTTTCTCTCCGCTCTCATGGCATCGAAGGCGGCTGTCAGCTTGCGGTTGTTGGCCATCGTCTCTCGCAGCTCCTTCTTGAGGTCTAGGATCTCACTGTCGCGCATTCTAACCGCGTCTGTGGGTACGTGGCTATAAGTATCATCATCATTATTTTTGCCAATAGATCTTTGAAATTGGGCTTCCATATAAGCCGAAGCGAGTTTCCCTTTTGAGTATTTTAATAACTGAGTTTATTACACGTCTTAAAATTAAAGAGTTCCATTCAAAGGAAAACCCTCTCAGAAAGTATAAACATTAAAGGTTTTTTTTATACTTATGTAGTTAAAAAAAGGAAACCCCTTCAAATCCTATTGAGGCCCTCAATCATATTTTTGTGGTTTTATTATGGTCACTACCCGTTTCTACCCACGGGTGTCGTAAGATGCGATTAAGTATATGGGACTTTTTGAGTTGTTTTAGGGAGATCCGGTTGGAAACCCATCTTCAATCCACCAAGTTACTTTATTTCTTCCATCTTCTCCCCTATCAACTTCCAAATGTGGCTGAGGAGCTGAGGAGAAAGCTCTGGCTACCCCTTTTTAAGTCTTCACGCAATTTGCTCTCCCCATTGCTACTAAAATTTGTGTAAATTTAAACAATGGAGGTAAACCAACCATGTATTCAATATTAACGGAGGACCCTTGATTTTTTTCCTGTTTAATGTAGAAAATACTTTGTGATTCCAAAAGGGACAAACCTCTTTTTGCTCATTGGTGTTATACCAGAGCAAGACATAGTTAACTTATTGAATTATGTTGTCGAAGATACTGACATAGAATTAGGTACCATAAAAACGTGCATTAATATCTTCAAAGGAGAAAATATTAAAGAGAAAATTTGAGTATGGTCACAGGTCAAAATATAATAGAACAATGCAAATAACATGCAAACTCTAGTCACTTACCCGCAATTTCATCAATTTTCTCGTTAAGAGCGATGGCTTCTTCCATCATTCTGTAAATTTAAATGCATTTTAAAATATAGACCCTTGGATTAATGACCAGATATATATTTCTGCAATTTTTACGACCGTATAAGGTAAGCTTCAGTAACAATAATTTAGGAAGTTGAGAACAGGGTATATGAAGGAATATAGAATCCTTGGTAATGGACCCCGAAAGACACTCACGGGAAGAGGCATTGTAGTGTTAAAGCTTTTATTACTCGGCAAATACAATTACGGATATATTGTCTATCTATAATAAAAAATAATTAATATTCAATAAATAAAGGATAGAAAAAAGAAGATAAATAATTATGTGATAGTTAGGCGTTCTCAACATTTGCATTCTGTATGTAAAGGTAGACAAGTGGCCTTCCGAATTTGTAAAAAAATCGGAGGTAGAGAACGCTAACACTACTTGAGGATTGTTTAAGAAACAAAAGAAAGAAAAATTTCACACTGACACTATAGCTCAATTGGCAGAGCGACGGGGGCGTATACCCGGAGGTCGTGGTTCCATCCCCGCTGGGGTCGAAATTTTTATCATTTTTATTTATCCTTTATGTATTAGTAATAATACCCACATGAGGTTTTCATGAACAAAAACATTCTAACTAATTAATATTAAAGTTGAAATTTTAACATAAATAAATGAACCTTTCCCACGAAACTAATGCCTCTTCTTTATAACTACCACTCTACATTCAGAGATACCGATAAAATTTTAAGTACAGAGTCAACGAATTATACCGATCCTTATCCTTCTCGTGCTGTCGCATGATGAGCCGCTGCTTGTTGATCTGCGCCATGTTCATGTCGATCTCGTACTCCAGCTGCTTGCGCTTCTTGTCCGCCATGTCCAGCATCTTCAGGTTCTCTTGGGCACCCACTGGAATCATACATACATACATACATATACATATACTCACGGCTATAAATCCCTAGAAGGGGTAACCAGAGCTACGGAATCAGAAATTCCTCAGCCACATTTGGAACTTAAGTTGAGAAAAGATGGTAAAATAATAGTTGTTGGCAATGAGTCTCCAACCGCATCACCCAAAAATCCATTACAAAGCATACCTTTAGTGCCTTTTATGTACACGCATGGGAAGGAACCGGGTAGTGCTATTCTAAGCCGACACTACATAGCTATTATGAAGCGAACGAATAATATTCTTAGTAGGTGATTGATACAGTTGCGATTAATTTTAATAATTTTAAAATAATTTCTGGATAGTCCGCTCCAAAGCAAAAAAAAAAACAACGTGCTTGAATGTATAAAATTGATTCAATTCAACAACGGTTTCTTAGTACATATATTTAAATACCTCACATAAGAGGAAAATAAATATTAAATTGCGATGAGGGTAAAACCCAGTAGATGCGGTTAAATTATAATCTAGAAAAGTAAAATTCGGAATTTAATAACAAACTAATAGATCTAGCTTTCTTTACGCTAAAATCGAAAAGAAGTGAGTTATATATAATATACTAATTATAATTAACATACTACAGAGCAAACATGATGCAACATACACTGTAACTTCTGCAGTGCTTTGCTCATAGTTTCTTTATCATGATTCAAATTCTCGATAGTTCTTTTATCTGACTGCGCCTGCTTCGTGTTCATCATCATTTCACGCTCCATCACCGTCACTTGCTGACGGAGGCGGTCTCTGAAGATAAATTATATCAAACATCAATATAAAAAAATCCATGAAGACTGCAGAAAAATAGACTGCGAAAATGACATAGAAATGTTGTATGGCCCAACGACTCAGTTTATAACCAAGATACTATTAGAGTTGTTCCTGTATATTTACGGATCTTCTATTTCTATGCTCGTTTCGTGGTATGAGACGTATGTCACGTGAAGAGTGAATTCGTGAAGTAAAGTAACATCCTGAATGAAAACAAATAGTTTTAAAAATACTGTTTACATTAATATAAATAATAATAAGTAATTCTTTATTCAGATAACTAGGATCCATTGTGTTAGTAGTTATATTAAAATACGGCAAATATTTAACACGGCAACTAAAATCCTTTTTAGGCAACTTTCTATTAGGTCACAAAAAAACTAACTTTGCAGTCATTAAATATCTTAGCAACTATTAAACTATACAAGCAACAAAATGCTGGGATCAAAAAACTAAAAAAACGGCTGCTACTGTAAGGTATCAAATATATCAAGCGGGATCAGTGAAAAACTGGTTCAGGTATTATAAAACCTAATGTGGCTGCTAATTTTTCCGAGGGGATATCATACATTCTTCAGTGGCAACTATTGGATTTCATTATAAAAATACACATCTGGCAGCGATTTTTAGGTAGCATTGAAACTGAAAATGGGTATTATAATAATGTATTTGGATATTAAAATATTGTTTGCAGATTCGTAAATTCTTGGAAAGGCGGCAAATGCGCTCGCTGGCTTTTTTATTTTTGTGACTATTATATTAAGTAAATTACATATTATGTGTATTAAAGTAAAAATTAATAAAACTAAAATATATTAGGTTAGGTTAAAAGTTGCTTCTCCCACCCTAATAGTCCGGTCGACAGGTGGTTTCAGATAGAAAAAGGTCGGAATTTGATGAAACTTGGAGATGTTGTTTAGGGATGGTTAATTAACATTTTGTCAAGTTTTGGACCTCAAGGACCCTGTGCAAAAAGAGGAGGGGGGGGGAGAACTGCAAAAATTTCGACCTTTCGTCAGTTTTTCGTCAAATACCTTTTTTCCTTACATCCTACGACAAAAGCGTTCAGAAACATTTTGTAGTACGTGAAATTATCTACAATTTGAGTACTCACATATGTCTCTATGTCAATTCCTTACTAAGATATGGCGCTTCGCAGAAAATATTTTTTTCCGAAATTCAGTAAAAATACCTTAAAAAAGCAGAAACCAACCTTATTTCTTATTTTAATAATAACTAGTGGATCGTCCCAGCTTCGCACGGGTAGCATTGTTTTTTTTAAATATCTGAGGTTTCTTTCTTCAGTCACTGCTCAAGCATTGTGAAATTCAGCGCAATGTTTTCAATTTATTAAATTTATAGCACTCCCTACAGTGTAGTTTGGTGATTTTAAATGCGCTTTGATGAACGGTTCAGTATTTCCGTTAAAAGCAAATTTTGAAATAAAACGCTATGAAGTATTTATAACAATCTAAAAAATAAATCATTACGTGATGTAGGATGCAACTACTGGCGCCATCTAGTATGTTATATGTAAATTAGTAAAGATTTGGTTTTGATCACGGGCGCGATGGATTATTTTATGTATAATTTCGGTGTTTGTCTACCGATTTCTATGATTCTTTTTTTATTGAATAGGTAATAATGTTACCTTTTTTTAAATTTGGGATGAGTGAGACGTTTACAAACGTAAGAGTAAACAAATATAATCAGAATGGTCCAAACTGCTAAGCTATCAGGAATTACACGTGTTATTGTGAGTCAACCGTAAAAGATAGACATAAACTACTGGGGATTTTTTTAGATAATTTTTTGAAGAATATTTCCGTCACACATGATTTCTATGAAAGTTTAACCATTGAGGCTGCACACGCGACGGAAGCTTAAAAAATGGAGTAACTTCTCCCGTTTTCCCAAAATTTCCCAAAATTCCCCTTTACTACTCTGCTGAAAAGTATACAAAAACCTGCGCAGGTGTATGAAGAATAATTGTACCAAGTTTCGTTAAAATCCGTCGAGTAGTTTTTTTTTCCATAAGGAACATACAAACCGACAGACAGACAGACAGACAGACAGACAGACAGACAGACAGACAGACAGACAGACAAAAATTTTACTGATTGCATTTTTGGCATCAGTATCGATCCCTAATCACCACCTGACGGTTATTTTGAAAATATATTTCATGTACAGAATTGACCTCTCTACAGATTTATTATAAGTATAGATAATTGTTGTTATTATGGTCTGTAATTTTGAACCCCCCCCCCAATCCCCCCTCCCTTCCCCACCTAACCCCAATTCTCAAAAGCTTATTTTCTACTGTAATTTCATACCAACCATATATCATGTCGGTAATATTGGTATTGACATTAGTTACTTTTTAGACCGATATTCCGTCTCCCTCTCCTTCCCTCTACTACATAAGTGTTCCAGAGTAGGTAAAAAAAGACGTAGTCCTTTCGTAAACAAAATTAATGATATTAACAAAATTAAGGTTTTGACAAAGTATACACTAGAGGCAACAGAGATATTGTTGAAAGGTCTCTCATACATAGTAGGTACGCATTTGTACTCATTACAGTTCCTGTCGAGATTTTTTAGCCGTTGGTTCTGCTTCTAATTGCTCGTCGTCCTCGTGTACAATCAGGCTGTTATGGACGTCGTCGCCGTCGTCGTATTCGTCGATTATGTCTGACGAGTCCTCCTCGTTCAAATCAGTTGCAGGGGCGTTTTCGCAGGAGTGGCCTGTGCAGCACTTGCACATAGCTGAGCATCTAAGACCTGCTTTCTTGCAGCTGCAAGCTCCGGTGCTATAGCCTTTGCTGCACTTGCAGGAAACAATTTGGAGGATGTTATCTAGCGCAGAATTTTTCGTTGTGGGGATTGGTAGTACCCCTCGCGTGGTTAGGCTCCAGCCCCAAACTGATGGGCGAAGTTACCTAACCACGCTTGTACTTGCTGGTAAGTGCGGAGGGAGTGGTAATTGGCAGCGTCCCTTGTCAGTGGTAGGCGGGCTAGTTCCAATTTAGCCTTCGCCACTGATCGTGTAAATAATCGGTACTGCAAGTCGTCAAGGTTGTCATTATCAATATTGCCTCCATAAACTACTACCAGGAACTTTTCTCCAGCGTCCTTGATTTGCTGAGGAGTAGCGTTTGATGTAAGAAACGGAGCCACTACTGCAGAGAGGGCGGTATTCTTCATATAGGTGCTGCAAATTTTTTTCTTCTCCAATCCATACGGTGCTGACGTGGTATCACACCCACTCACTGCGTGGAGGAAAAGTATATCTTTGGGAGGAAAGGAACAGGGACTTGGTGAGTAGAGGACATTAGGACCACCACCTCTTCCACTTTTCTGATGATAGATGTTCTTTATGGACATACCCAATGCCGTCAACAGAATAAGTATGTCCACATCTTCAACAATAATAATGACGCTGTCGAATTCGCTAGCTTTGGATATGGCGGTGTTGACGATCAACACGTGTCGGCGTCTTCATGTGCTTGCTTCACTTCGATGCTAGCTCACGCTAAATTTCGGAAAAAAATATTTTCTGCGAAGCGCCATATCTTAGTAAGGAATTGACATAGAGACATATGTGAGTACTCAAATTGTAGATAATTTCACGTACTACAAAATGTTTCTAAACGCTTTTGTCGTAGGATGTAAGGAAAAAAGGTAATTGACGAAAAACTGACGAAAGGTCGAGATTTTTGCAGTTCTCCCCCCCTTCCTTTTTTTGCACAGGGTCCTCGAGGTCCAAAACTTGACAAAATGTTAATTAACCATCCCTAAACAACATCTCCAAGTTTCATTAAATTCCGACCTTTTTCTACCCAACTCCACTTCTTGCGACTTGACCGGACTATAATGGGCAGATGCAATTAAGATAGGGAAAGAAAACAGAGGGGGGAGGGGGGCGAAGGCCCCCGCATTAAAAAACAATTAATCACCACAAATGCGTTTGTGCTAGGTTAGGTTAGGGTTAGCTTATGCCCCTTAGAGCGGAAATAGGCAACCCGCGAAGCGGGGTGACGTCGATACGCTGTTAGGTTAGGTTAAGTTGTGTAGGTATAGGTTCATTTAAAAGAGGGAATGTTAATAAAATAGACCAAGAATAGTTTTATTGCATGTCACAATTTGGTTAATTTAGATCCCTACAAATGAAGCCAAAAGTATTTTTTTAAGATCTTGTTTGTATTTATTTGAGACCTTGGTCATGTTTATAGACAACCCCATTTTAGAATTTATGAGAGCCAATTTTAACTTTTTTATCCGCCAATAATTTGTCGCCTTAGAAGAAATTCAATTGCCACAAAAGAAAATCACTGCCAGATAAAATTTAAATAAAACCTCAAAACTCATTAAAAAGCCGCCGCTTTCTAGTTAAGATGCTACCTCTAATTAGTCGCCAAAGTAGATTATTTACCATCCATTTTCAGTTTTTTTACGACCCGAAATGGTATCAATTTGTCGCCGCGTTAAATACATGCCTTAAAATACAGTGGGTTAGTAAGTACTTACAAATAATTATAACTTAACACTAATATTTAAAATAAACCTATTTATTAATTTAGGGTGACATGTTTAACTACCCAATGTTTATACATTGGGCAGTCAAACCGGTCAACTATTGTACCAAGGATGGTGTTGGCGCTCTCGGGTGTCCTGCGGTAAATTGAGGCGATTCTTTTACGCATTATACCAAAAGTCGTCTGTATGCGCTTGTAAAGGATTATAATTGTTCTTTTCTTCAGTGCTAAAACTGATCCATGGTTTACCTTTCAACATCGGAATCTGCTTTCGACCTTTCCAGCATTTGATATTTCTTCATGTGCTGACCCACCGTCTTGTTCAGTTTGGCTACCTCTGCTCTCTGTTTGGCTGAATCGTCTTGCGCTGTCTGGAATTTGTATTAGTACTTGTATACAGTTTTAGTAAGTATCGAAATATATTACTAACTAGCTGTGCCCGCGACTTCGTTCGCGTGATTGTCGAGAACAAAAAAACGTCGTTTAGTTAAGAGTATATCACCTTTTTGAAATAAAATAAAGAACCAATGAAATCTAATGCGCACACTTATTGTGATGTAGGAACTATTGAGTATTTTATAATGATATTTAATTAATTACAGTAGCCATTATCCAGTTGAAATAATAAAAGGTCGTAACTGTGTGTATCTCATTTGAATTAGTGTTTATTTAGATACAGTTACAGGGTTAGCCGAAGATTAAGGATCGCTACCTTGTAGCAGATCTGCATAATGCATCAATATATTTATAAAGCCCTTTTGTTTTTAACACTTCGGAATTTTGCACATAGATCATATATCAATCCCGCCCGATTTCGGCCACAGCAAGTTCTGGTATCCGGCTATTAAGAGTGTGTTCATGTGCTCTCATGTGACTGACATAGCCAATCTTTCCGACAAATGTTCTATGACGTATGTTGAAAAATCAGTACCCCTCCAATATATAGGTAGTTATTATTGATGGCCGCAGGTGGTCGGGCCTTGAGCTCATCACTCTTTGCTTCGAGCTCATCACGTCTTTTCCTTCCGAAAAGAAATATTAACCGGTTGACAGGAAGGGGGTGAAAACTAAATTACTAAATTTCACTCAAGAAAGAATAAAACAAACGGGGTAAGCTAAATAAAACCGCTCAAAAAAGGTACTTTACTATTATTAGGGTTTACGGTTGTTGGTTGTACTATGATAATACATTGAATTAAATCGATTTATCAGTGGCATAATATGCACTGTAGTAGCTGTGTAGTGTCGGCTTAGAATAGCACTACCCCATTTCTTCCGGTGGATGTACGTAAGAGGCGACTAACGGTATTGGGGGTTTTTAAGGGATTTTTGGGCGATGCGGTTGGAGACCCATTACCAACAACCTTTATTTTACCATCTTTTCCCCACTCAATTTTCCAAAAGTGGCTGAGGAATTTCTAATTCCTTAGCTCAGGCTACCCCTTCTAGGGATTTATAGTCGTGAGTATATGTATGTATGTATAATATGCAAATATAACTAAATTAAGGTTAGTCACTAAGGTCACTACATCATTTTAGTGTTAAAAAAAGTAGAACTTAAAAGATGTCTTATGTTTCTGGTGTTTAATACATACATACATACATATTCTCACGCCGTTAGTTTCCATTGGGGTAGGCAGAGACTATCGATCGCCACTTTGTACTTGACACTTTTTTTATCGCCAATGTGGAAGGTAATGTTAGTAGAGGACGACCTCGGAGGACAGATTTGGATCAAATAGAAAACGTGCTCAAAAAGGCAGGTGTCCGCAGTATGAAGAATAAAAGAGCATGTATGAAAAGATTGATGGATGTAAACGAAGCCAGAGAGGTTTGGTGTTTAATGTAGACCAAAATTCAGTTTTTTATTATAAACGTTCACGAAAACTGGTTGTGAAGTGACGTGCATTTGAAGAATGGCTAAGAATTTCAAAATTATGCTCACCAAATTGGATTTATTAATAGGCAGACTATTTACATAATATATTAATATTAATAAGCCTAATTTAAGAAACTAAGTAAAGATAATATTTAAAAGCATTTCAGTTATTTTCATAGTCGGCGAATTCACTTGATATTGGCAGCTTGTATTAATTTCGCCTAGCTTGTTTCCTGTAGCTTCTATTACTTTAACCGACTTTAAAATAAGGGGTTAAAGGGGCTAAAAAAATGCAAATTTTATTTTTGCTTTATTTTATTTTGGTTCTTTATTTTATTTTTGCACAACGCCATCTATCGGACTTTGGATTCCAACTATCAACATTAGTTCTATATTTAGACTTAAGATGTCGTTGCAAGTACTATACTGAATTGCGTAACGTAATATTTTTCTTCTTGAACTCACAAAATTAATCATATCTTTTGATAGAGTGAACCGATTTCGATGAAACAAAAACTAAGTTATACCTCAAGTTACGTTTAATTTTTGTATATAAACATTTTCAGCATTAAATTCGTAGATTTTACGTTTTGCGCGCACAAACAAACATATAAACAGACAAACAGACAAACAGACAAAAAATTTAAAAATGATGGAAATGGGTTCTGTTACTTATCTGTTCACACGCTGGCTATTTTTTTTTTCAATTTCTTCAATGCACAAAAATTACTTTTCTACAGATTTATTATATGTATAGATTTATTTGATGTATTTTTGTTGGATTATGAATAAATATAAACATCAACCAAGATATTCTTGTAAACATATTTTTCTACCATTTTTTTTTCACGTTGGCAAATGAAAATAATGAAATTCCAACGAAAGTGATTCCTTTAGAAAGATCTCTCATTTCAAACTTTTCTTGACACGTATCAACAACGTATATAGGCTATATGCACCATACCTTTAGCTCCTTCTTCACATGATTCATATCCTCCTTCATCTGTCCAAAGTCTCTCTTGGTCTGCTCATACCACTCTCTGAACTGCGTCGCTTTTGCCAGCGCGGCTTCCCGGTCCTCGTTCGCCGTCGCCATCTTTTGGGTCAGCTCTTTTATCTGCTTGTCTCGACGCTCCACCGTCTTTTCGCATTTTGTTAGCTGGAATGAAAGAATGTTTATGTAAACTTTTTAAAAATTGTGGTAGTATTTCCAGATAATGTAAACGTCTTTGTTAGAAAATGAGAATCGTTTCTTGGATTTGTGTAATATATCCGTAAATATTTTTGTATTTAAAACAAAATTGGGAGTTGTTCAAGTTCGATTATATTCTTGGTTGTGCGGAAAGTAGTATTATACTTAATTTTACTAAAAATCTCGGGTTCGAAATCGGCTTTTGTTCTTTAAAAGATTAGCAGTTACTGTTAATGAATATTCGCCGTGTAGTGTCGGCTTAGAATAGCACTACCCCGTTACTACCGATGGGTGTACGTAAGAGGCGACTAACGGTATCGGGGCTTTTAAGGGATTCTTGGGCGATGCGGTTGGAGACTCATCACCAACAACCTTTACTTTACCATCTTTTCCCCACTCAATTTTCCAAAAGTGGCTGACGAATTCCTAATTCCTTAGCTCTGGCTACCCCTTCTAGGGATTTAAAGCCGTGAGTATATGTATGTATGTATGTTAATGAATATAATTAATTTACCTTTTCAATGGCTTGTGACATCTGCTGGGATCGTTGTAGGATATCATTTTTAAGGCCGTTTGCTTCATTTTTCAGATGTTCTATCAATCTGTTATTTCTCACGGCATTGTTATCAGCTTCCTGAAACAAAATTATTTAAAGAAGTAGATTGAAAATGCATTGTATCTCACAATTTTCACGGTTTTGGGCGGTTGGAAGCCCATCACCAGCAAACTTTATTTTACAATCATTTCCCCACTGAAATTCCAAAAGTGGCTCAGTTATTTATTATTCTGCTGTTTAGGAAACCGCTTCGCTTGCCTACTTTATAGCCCTGAGTTTATGAATGTATTAATTTATTTTATTCAGAAGATTTACAGAATTAAAACTTTTTGATACAAACTTAATGATGATCTTTTGCATTGCATTTTCATATTAATTAGTCATAGTCTAGGTATGTAAGATTGTAAATTTAAAAAAACATATGTTAAGCCTTTTCACGCTCATCTCATAGAGCTGACCAAGCTGATTTCATGTACTCTGTTATTCGATCCATATTGGCATTTTGTCACTTTGTAATTATTACTTAGTACCTATAGCACTGATCTAGGTCTATTATAGGTGCTAAAGATAAATAAATATGTGTTAACTAATAGCCTCGCTCAGTACGAACCGACACTATATATTTCTTATATATGTACAAATAGTGGTCTCTCACATGTATTAGGCTTTATCTACTCAATAAAGTATTTTTTTTATCTTTTAGCCATTTACAAATCTTCACACATAATATCTTGCTAGCTTAAGGAAAAACAGGTTATATTTACATACATACATATACTCACGGCTATAAATCCCTTAACGGGGTAGCCAGAGCTTTGGAATGAAAAATTCCTCAGCCACTTTTGGAAGTTGATTGGGGAAAAGATGGTAATAATAAATGTTTTTGGTGACGGGTCTCCAACCACATCGCCCAAAAATCACTTAATAAGCCCCTATACCCTTAGTCGCCTCTTACGATCACCCACGGGTAGAAATGGGGTAGTATTATTCTAAGCCGACACTACACTTACTTTGTAATAATTAATATGATAATACAGCAGAGTATTTTTTTAAGTTAAAGTTAATACATTTATGTATTACATTATGTACAAAACAATATTTAAACATTAACAAGGTGCCTGCTACTGGTTGTCGTCAAAGTAATGCCGGGTCAAACTTGACTTTATAGATGTCACCGTGCTATCAAAAATATCTATATTATTATCGTTAATAATTTTTGATGCCCTAACGATGAAGGTTTTTTTTTGTATTTATGTTAATATAATCCAAATAATCATTTTCTGGACAAGTCCCCAAATCCAGACGTTCTGAATCAAACTGCGCAGAAACAGAAGCGAAATACAAATAATATCTATCTTATTCTGAACTGAAACGAATCCACTTGCAATAAATATTCTTCATATACTGTCATCGATATTTTTTTCTTCTAAAGTATTGTCTTGGTAATAATATTTTTAGAGGATCGAAGTTATAGAAAGAAAGTAGCTAAACCTCATATAAAATACTTGTGCTAAAAAGAAATTCTTACCTCCAAATTCTCAGTCAACTTGGCTATGGTATCCTCGAGTTCAGTATTCTTGGCATCCAGCTCCTCTTGAAAGTTGATAGCAAACGCAAGTCTCTGTTTTAAACCATCTACTTCTCCTTGGAGACGAGCCTTCTCTTTCTCAAATTTTTCTTTCTCTTTTGCGGCTGTTGTTGCTCCTCTGGTGGAGAGATTAAAATGGGGCGTTAAGAATTTTTATTGAATGCAATTTGATTCAATCTTATAATAAACCAATTTCAAGTATTTTTTACGGGATACAGGAGTAGTTTAAATTTATAACGACCGTGATAGCCCAGTGGGTAGAACACTCGGTTATCGAGCAAACGACTAGTGTTCAAATCCTGGGTCGGGCCTACACCAATTTGTCTTTTCTAATGACATATGTGTGGTTTATTTATCATGGTTGTTAACGGTGAGGGAAAACATCGTGAGGAAACCCACATGGCTGAGCTGTACTTAGTCATGTGACAGTGTATTCGTACAAAACGGCGATAGGCCTGCCCCCTATCACGTGAGTACACTGTCCATGCAAAACGTGGGTACTCGGAACACTAGGTGACAAAGTCACGTGATGTTCAGAAGTATTAGTACCTCTGCCAACCCCTTCGGGGATATTCGGCGTGAACGTTTATGTTTATGTTTTTTTAGGTGTCTACGATCAACGTTTCTCAGGAACCTTACATTCAGTTTCATGAGAATGGCAAAAAATATCACAAGAAATTTACAACTCAGTCATTATAAGGTATTGTATGATAGTTAAGTTTCTCTTAGTGTGCTTTTCATTATTCTGATTATATATGAAGAAAAAAGATAGGTCGTACCGTACTTAATATATAAAGGTTACTTTAAAGAGGAATTGCTGCAAATCATTGTATAGGCACTCTGTGTTTTAAAATCGTCTAAAGAGTAGCCAGACCTTAGGAGACAACAATTTCTTAGCCACTTTCGAAAGTTACTTGGGAAAAAGATAGTTAAAATATAGTTTCGTGGGTGATGGTTCTCCAGTCACATCGCCCAACGTTTTAGTCGTTTAGTGGCCTTTTATGCCAACTGCAGAAAAAATGAGATAGTGCTATTCTTAGCCAACACTACACATAAAATATTTCTATAAACTCATAAAATGATAGATGTAAACCTCATATACAAGAGCGATAGTATCCATGAAAATAATATTAATCTATATTTGTATCAATTTTCTCCTTCCCATTACCTATTTTCATACATACATACATATACTCACGGCTATATTTCCCAAGAAGGGGTAACCAGAGCTAAGGAATTATAAATTCCTCAGCCACTTTTGGAAGTTCAGTGGGGAAAAGATGGTAAAAAAAAAGGTTTTTGGTGATGGGTCTCCAACCGCATCGCCCAAAAATCCAATAAAAAGCCCCAATACCATTAGTCGCCTCTTACGTACACCCACCGGAAGAAATGGGGTAGTGCTATTCTAAGCCGACTCTACACAGCTACTACTATTTAATTTAATTTGGAATATAACTCTTGGTCAACTTTAGAAACACTGGCTATGAAGATGATGTGTATATATTCGTTTGGTAAGGAATATATTCTTTTGTGGCATTGAACTTTCACTAAACTTATAATAACATAGGAGCAATGACTCTGCGTGCTTCATTTTTTGAAATTAAGAATTACAAGTTGGGAAAATGCTGTGCAGTGTCTGGAGGAACAAAGTTTTGATTGATTTTTTCCCATCACTAATTATTGAAATCAACAATCTTTTCCCCCCTCTATAGCCAAAAGTGGCGGCCAATTCTTAGACCATCCTTTTACCCTCTCATAATCAAAAAGTGTCTGAGATTTTCTTGTTCCTATGTTCTATCATTAATTTTTAGAATCAAATCCGTGTGTAGAGCAATCTATGAATACGCTACAAAAGTATATACTCACGCATCCTCATCCCCGCTCCGCTTTAGTACGTCCAGCTCCTTCTCCAGCCGCACCACGGTCTTCTTGATGGTCTCCAGACTCTCCACGCTGATCAGCTCGCGGGCGTGCATGGCGTCGGCCAGGGCTTTGGCCTCGTCTGGTGAAATAGACATAGATACATTCACACGTATACTCACGGCTATACATCCCTTGAAGGGGTAGCCAGGGCCAAGGAATTAGAAATTTCTCAGACAGTTTTGGAAGTGGGGAAACAAAGGTGAAATAAAGGTTGTTGGTGATGGGTCTCCAACCGCATAGCCCAAAAACTTCTTAAAAAGCCCTATACCAGTCGCCTCTTACGACACCCAGGGAAAGTAAGGGGTAGTGTCATTCTAAGCCGGCACTACACGGTTATGATGTTAAATTATGATAACCATATGTATTTTGCTGTTTATAATGTGTGTGCCGACTGGCTTGAAATCATCCGACAAGGGCGGAGCGGAGTTGAATATTTTTTCAAATTGAAATTAATTAATATTGTGAAATAAGAATAAAGTAATTTGGAATAATGCCGCTCTCATGCACTAGTAAATTTAACGACCTTTTTAATGAAATAAACTAAAATACATATAATCCACAAATTCTTGACAGACCAATCGCCATCCTCGCAAAAATGCTTCATTTCCGACTAATTTTCGGATTAAATTTCTATCGAGGCTTTTTTTCAATCAAACGCGTTTCAGGCTCTACCAATCACCACTTTATATCCTCAACTTCACTATGTATTTTTGCCAGTGCTCATGACTTTGCCATTTACAAGTAATAACAAACATCATTAACCGATTTTTCCGAAATCGGGTGCTATCGTCGCCTTAAATAGAAATACCCCATTTCTTCCTACCTGTAAGTGTTCGTTAAAGACTATTCGAAATTGGACACTTTTAAATGATGTTTGCGCGATGCGGTTGGAGACCTACGACTAAGAACTTTTATATTACTATCTTTTCCCCACTTAAATACGAAAAGTAACTAAATTTCAAATTCTAACTTTCCCCTTTTTGGGATTTACAGCCATCTGTTTGTATCTAAAAAAACCTTTACTTTTGACACTAGACTAGACAGACAGTCCCCGATATCTATACAAATTCCAATTAACAACATTTATTCACGTTCTTGCATTCAAGAGTTGGTAAAGGGTCAGTGGCTTCTTGGTTGTACTTCCTTTTTGATGAAATAAGGAAATATCAAGACTTTAAACTATAGAAAAGCTATTTATTTTATCTTAATTAACAATGACATGTGCACTAGACAAATACCAACCTAGAAAAAGGAACTACGAGAGTTTGCACGCAAGTGTTCGTATATGCGTATTTGCTATTCAGTTGTACAAGGCGTTGTGCATGTCTGCGTTTCTCCCAACATTCTCTCCTTAACGCAGACCCATCGCTCTACTGAATTCTTCATGTTTTGGCCTATGCAGTCCTTTGGTCAAAATGTCTGCAGTCATGTCTTGACTCCTTAGATATTTAACTAGGACTTGATTGGCAGCAATCCTTTCTCTGATAAAATGATAGCGAACATCGATGTGTTTGCTACGTTGGTGATAACTTTCATTACCTGAAATACGAATGGCGCTTTGATTATCACAGTAAACAACAATAGGATCAGCTGATGATTCAGGCCAAAATTCTTCATCTAATTGCTTCAGCCAAATCGCTTCTTGTACAGCAGTGGTCAGAGACATATATTCAGCCTCCGTACTTGAGAGAGCTATAGTTAGTTGTTTCTTGGAGCACCAGCTTATAACAGCACCTTGAAGAGTAAAAACGTATCCAGTGCAGGATCTACGGTCTTCAGAGTGACTAGCCCAGTCCGCATCACAATAGCCTGTAATATTGCCTTCGGAGTTTCCATTATATGTCAATTTATAATCAATGGTGGCTTTTAAATATCTTAAGACTCTCTTCAGTGCAGTCCAATGCTCTGCAGTGGGTTGCCCATTGTACCGACTTAATGAATTAACAATATACGTTATGTCAGGCCTTGTCCCTTGTGACAAATATAATAAGCACCCAATAGCTTCTTGATAAGGTATGTTTCTCAATATTTCTTCCTCACTTTTTGCTCTCTTTAATTGAACGTTTGGATCACATGGAGTCCAGACTGGCTTGCAATCGTCCATACCAAAACGAGTAAGTATCTTTTTTGTGTACATTGATTGATCCAGTGATATTTTATTTTGATCTTCATGTGTGATTCTGAATCCAATACATTGTTTTGCTTTCCCCATGTCTTTCATACTAAAGTTATCTTTGAGTTTCTTTTTTGTTTCTTCACCAGTCTCAGGACGATTATAAAATAAAAGTAGATCGTCGACATAAACAGAGATAAATAAAATATCATTTTTGCTCAATATACGAAAATAAATGCAGGGATAAAATTTTGATCGATTCATGCCAATTTCTAATAAAACGGAGTTGAGCTTTTTATTCCATTGTCTACTGGCTTGCTTTAAACCATATATAGCTTTATTCAAATGGCATACTTTCTCTCCTCGATCAAAAATGGGTGGTTGAGACATGTATATATCTTCATCAACATCCCCTTGCAGAAATGCTGTAATGGCATCCATTTGATAAATTTCTAGGTTATATTTTGCAGCTATACCTATGAGATATCTAATCGACGTGTATCGTACAACAGGTGCGTATATCTCATTGTAATCTATTCCTTTTTTTTGCTTGTAACCCTTAATTACAAGTCTAGCCTTATAACGGCTGATTTCTCCAGTGTGATCAAATTTTCGTTTGAAAACCCATTTGCATGGAATAGCCTTCTTCCCACTAGGTAAATCTACTAAAGACCAAGTATTATTGTGAATTAGGGAATCATACTCTTCTTTCATTGCCTTTTTCCATTCTTCAGATTCATCACTTTGGAGAGCTTCTTCTAAGCTCTGGGGATCATTGAAAATAAGGCTTGATGTAGACTCACCATTCATGCATATGAATGAAGATGACCTTTCATTATTTGTTTGTTGACGGGTTTTAATACGTGATTCATTTGCTGGTGATATGTCAACACTCGGACTTGGTAAGTATGTATTATCTAGTGGATCTTCATAATCTGTATTACTTGAAGTATCTGTAATATTTGAACATGACCGCTCCTCATCTGTATTTTCATCATCTTGTGTGATTAATTCAGAGTTTTGTTCATTCGACGGTAAGTAAATTTGTGTTAATTTTTCTTTTTTATTAATATTTTCCTTTTTGTTATTATTTTTATCCTTTAATTGTTGTATTTGGTGTACTTCTTGATTAATATTATTTATTTTTGTTTCAGGTGCTGAAAAAGAAGTTGTTTCTACTATTTTACTTTTAATGTTTTCTTCTAGAAAATGCACATCCCGACTGATCACGGCTTTATTAGTTTTTGGGTCTATAAAACGGTATCCTTTCGTGCATTCACTGTACCCAACAAATATTAGCTGACGCGATTTCGCATCTAATTTTTGGCGCTTTTCTTTCGATATGTGCACCATAGCAGGACAACCAAATATTCTGATGTTGCTTAAGTCTGGTTTTTGTCCGGTCCATACTTCATGAGGTGTAATATCTGATAAGGCATGTGTGGGCGAGCGGTTGATTATATATGCGGCTGTTGTTACGGCCTCAGCCCAATAATTCTTCGACAAATCAGCATTAAACATCATGCATTTTGCTCGTTCAACCAATGTACGGTTCATTCTCTCGCTCAGACCGTTCTGTTGTGGCGTGTATGGATTGGAAGTCTGATGTAATATTCCATTTTTCTTTAAATAATCAGCAAAGTTTTTATTAGTATACTCCGATCCATTATCGCTGCGTAAAATTTTTATCTTTTTATTTAATTCATTTTCTACTCTACTTTTATATTCAATAAACTTTTCAAACACTTCTGCTTTGCTTTTGATAATGTATACATAGACTTTTCTTGAAAAATCATCAATGAAAGTAGTGAAATACCTGGCACCGCCAATCGAAGCAACTTGTATCGGGCCACATACATCTGTGTGGACTAGCTCTAGCAAACCATTTGCCCTGGAGCCATTGCTTGGAAATGATTGCCTTGTTTGCTTACCCTCTAGGCAGCTTATACATACATACTTTTCTTTCTGTGATGATAGTTGTACACCAGTTGTGCAGTTAGGTAACTTGTAAACATCATTATAATTGAGATGGCCCAAACGTTGATGCCATAAATGTGTTGTTGACTCTAATTTTGCTGACATGGCGAATATTTTGCTGTAATTTATGTTCAGTCTATATGTATCATTTATTAGATTTGCTGTGGCTACTTTTTGATTATTTGAATTATATACTGAGCAACCAGTTTTGTCAAATTCAACTTTACAACCAGATTTTATTATTTTACTAACTGATAATAAATTTGTAGACAACTTTGGCACATATAAAACATTCTTTACTAATATTTCACTGCTGCCGCCATCTTTATTAGGTATGTGCAGTATCACATCACCACAGCTTTCGACATGTAAAGTTTTATTGTCTGCAATTTTGATTGTCGATATTGGTGATGTTGTTTCATTCTGTAATAATTCTTTATGCATAGTCATATGCATCGAAGCACCTGAATCTACATACCAGTTTATACAATCATTCAGTTGCATGGCCGAGAAAGCTGCTACAAAACCTTTATTATTTTCTTTATTCTGTGGTTTATTTTTTAGAAACCAACAATTTTTACCAAGATGTCCATATTTGTTACAGTTGAAGCATCTTGGACCTTTTGACTTTGACTGATGCTGAGTGTTTTTGAACTGAGCTTGAGTATTTTTATTACTTGTGTACAGAGCTGAATTACTTGGTGTATTTTTTATTTCTTGTAAAAGTTTTGTTTTAATCAAATCTGCACTTATTTTTACTCCTGAGCTTTCAATACCCATTATCATTGGTTTATATTCATCGGATAAACCTGCTAGCATCAAAGTCCCGAGCCATTCATCGTCAACACTGAATCCGATGTTTCTGAGCTTATGAGCTGAACTCATGATTTTGTTGACATAATCTTCTACGCTAGTGCTTGTTTCTAAATTAGTGTTAATCAAGTCTCGCAATAAACCAACTTTTCTTAGTAGACCAGAGTCTTGAAATGCCTTTGATAATTTTTCCCAAATCTGTTTTGACGTCGTCGCATCCTGTATATGTATAAAATTAATTGGATCGACTAGTAATATTAGTTTCGATTTTGCCTTTTTTTCTTTCTTTGCATCGGTGCTTGTTCCTTGCACACATTCCCATAAATCATCGAGTTCCAGGTATGCTTTCACTGCGAAACTCCAGCTTGTCCAATTATCTCGGCCAGTAAGTTTTTCTATTTGTATCATCGATCCGTTTAATGACATTTTATCAGAAAATTTTAGCTGAAAATTCTGAAATAAACTTCGGCGACCGCGTGAACAATTTTTAGGTTATGCGTATTTCTGATCAAATAAACTAATTTACTTTAAATTTTTACTGTACTACACTAAACAGATAGGGAGAGGCCCATAACCTGATGAAATAAGGAAATATCAAGACTTTAAACTATAGAAAAGCTATTTATTTTATCTTAATTAACAATGACATGTGCACTAGACAAATATCAAACGTAGAAAAAGGAACTACGAGAGTTTGCACGCAAGTGTTCGTATATGCGTATTTGCTATTCAGTTGTACAAGGCGTTGTGCATGTCTGCGTTTCTCCCAACACTTTTCCAGAAGTGCTGGACGAGTGGCAAAGTACCAAAAGACTGGTGCAGAGCAATGAATGTGCCCACATATGAAGAGTCACATAAAATCTATCAGCCTACTCAGTGTTGTCGGTAAATTGTGTGAAAAGGTATTGATTGAAAAAGTGATGAATGAAACCGATGAAATAATTTGGGATATGCAAGCTGGCCAAGAACCAAAAGGTCTATTGCTCCTTTATAGATTTAGAGAAGGCGTATGATAGGGTGGCAAGAAAGTATCTGGGGGAGGTGTTGTCCAAGTTTGGTTTGGGGAGCCAAATATTACTATTACTATCACTGCATTAGGATTCCAGTGCATAATAAATTTATTATTTCTTATAGTATTTATTAGAAGGAATGAATATTATAGATAGAGCTTACCTCTCTCTTCGATCAGTTTCTTTATTAATTCCTCTTTCTGTTTGATGTTAGCCAAGTTGCCCGCCAGCGTTTTGTCAAAGTTATCAGCTTGACTCTGGAATGTATTACAAAACAATTATTTATTTATTTACATAAACATAACAGGTATATACCTGTTTCGATCATGTTTCATATTCACACCAGAAGCTGATCCAGCCCTCAATTTAGGTTGTGGGCGTAGCTACCTAAACTTCCAATTCCTACTCAGCCTACTTATTGTAGCCCTAATAGGAACTATGAAGCTCCAAGTTAATTAGGGTTATGGGCATGCCCATCTTGCCCACATGGCTGGACCCGCACATGATTCTCTCACACACACACAGACACAATACAATAACTTTTTTTTTTTACTATTGACAACTGAAACAGATATAAAACACGTTTAAATTTAATTAAAGTTAAATCTCTTTAAATTCTAAGATGTTATTAAAGGAAAGAAAAATTTCGAAACTGGCGGGGTTCGTCATCTTTTATTTTTAGGGGGACATCTTTTATTTATGAGTAATAATCCCCACATGAGGAATTCATGTCAAAAAAAAACATTAAACTCTTTAAATTCTATTCTAATCTTTTATATATTTTCCAGATATACTTCCATGAATTATTTATTATTTTTTATTATAATACTACAACTAGTTAGATACAATCGATTCTGATATTAATTTATACACTACTTACCAATACCATTATATAAAACCTTTTTTGTTTATTGTTGCCTGAAATACAGGTAAATTACCTAGCTCAGGAACAGGAAAATGTTATATTTTGTACTTTAAATAACTAACTAGGTTAAAACGAATATTATGTACTTTTGAAAACTAAATAAATTTTTATGACAACTTAGAGGGAAAGTATATATTCTTAAAATATGAAAAGAACTAAAATAATAAAATATCATTTTTTAAATATAAAGCACTGCAAATATTAATGACATACACATTACAATAGAGAGTTAAATGAAAGAACTTTAATTTGCTACTACAACTTATTCAAAATGTACACGTGTATTATCTTGCAAAATATTTTTGATTGCGCTCTCAAAATTTCAATGTAAACTACATATCAAACGTTTAATTAAAATTCCAAAAAATGTAGGAATCCTTGTCACATGGGTGTAATGCGAGGCTATTCTCGATGGCACGAGTAACAGAACAAAAACACGGAAACTTACAAGATAAACATGATAACTCATGATTTATGGTACAGCCGCGTTTTGAGAGCAAGAGGGAAGACTGTTATTTGGAAAGCAGAGAGACTGGCTAAATGACCCTTTATTCACGGGTTTTAAGGCCAAAAAGTTCTAGACTAGCTTCGAAATTAATCGTCAGCCACTTTTGTAAATTGACATGCACACATACATATACTCACGGCTGTAAATCCTTAGAAGGGGTAGCCAGAGCTAAGGAATTAGAAATTCCTCAGCTACTTTTGGAAATGTGAGTGGGGAGAAGTGGTAAAAATAAAGGATGTTGGTGATGGGTCTCCGTTAATTTAATGTTTTTTGACATGAATTCCTCATGTGGGGATTATTACTCATAAACTCTTATTTTCTTTCCTTTAATAACATCTTTTATTTATGGGTCTCCGTTAGTCCCCTTTTACGTACACCCACCGGAAGAAATGGGGTAGTGCTATTCTAAGCCGACACTACACAGCAAAGCCGACACTACACAGCATTTTGTAAATTGAGTGCGGAAAAAATGATAAAACAAAGGAAAGTTCGTGATGGGCTTCTGGCCACATCGCATTACAATCGTTTATTGCCCCCAAACCTTAGTCATCTCAGTCATCATCAACCCAAGGGATGGGATAGGGTATTACTATTCCATGCCGTACCCTAACATCAATACAGCAGTGGGTGGTCAGTACCCTGGCCTGTGTGGGTGTGTTCTAATCCTGACTTGGGCCTACTCTATGGTGAGGTTGGATTAGCAATCCAAGGGAGCTTTTCAAGAGCAAAACGTTCAAAAATTACTGTCGTTAATAAATTAAATTACCTTCATCTAATAAATAAAAAATAAATAAAGGAAAGAAAAATTTCGACACAGGCGGGATTCGAACCCGCGACCTAGGGTATACGCCCCCGTCGCTCTTGCCAATTGAGCTACCGTGTCAATGGCTGCCAGCGCGAAATTCTTCTATCCTTTATTTTTTTTTACACGTTTTAGTAGTGTTTCCTTTATTTATTCTTTATTTATTAGTAATAATCCCCACATGAGGTTTTCATGAACAAAAAGATTTAAATTACCTTCATCTTCTCGATGTTTTCTGTGAGTTTGGTGATTTCCTCTTTCCTCTCATAGTAGGAGTCGTACAGCTTCGTGAACACATCTGCGAAGAATTTCATACCCTCAGTGTCGCGGAGGGATGTGAGCATCTGAGGAATAGGAAACAATGATATCATCTTTTATTTTCTAATTATGTTAAAAGAAACCATTCTATAGGTATACCACATAGCTGAGTTATACGAGTAGTTAGTTATATGACAGGGAATTTGTACAGAGCGGTAATAGTGAAGGCCCTATAATGTTTTATTTTGTCAAGGGGAAAATTGAGCACTGTCTTAAGAAGAACTATTAACCCTGCCAGCCCTTAGGAGGGTATATCTGCCCTACCCTCCTATGGTTCTTATTCCGAAACGAGGTAACGAGAGATGTCTTATTAACTCGTTCAGTTTTTTTAAATATAGAGGGGATGTATCCGCTTAGCCGCCTCCTAAAAAACCCGCAGGAACTATCCCGGATCAGTGCTATTCTTACCTGACACGATACAGCGTAGTCTTATCCTAAAGTTGAGAGCAAATATGGTTATCTATACCTTCCTATACTCACAGTAATAAATCGCAAACAAGTGTAGTCAGAGCTTCACAATCAGAAATTCCTCTGCCTCCTTTACAGGTTGAGAGGGGAAAAAACTTGTGTAGCATATAATAGAGGATAGTTGATGATAAATATCCAATAAAGCCCAATCGCCCAACAATCAATTAAAAATCCTCAAAGTTGAGAGCAAATAGTTATTTTATAGTCATATAATAGTCATAGTCATATAAGCAATTTGTTCCGTAACTTGTGAGACCGCCCGATTTCTGAATTGAGTATTCAAGCTGAGAACAACTTAAGTATCGTTTTGTCTCATTCAGTTGTTAAGATTTCAATGCGACAGAACGATACTTAAGTTGTTCTCAGCTGGAATACTCAATTCAGAAATCGGGCGTTTATATGTAAGTGCTATTCGAACCCAACACTTTACAACTAATCAGCTTCGTCTGATACTTAAAACAGACAGCAAATTAACTTATATTTTTTTTCAATACTAACGTTAGCATACTCCTTTTCTGCCTCCGTGGTGGCGGACTCCACAGCCACGAGGCCTCCAAAATCATCATCGTCATCATCCATCGTTCACCTTCGCTATGTATAACTAAGTAAATAATACAAAATACAGCAAAATATATACGGTAAGCAAAACTAAATATTTTCCTCAGTCTATTTTGATGGTTGCTAAAACAAGCGGTTGCTATGGTTTCGGTTACTAATGAAACCTAATAATTATAGAAATTACATGCTCTTTGGTTACACACACATACTCACGCCATTATTTCCCATTAGGGTAGGCGGAGACAATGCCACTTCACATCATGCTTTTTATTTTATTCATACCATTTCATTATTTGTTAAGACTTACATACATACATTCATACATATACTCACGGCTATAAATCCCTAGAAGGGGTAGCCAGAGCTAACGAATTAGAAATTCCTCAGCCACTTTTGGAAGTTGCGTGGGGAAAAGATGGTAAAATAAAGGTTGTTAGTGATTTTTAAGACTTCTCTTAATAATAATATGTTTTCCAAGTATAAACATAAATCTTCGATACTTAAATGATAAAACAGTATCTTTGTGACTGTACCAAATGTATGGAACAGGAAACATTGAATTTTTGGATAGGTTTAGTTTATTGTGTAACCGAAGAAATACCGGTAAATCAATAATATACTGCCGCTAGATAACGTTTGTAAACCAGTAACTAGTTTCACTATATCTTGTATAGTTTAGAAACAATTATAATAATTAGCTACCCCTACACCTACACTACCCCATTTCTACCCGTGGGTGATCGTAAGAGACGACTAAGGGTGTAGGGGGGCTTCTTATGTGATTTTTGGGCGATGTGGTTGGAGACCCGTCACCAAAAACATTTATTATTACCATCTTTTCCCAATCAACTTCCAAAAGTGGCCTAGGAATTTTTCATTCCAAAGCTCTGGCTACCCCGTCAAGGGATTTATAGCCGTGAGTATATGTATGTATGTAATTAGCTATGTAGTGTCGACTTAGAATAGCACTACCCCATTTCTTCCCGTGGGTGAACTTAACAGGCGACTAAGGATATTGTTTTTTTTTTTAATTTGGGCGATTCGCTTGGAGACCAATCTCCAACAACCTTTATTTTACCATTCTTTCCCCATGCAACTTCCAAAAGTGTCTGAGGAATTTCTAATTCCTTAGCTTTGTCTACCCCTTCTAGGGATTATAAGTCATGAGTATGTATGTTTAGAAATCATCAAGAGAGATCACTTAATTTTCCAATCTGTATAGTTTAGCTGCGTCACACGATATGAACGGATACACTGATTTGTGCTATTCTAAGCCTACAATCCACAGTAAATATCCTAATTCAACAACAGCAATCAAGGAATTGACATGATATAGTTGAGGGTGACCCCTGTGGACATCTTGATGAGGTAACTGCCCACTTCCTCATCAGGTCCCGCCCAATTAAGAGGAGCAATCACAGAGGATATTAAACAATTTATGAAGCACTTTTATGAGATTCAAAATGTTTAGAATGTTCTAGATGTGATTTCTGTAGCCTAGGTCAAAATGCCAGTATATAGAATTGAATGTGCTCAAAAATGTAAGTGTCCGAAATTTTAATAATACATACATATACTCACGGCTGTCCCTAGAAGGGGTAGCCAGAGCTAAGGAATTAGAAATTCCTCAGCCACTTTTGGAAAGTTGAGTGGGGAAAAGATGGTAAAATAAAGGTTGTTGGTGATGGGTCTCCAACCGCATCGCCCAAAAATCCCTTAAAAACCCCAATACCGTTAGTTGCCTCTTACGTACACCCACCAGAAGAAATGGGGTAGTGCTATTCTAAGCCGACACTACACAGCAGACAATTTTAATAATGAAAGGGCTTTTATGAAAACATTGATGAATTTTAATGCAAGGATCATATAAATAGTAGATCGTTATTCTCTACCTACTCCAATGGGAACTTATGGCGTGGGTATATAAATTTATGTTTGTACCTAGATATATACCAATGAACTTGGTGCTTAATTGAAAAGAGCACTGCAGATGCATGAGACATGGGTTCGAATCCTGAATCGAGCCCACACAAATTTACTGTGCTACCCATTTCTTCCCTTGATTGTCTTACAAGGTATTGGTATTGAGGCTTTAAACGGTTGTAAAGCGATATGTGACTGGAGACCCATCCCTAACCATTTGTTACTTTACATATATATACTCACGGCCATAAATCCCAATAACTTTTAACAAAAAGAAAACCGACTTCATAGCGGGAAAAACAAACGAAAATAAACAATCTAGTACTAAAAAGTACGAAATAAGGTTTTTAATTGAATACGAGTACTGTGATTAATACCTTAGCAATTTCTTTATTCCACACGCGTCAGTTCAACCTACCTAAATATTAAAATTCTCTTAAATTAATTTGTGAGCCGGTGCCAGCCTGCGGGATGATTGACAATAATAAGTGTTTATTTCGCACTTCATACACATGTACAATATAGGATACCTTGTAGTTGTAGGGTAAATTTATTTTTGTACGTATTACCATTTAGAACGTTAGGCGATAGATATATATTGTTTAGATTGTAATAATCAGAGATAGATAGTAGGGTGAATTCACTTTTGTTTGACTGGCACCGACTCAAAAATTAATTTAAGAGAATTTTAATATTTAGGTAGGTTGAACTGACGCGTGTGGAATAAAGAAATTGCTAAGGTATTAATCATAGTACTCGTATTCAATTAAAAACCTTATTTCGTACTTTTTAGTACTAGATTGTTTATTTTCGTTTGTTTTTCCCGCTATGAAGTCGGTTTTCTTTTTGTTAAAAGTTATTTTATTTTACGAGTTTTAGAGATGGGTAGACCTGGCAAAGATGCCTCTCGTATTAGGCAGTGCGACAGTTACTGTACCTATTATTCTTCGTATTTCCGGTATTTCTATTATTATACGATATTAAATAGGCTCAACTATATGTAACTTTACATTGTTCTTGAAATCCCTCGAAAGGCGATGGTCTACAATTCTACATCTCAAGAAAGACTCAAACGTTCACGCCGAATATCCCCGAAGGGGTTAGCAGAGGTAGTAATACTTCTGAATATCACGTGACATTGTCACCTGTTGTTCAGAGTACCCACGCTTTGCTTGGACCCACGTTCTCACGTTATACAGAGCAGGCCTATCGGCGTTTTGAACAAATACACTGTGACATGATTGTGAGTTTCGACAGTCCCCTCGATTTCCTGGGATGCCATCATCAGATCCTGGTCTTATGGTACTTTCTCGGTAACAATAACATAACAAAAGAAATGTTGAGTGAACCTGTATTATCTTCATAAAAGCTACGAAGAGGAGCATAAATCTTTATAGAATGGTGAAAGAACTGTTTCCTAACTCCTAGTGATTAAGGACCCACACCTTCCATCATCAGCTCAGCAGCATAACAATATGATTTTCAGAAGCAAATGCCAATACTTGTTCATAAAATATGTAAAACGCGGTACATTTGCCTATAAAATTTCAGGGTTCCCCTCGATTTCTCCAAGATCCCATCATCAGACCCTGACATCCTCACCATGGTACCAATCCGGGAGTATCTTCTTTCGAACAAAAAAAATAATAATCAAAATCGGTTCACAAATGGCGAAGTAATCGGCAAACATACATAAAAAAAAAAAAAAAAATATACGGTCGAATTGAGAACACTCCTTTTTTTGAAGTTGGTTAAAAAGGGGTAGCCAGAGCTAGAAACATCTCAGTCACATTTGGAAGTTGATAGTGGTCAAGATGGTAGAAATAAAGTATCGTTGGCGATGGGTATCCAACTACATCGCCCAAAAACCACTTAAAAACGTCCCATACCCTTAGTTGCCTCTTATGACACCCGTGGGCAGAAAGGGGTAGTGACATTCTGAGACGACACTACAGTTAAAAATGCCAGTAAATTAATATATATTTAAACTATTGCTAGCTCGATCGGAATAATCACAGCTGGTGCTCAGAGAAATGGGTTCAAACCCATAAGGTTTTTGAGTGGGTGTTATGGCTGGTGATCCATCACGTCTCCAAACATACTTTTATAAACATATTTTACAATAATTTTTCCTACTCGACTTTCATATACTCACGGCTGGAAATCCCATAATGGGACTAACCATCAGCTTGCAAATGGGATATTTTTCGGAAAAGTTATTAAATTTAAATACTACACCTTATTCTAGTCTACACTAAGCTAACTAAATGAAAACATATATGAAATGGACTTAAAAAATTAAAGGATAAAAAAGGAAAGGAAAGAAAACACAGGCGGGGTTCGAACCCGCGACCTCGGGTATACGCCCCCGATATATATTTAATAATCCCGATAGTAATGATCCCCACATGAGGTTTTCATGAACATAAACATTCAAATTATGTGATAGTTCGGCGTTCTCAACTTTTGCATTCTATCTTAAAAGGTAGACAAGTGGGTGGCCTACCGAATTTGTAAAAAAATTCGGAGGTAGGGAACGCAAACACTACCTTAAAGTGTAAAAGAAACAAAGGATAGAAGAATTTCGCACTGGCAGCCATTGACACTGTAGCTCAATTGGCAGAGCGACGGAGGCGTATACCCGAGGTCGCGGGTTCGATTCCCGCCTGTGTCGAATTTTTTCTTTCCTTTATTTATTAGAAATAATCCCCACATGAGGTTTTCATGAACAAAACATTCAAATTATGCATTTCAAAAACCTCTGTCGGAACCACCTTGGACCCTCGATCCGTATAAGATCTCCGATAGCGTGGTGTTAACATTAATCTAATTACTTTATCCGATCTCAAACATGTAATGAGCCGTTAACATGTTCCATTCAAATCAATTGCATTTCAATTATAAGCTAGAAAAACTAGTTTTGATTATTTCAACGAGGAAATATTGGTATTAATCATCTGGTTACGTTGAAGTATGATACATATGCATATACTCACGGCAATAAATCGCAAAAATGGGTAGCCAGAGCTGAGGAATTTCTAATTTGGAAAGTTGAGTGGGGAAAAGATGGTAAAATAAAAGATGTTAGTGATGGGTCTCCAAACGCATCGCCGAAAAATCTCCTTAAAGCCCCAATACTGTTAATCGTCTCTGACGTACACTTACCGGAAGAAATGGGGAAGTGCTATTCTAATCAATCTTTACCCCAATTATTCTAGACCTGAACTTCTTGCAAACCCGTTTTTTGAAATACTGCCGTGGGTCAGACGTATTTAAGTTATAATTTAATGTTTTTTGACATGAATTCCTCATGTGGGGATTATTACTCATAAAGTTCACTGTAGCTCAGTTGGCAGAGCGACGGGGGCGTATACCCGAAGGTCGCGGGTTCGAACCCCGCCAGTGTCGAAATTTTTCTTTCCTTTAATAACATCTTTTATTTATGAGTATTTAAGTTATGTTATGTACTTAATTATACCGTTTGTTTTATCTTTCTTTTGCTTTGCCGGTTTCTCTCGTCGACTTTACTAAAGCAAGTTTAATCGGTTATTACGTTTCGTTACTCTCATTTTGCTAAAATAGGGTACACAATAATGCAATATATTACCTCGCAATAAAGCAAATAATCTTTTGAACACTGTCAAGCAGAGAAACGTCCTAGAACCTAGTTTTACAAGCTTATAGTTGAACATTTAAAACACAATCCTCAATCGTCTTATACTACCCTTATGGTAAAAGATAGGATGGTGTTATTCTAAGCAAACACTTCATAGCAAACTCTAAATGTGATTATTGATACTATTGAAAAAAGAAAAAAAAAGAGAAAAGAGAGATTTTATTTGTTGCTGACTTACAAAAAATACACAGAAATTACAAAAAAGTACAAAATTGATTTTAAAAAACCGGCCAAGTGCGAGTCGGACTCGCGCACGGAGGGTTCCGTCCGTAAAGTAATTTGCAATAGAATCCAACAATCATGTAAACAAATATGGCGGACTGACATTGACAGCGTATTGTTTATGCCCATAGTGATGTCATAGTGTTCTAATTTAATTTTAATTAAATTAATTATTTTTCTAATTATTTTAATTTTAAGTCATAGACTATGGCCCATAGTAGGATAGTTACTAAAATAAAACTGACTAAATAGATTAAATATATAAACCATGGACTAAGGCCCACAGTAGGATAGGTACTAAAATAAAACTGACTAAATAGTTCAAATATAGAAGCCACAGACTATAAAATAAAACTGATTAGTTGTAGGTAATAGATCTAAATCATTCTTACCTCCTGATTACTCCTTGAGAAAAAATACCAATCGTATGCTATATCAAAGTCCGTGATGGCGTGCAAAGGTCGTCGTTCCAAGAAAAATATGTCCAGCCAAATCGTAAAGCAAAACAAAAGTCCAAAATGAGAATGCAAAGTCGTAGAAATCGGAAACAGAAAACGCTAATGCACAGCGAACCCACAGAACAGTGAATGACTGTGAATGACAATTCTAACAAAATGGCCACCTGTCAATTTTTAAAAACTTACCATTATTTTTATGGCTTAGGTAGGATACATCCGTTTTGGTTAATTTATATTAAGCTCTTGAAAAACATATATTATTGTATTCAAATAATATTAAATTAAAATAATTTATTAAATTAAAAATAAAAGCTAACTTCAGATTACGAACAACACTAACTTTTCAATGACTTATAGAGTTCGATGAGTAAAAAACTAAGATGACGGCTTGTCAAATACTTCGAAATTTTTACGTTGCAAATGTTTTAACAAATTAAACTTATAAATATAAGTTAAATCGTGTTGAAGATAATGTGAAAACAATGGTGCGTTCGTTGAAATCAGACTATGTTCATAATTGATCGTCAAATGTATGTGATTACGGAGTAATCGTGACAATTTGGTTTGTTTACATGATTGTTGGATTCTATTGCAAACGACGGTACCATTATCCATACAACATTATAATATTATAACCTTTTTTTCACGTTTCTTGTATGGGAGCTCCCTTGATTATTTATTTTATTTTTATTTTATTAATTATTACAACCGTGATAGCCCAGTGGGTAGAACACTTGGTTATCGTGCAAGCGACTAGTGTTCGAATCCTGGGTCGGGCCTACACCAATTTGTCTTTTCTAAAGACATATGTGTGGTTAATTTATCATGGTTGTTAACGGTGAGGGAAAACATCGTGAGGAAACCAACATGGCTGAGTTGTACTTAGTCATGTGACAGTGTATTCGTACAAATCGGCGATAGGCCTGCCCCCTATCACGTGAGTACACTGTCCATGCAAAACGTGGGTACTCTGAACACCAGGTGACAAAGTCACGTGATGTTCAGAAGGATTAGTACCTCTGCCAACCCCTTCGGGGATATTCGGCGTGAACGTTTATGTTTATGTTTATGTTATGTTTAAAATTAAATATACAACTCAATATTTTGTGAATAGCGTCATACCTGTTGCCGTTATTAATACAAAGCAAAAAAATTAGGTAAGTAATTTGATTTATGACGTTTAAAAATAGAACTACTGGCTAGATCTCATTCAAACCAATTTTCGTTAGTAGTTTGTATAGTAATACACATTATATATTTTTTTCAGTTTTATCATGCCCATATTTTAGAAGTTACGGGGGGGGGGACACACATTTTACCACTTTGGAAAAGTCTCTCGCGCAAACTATTCAGTTTTGAAAAAAATGATATAAGAAACCTCAACATCATTTTCAAATACCTTTTGATAGATACCCCACACGTATAGGTTTGATGAAAAAAAAATTTTGGGTTTCAGTTCTATGTATGGGGAACCCTAAAAATTTTGGTTTTTTTTTCAGATTTTATTTTAAAATCTTAATGCGGTTTACAGAATACATCTACGCACCAATTTTCAATAATGTAGTTCTTATAGTTTTGGAATAAACTGGCTGTGACATACGGACGGACGGACGGACGGACGGACAGACAGACAGACATGACGAATCTATAAGGGTCCCGTTTTTGCCATTTGGCTACGGAACCCTAAAAAAGTAATATAAATAAAATAAAACAAACAAATAAAACAAAAATTGGTTTTCTTTTATCTTCATTCATTGACGAAAAAGTTTGGTATTAATTTGGCTCTAATATAAGATTTATTTTTGATCAAAATCTAGGTTAGCCTATGCACTAAGAATTAACATTTTACAAATATTGACAAGGCCAATTATACTAAATTAGTATTTACATTGAGTGTCTCAATAACTTCGAATACTAATAAATAATACCGAGAATTCATGCATGCAAATGCATAAGTTTTTTTTTATTATTTTGTTTATTTTTATCTCGCATAATTATTTTTATCAACTTCAAAATCAACTTTCCTTGGCACGATTGAGGAAATGTTTTGCATATTTCTTTATATATTACTTGTCTTGATTCTGCATAAGGATAAAATAAATACATACTTAAGAGGCATTAAAAGATATAATGTCATTAATCTGATTAAAAAATGCTCTACTTGCCGAATCAAATTCTCGGCTGAGTTGTGGCCAGTGCTTGTGAAAAACGGAACAACTGAAACATATATTAATATGGTTCTTGGTGATGTAGTAATTCCAAAAATTTCGTTTACTATTCGCTTCGAAATCTCTAGAACTACTGTATTGTATTGTGAACGGTTTTTTTTCCGCAAATCGACGTCTGCTATGCGCCGCGCCTATTTTGCGTGAAAAAAAACGACTATAATTCCACGCTAAAGTTTTCCCTAAAAGAATGCTAATTTACGTGAAAACGTCAAAAGAAGCCAAACGTAAAAATACTTTTTAAATTAAGTAACATTATCCTAATATTATTTTCACCCACCTGGTGTTGAGTACCCATGTTTTGTTTAGACAGTGAACTCACGTGATAGGGGCCCGCCCTATCGCTGTCTTGCACGAATACATTGTCACATAACAATTCAATGACAACTTAACAGTATGTAGTTATATATGTATGTGTTCATATTCGTTAAATATCTATATTATTTTGTATAATATTAATAGTTTAACAATATTGGATAAAAATACACTTTTATACAATAACATAACACAACTTAACCATGTGGATTTTCACACATTTTTTTATTGCTATTAACAACCATGATAAACATATTATTGTATTGATGCAAACCTAACTCAGAATCTCATATCTTCATGAGAGGTGGTGTTGCTTCCCACTGAGCTATCACGGTTGCTATCATCATAAGAGGACTATAAAAAAGAAAGTTGACAAAACTGTTTGATGTAGGTTGTAAAATAAAATAACATAAACGTTCACACTGAATGTCCCCGAAGGAGTTGGCAGAGGTCCTAATACTTCTGAACATCACGTGACATTGTCACTTGGTGTTCAGAGTACCCACGTTTGCATGGACAGTGTACTCACGTGATAGGGGGCAGGCCTATCGCCGTTTTGTACGAATACACTGTCACATGACTAAGTACAACTTAGCCATGTGGGTTTCCTCACGATGTTTTCTCTCACCGTTAAAAACCATGATAAATTAACCACATAGTTGCTTTTAGAAAAGACAAATTGGTGCAGGCCCGATCCGGGATTTGAACACTAGTCGTTTGCACGATAACCGGTGTTCTACCCATTGAGTTGTCACAGTTGCTTAATTAACGGTAGGTTGTAAGTTACCGCCAATTATGCCTCTCTATCGCTTGCTCCCCTGCTCTGGGGACTATTTTTTTCGTAAATAATTAGGCTTTATTTTGCACGAAAACCTCATGTGGGAATTATTATTATTATTTGCTAAATTGATTATTTTAGCAACCGTGATAGCCCAGTGGGTAGTAGTGTTCAAATCCTGGGTCGGGCCTACATCAATTTGTCTTTTCTAAAGACATATGTGTGGTTAATTTATCATGGTTGTTAACGGTGAGGGAAAACATCGTGAGGAAACCCACATGGCTGAGTTGTACTTAGTCATGTGACAGTGTATTCGTACAAAACGGCGATAGGCCTGCCCCCTATCACGTGAGTACACTGTCCATGCAAAACGTGGGTACTCTGAACACCAGGTGACAAAGTCACGTGATGTTCAGAAGTATTAGTACCTCTGCCAACCCCTTCGGGGATATTCGGCGTGAACGTTTATGTTATGGTATGGTATGATTATTTTTACCCACTGCACAGATAGTAAGAAGACTGAGGTAAGAAGAACTCGGTCAGCCTAATTCGTTACAATTGCAATTTGATTTGCAGTCCTATTTGTATATTTCGCTAGCATTAGTTATGACATAAAATTATATTCGTGTATTGTATCACATTTTGTTTATTATATTGACGAGCTGTCGCAATATTTTCAAGGTGTAGACAGATTAATTGCATTGAAGTCCATGATAATTTTTCTTTGAGAAGGTTCTATAATACCTTGAGATATAAAACACATTTTGAATATTAAGTAGGGTGACAGGACTTGTTTTTTTTTTAATACTTGTGACGTGAACTAACTTCGCACAGTCATGCATTTATAATAAATAATTATAAATGGCACCGAGAATAGACAATAATGACAAACAAGTACTATCGACTAAATATTTAACAAACATACATACATTAACTCACGACCATAATACCCAAAAAGGGGTAGCCAGAGCTTCTGAGTTAGAAACTACTCAGCCACATTTGGAAGATGATGGAGGAGAAGATGGTAGGTAGGTATTATTGGTGATTGTATCGCCCAAAAACCACTTTAAAAAACCCCATATCCTTAATCGCCTCTTACAACACCCGTGGCTAGAAAGAAGTTGTGGAATTCTAAGCCGGCACTACACGGCACAAAATCTTTTAATAAAGGAGGGACATGTGTGAAACGCAACTTGCAACAAAATGCAACTCAAATATTAATTTCCGCCTCTATGTACCTACCTTACCTAGTTACTCCTACTCACGGCTGTAAATCCTTTATGCTCGTAAAAGTAGTGCAGCCACATATATACATACATACATATATCCACTACGTTAGTTCCCATTGGGGTAGGTAGAGATATAGGCTATCAATCGTAATTCTGGCAAACCTCTCTAGCTTTTTCTACATTCACAATGTCCAGATACACAGAATAAAAAAATAACTTCAATTTCTGAAGCGGGGAAACAGTTGTAGAATAGAGGAAATACAAAAAAGTGCAAGTGGTTGCATGGGATGTAAAATATAAAATTTATTGGAGCGAAGGCCCATTTACCCCCGAGTTTCTATCGCTTGTCAAGGAACTCCTCCCAAGCTAAAGAGAAGATCCGGACCATATTGCACGATGGTCACCCACACTGATGATGATGACAAGGTTTTGAGAGAATAAAATTCTAGACCGAACTTACAACGGAGGAATAATCATACTTCAAAATTTCCCATGTTAGTCTATGGGAGCCCTAGCGAGTACTAGACTATCACTCGCTTCTTTTCTCCGATTTGGCATCGCCCACCATTTTATGGAGCATAACATTTATATGGAGCTATATTGAAAATGAAACATTTATGTGTGTGTGTGTGTGCAGAGATGCCAGTTGGTATTTAGCAGACCTGCATGTGAATAGATGGTACACTTTGGTGACATTGGTGTGTGCTTCAAATATGGAAGCCAAAACCTAGGTTGAAAAAAAAGTGTTGGATTTTCAGTTTAAAGTAAGAGAGTAGGAGCAGAGCAGATATGAGCAATAAAAAATGTTAGTTATAACTTGCAAATAAAAGATATTCAACTTATTTTACCCTTACATAAGTCATAAGATCATGTATCTGAAGTAATAAGAATCGTTTAAGGTCTTATTAATGCAAGGTGAAAGAAAAATATGTCATTAAAATTATTAAAATTCAGTAAGCATGCGCACGCTTAAAAATAAACCATCGCCAAGGAAACGGATGCACTCTTTTTTAACTGTCATGTTCAATCAATCCAATTAATTTTGTTTATGCAGCGGACATAATCTCTCAGGGTAAACCATGGGTATACACTTTTTGCTACATTGTTTAACATAGTTATAGAGCATTGTACATACATACATACATATACTCACGGCTATAAATCCCTAAAAATGGTAGCCAGAGCTAAGGATTTGGAAATTCCTAAGCCACTTTTGGAAAGTTGAGTGGGGAAAAGATGGTTGTTGGTGATGGGTTTCCAACCGCATCGCCCAAAAATCCCTTATAAGCCCCAATACCGTTAGTCGCCTCTTACGTACACCCATCGTAAGAAATGGGGAAGTGCTATTCTAAGCCGACACTACACAGCAATACACAGTAATTAAAGGAAGATTAGTGTAGCAGGTCACCTGCAATACAGGATTTTACCCAGTGTGGGGACCGTTGATTCTCGTTGATGTTAATTTTGATCCCACCAAAAACATTAAATGTAAAAAAATGCCAAGTCTCTCGATGCAGTCTTTCCATCGTAAAAAATTTTGAGATCTCATAGAAGCCAAGTCCTATTCAAAATATTTCGTAGTTATAAATCAACATTTAGTAATTGAATCAATAGTTTTCTTTATATTATAATTATAGTGACTTGGCAATGAGCACAAGAAGAAACAAATAATAAAACGGCATATTTGGAGGAGTTGAAAGTTACACACACCGCATGCAATATCACAAAATTAATTTTCTTTTGGTTTATCCGTGTCGTCCCAACCGAATTTCGGCAACGGCAGTCAGTCTTAGTGCACTCTCGATTCATTTACTTTCATAAAGCGATGGCCCGTAAGGTATTCTTAATTATTGTATTGGAGCATATAGTCGGTAGTGACCATCATGATTCACACATAACAAATAATCTGATCACTGGTCTCGTCAGTAACATTTGCACATAATTCCAGGCAGCAAGCAGCCTTTAATTTGTGCTCATTGCCAAGTCACTATAATTATAATATAAAGAAAACTATTGATACATTTACTAAATGTTGATTTATAACTACGAAATATTTTGAATAGGACTTGGCTTCTATGAGATCTCAAAACTTTTTACGATGGAAAGACTGCATCGAGAGACTTGGCATTTTTTTACATTTAATGTTTTTGGTGGGATCTCATTTATTTTTTGTAAGTGTATTTCTTTCTTTTACTTTTAGGTGACCTCACAATTTCTTGGACGTCAGCTACTGCTTTGCTTAGAACCCATTCTCTATCTCTATCTCTTTTGTTTCTTCTCTGAGGCTTCGTTACTTCTAAGGTAGACAAGTCTGGGCGATATATACTTCGGAGTCGATTATATTCAGCTATTGCTGTCTCCTGAGCTTTGATACTACTAAAATTCACATTTATTAAATGTAATCTACCCAAACTAGTCACTCTTGAAAGGGCCACGTATGCTTGACCACAGGTAAAAACTGAAGAACCTATATCCATCATTGCATTGTTTAGGCTCAGCCCCTGACTCTTATGTATGGTTATAGCATAAGCTATGCATATGGGGAATTGTTCCCGATGAACATACGCTCTAGATATAATTTCAAATTTGGTTTTAACAGCACAAAGTTCATATGAGTGGTCATTACTAAATTTGATTACTATTGTTTTTACTTTCTTAAGGTCCTCAGGATCAAACTTTACACTTTGTACTATACCGATGGAACCAATTTACTAAACCTAAACTAACGTCAATATTTTTTCTTAGCATCACTTTTGCTTCTATTTTTATTACTATATTCTAATTCTTATTAGAGCCATATTAAATAACTAACTAAATAAATATATATCTACTAATTTACAAACTATAACTAAACTAAACTAAATAACACGTAAAGTTCTCCGAATATCAATTAACACTACAATATTTTTTAGTTTCGAAATAGGTTTTCATAGACAGACGGCGCTATCAAATGAAAATTATCGAATTATTTTGAAGTACTACTTACACTGCGCTTTGTAACGAAACCATAGCGCGATTCAGACAGGTACAACGCCATCTATCGAGCGCGCATACAATATTTATCGCAATACAATGGAGTTTTAGCTTTATTAATTTAATGAACTTTATGTATTAATTTGTATTAATGATTGTCTATGTATTACATTTATATTATTCTTTTCTATTCTATGTATGTATTCATCCAATTGAATAGGTACTTGAACAACGAACAAAGTTAACAATGCAGTCAAAATCCATACATAATGTTCTTGCCAAACCGCAAATATAAAATTGTTTTCTATGGCATATAATTTTTTAATGTTTTTATAATTTTTCCTTCATATGTGGCTAATGACCTATCTTGGTGCAAAATTTGAAGTTTCTAAGTCTGCTAGAAGTACCTTAGATTTTTGATGATCTGTCAGTGAGTCAGTGAGTGACAAAATGGTGTAACTTTGATCGACCGTAACTCCTAAACTATTAATTCATTTGGCGTGTAATTTCGAACTTAAGCTTTTTCTAATGCCTACTATTATTCACCGAAAACCTAAACTCCTAGCTTTGTCCACGTCGAAGATATAGGGGGGGCGAAACAGCCGCGAACCGCTTCGAGAAAAGATGGTACGGCCGTGCCCGTTTTGCTCGAGACTTGGCAGGGGCACTGCCGTGCCCCCAGATAAAAATAAATGATTTTGATTTTTTGATTTGATTTTGAGTGATAGTGTCCTTAGCAACACCACCCAACATAATTAATAAAGCACCAAAACATAATTAACATACACACACACACATACATACATATACTTACGGCTATAAATCCCAAAAAGGGGACCCAGAGCTTTAGAGCTAGGAACTCCTCAGCCACATTTGAAATAAAAAACATAATTTAGTGCTTTTCTGAACCGAGGCTACACGGCTAAAACTATTGTGTAAAGCTAAGATGTCCAGGCCCCCATAAAACAAGGTGTTGTAGATTGAGCACGCCGCATCTTTTATGAGAGAACCCTCATAATAATTTAACTTTCGTAATAAATCAACCAGTTTTAGCTGTGTAGTGTCGGCTTAGAATAGCACTACCCCATTTCTTCCGGTGGATGTACGTACGAGGCGACTAACGGTATTGGGGCTTTTTGGGATTATTGGGCGATGCGGTTGGAGACCCATCACCAACAACCTTTATTTCACCATCTTTTCCCCACACAACATCCAAAAGTGGCTGTGGAATTTCTGATTCCTTAGCTCTGGCTACCCCTTCTAGGGATTTACAGCCGTGAGTATATGTATGTTTTCACAAACGTCGAGACATACTTTCATGTTACAAACTCAACTTTCAACTCAAACGCTAACACCGTATACCCCCGAAGGGGTCGGCAGAGGTACTAGTACTTCTAAACATAACGTGACATTGTCACCTGGTGTTCAGAGTACCCATATTCTGCTTGGACAGTGTACACGTAATAGGGGGCAGATCTATCGCTGTATTATAAGAATACACTGTCACATTACTAAGTGTCACTCGGCCATGTGGGTTTCCTCACGATGTTTTCCCACACCATTAACAACCATGAAAAATTACCACACATATGTCTTTAGAAAGCCCTCCATAATCAAGATATTCACTTTTACTATATCAACCTTATGAAACAAATATACAAAAACAGTACAGCATCCATTAAGCTTCAAACTCCAGGTGTCCCATTCCCGATTGAAAGAGGCGTTAAGCAAGGCGATCCTATCTCCCCCAAACTTTTCACGAGTGTATTGGAAGAAGTTTTTAAGTCACTAGAGCCGGATTGGGTAAACAGGGGTATAGATGTCGGCGGGGTTAAGCTTACGAACCTTCGCTTCGCCGACGATATAGTGCTGTTCTCTTACACGGCTTCTGAGCTACAATCTATGCTACAACAACTCAGCCAAGCAAGCCTTGAGGTTGGACTGAGCATGAATATGTCAAAGACCAAGGTCATGTCTAACAGCAAGGAGCATTTAGTGGACGTGGATGGGGTCAGAATCGAATATGTCCAGGAATATATTTATCTAGGCCAAATAGTCTCTTTCCAGGCTCGACAGGACAAGGAAGTCGAAAGACGTGTCGAAAACGCCTGGAAAAGCTTTTGGTCTATGAAAGAGCTAATGAAGGGAGAACTTCCGCTCTCCCTCAAACGTAAGCTCATGGACATGTGCATTCTTCCCATCCTTACCTACGGAGCCCAAACCTGGTCTTTGACTGACGCGCAAATGTTTAAACTTGGGGTTTGCCAACGAAACATGGAGCGCAGCATTCTCGGAATCCGGCTCTTAGACAGAGTCCGGAATACAGAGTTGCGCTCAAAGACAAAAATTATAGATGTAGCTCAGAAGGCGGCCCAATTGAAGTGGGATTGGGCCGGCCACGTTGCTCGGATGCACCCGGACCGATGGGCCAAAAGAGCCACGCAATGGACTCCTGCTGTAAAGAGAAAGCGTGGCCGACCAAAGAAAAGATGGAGTGACGAGTTGGGTCTCTGGGATAAGAAGTGGTGGGAGACCGCTCAAAACCGTCTGGAGTGGAAGAAGGGGAGAGAGGCCTTTGCCCAGCAGTGGGACATAAATGGCTAATAATAATAATAATAATAATGTCTTTAGAAAAGCCAATTTGGTGTTGGCCCGACCCGGAATTTGAACACTCATCGTCTGCACAATAAGTAGTGTTCTACTCATTGAGCTATCAAGGTTTCATGTTACAGAAGCTACATTTCTATATTAAAACTAAAGGTTTGCTGTGTAGTGTGGGCTTAGAATAGCACTACCCCATTTCTTCCGGTGGGTGTACGTAAGAGGTGACTAACGGTATTGGGGCTTTTAAGGGATTTTTTGGCGATGCGGTTGTAGACCCATCACCAACAACCTTTATTTTACCATCATTTCCCCACTCAACTTTCCAAAAGTGGCTGAGGAATTTTTTATTCCTTAGCTCTGGCTACCCCTTCTAGGGATTTATAGCCGTAGGTATATGTATGTATGTTTGAAAGAGTAGAGATTGCAACCCTAATTTATGCAATTATTTATTTATTGTTTATTGGAGAAGGCGTAACTGTGGTAAACTAAGACGCAGGGTCACACGGCACGGGGAACAGAACAGTTTATGAGGAAGGACTTACTTACTCAGGTAGTCCTCCGCACTACGGGCATCAGCTTCTGAGGACAGGCTATGCTGAAATATGTTTGAAATTGAATATTCCTTTTTTTGTTTTCTTTCATTTACGCCTTTATTTTTAGCAGTAGAATGTCCCTAATTTCTGGGCACCCCTTTTTAGGTTAAACAGCGGTAAAGATAAGTAAAGTTGGGTCATTTAAGTAAAAATAATACTGATGAAATAAGGAAAAAGAAATAGTTATCGGTCCTAAAAAAATACATTCATGCATTCATATATTCACGGCTATAAATCCCTAAAAGGGGTAGCCAGAGCTAGGGAATCAGAAATTCCTCAGCCTTTTTTTGGAAGTTGCGTGGGGAAAAGATGGTGGATCAAAGGTTGTTGGTGATGGGTCTCCAACCGCATCGCCCAATAATCCCGTAAACTTCCGTTAGTTTTCCGTTAGTTTTTCGTTAGTCACTATAAGAAATGGGGAAGTGTCATTCTAAGCCGACACTACATGGCAAAAATTACAGCTAGATTAAATCGTCTATACCCGATTCTTTACAGGTACTAATTCATGACAATGTTTTTCACGTAATTTTGCAAACTGTCATAAATCTACCCACCCCAATAATTTCGGAAAAAAAGTCAAAAGTCAAAAAGTTTATTTTTCAAAATAAAGTTAAATACTAACATTTTTTGAACGTCAAAGTTTTAAATTAATCGTTAATCCGTTGCTTCGGAAGGTGTTCGTAAAGAGAAGAAGCAACAAAGAAACTCTTTACATTCACATTTTTTCATTTTTTCAAAATATGGTTTGTACAATTTCAGTTTATAAACATGTTTTTACTTTACAAAAGATTTTCTATGCGACCAAACCAAACGCTAGTTTGACATAATTAAAATAAATTGTCCATCACAAAAACCAATCACATAACGTGAGAAGAAAAATCCTCACCAGACAATTATTCCTAGGAATAACGAGGGAAGATTTATAGCTTTACGGACATGGTCATGTGCGCGTTGGGTCCTTGTCGTTTAAAAAATCTTGAACACTGTAGTAAGATTTCTTTAAAAGCATGGCTTTAATTGCCTTTTTAAAAGATGCCACAGGCAATTCCAATATGTCAGAAGGAAGTTTATTGAACATTTTCAGGGATAGTCCCATAAAGGAGTTACTTACTTTATTAAGTCTCCACTTCGGTACGTTAAGTTTGTCCTTATTTCGAGTGTTAACAGTATGCCTATCACTAACTTTACTAAATTGGCCTATATTCTTTTTGGCATACATTAAATTCTCAAATATGTATTGGCAAGGGACTGTTAAAATGCCAATATCTTTAAATTTTTCGCGCAACGAATACCTCGACCTTAACATGTAAATAGATCGGATAGCTCGCTTTTGTAAGACAAAAACTTTATGAACATCAGCCGCTTTACCCCATAATAAAATACCGTACGACATAATACTATGAAAATAACTGAAATAAACAATGCGAGCTGTTTCTATGTCTGCTATTTCTCTAATCTTACGCACGGCATACGCTGCTGAGCTCAGCCTTTTAGAAAGTGTTAGTATATGGGGTCCCCATTGCAACTTAGAATCGATTATTATCCCTAGGAATTTTGTCTCTTTCACTAATTCTACTTTTTCACTGTCAATAACAATATTGGCGTCAACTTGCCTAACATTCGGTAAAGTAAATTTAATACATTTAGTTTTTTTGGCATTCAGAACCAGGTTATTTACAGTAAACCAATGCAATACCAGTGAGATAGCTTTATTTACGTCGTCAAGAGATGTAGAGGATCTCGCTACATTAAATATTAAAGATGTGTCATCTGCAAACATAACTATCTCAGAATACTTTTGTACCATAAATGGTAAATCATTAATATAAATCAGAAACAGTAATGGGCCAAGTATAGAACCTTGAGGAACGCCCATCTCTATTTCCGATCCTTTCGACGTGGTTCCATTAATATCTACCTTTAAAGTTCTTTTATCAAGATATGATGCCATTAATTTCAGTGCTTGCTCGTCAAAACCGTAATATTTAAGTTTAGTCAACGCTATTTCCTTTTTTACACAATCAAAAGCTTTTGTGAGGTCACAAAATATACCTAACGCATCCCGGGAGTTTTCCCATGAATTAAAAATATGTTTCATTAGTGACACTCCTGCATCTACAGTAGACCTACCTTTAGTAAAACCATATTGCTCGTCATGGAATATATTATTTTTATTGAAATATAAAAGCATTTGGTTGGACATGATTTTCTCGAAAACCTTACTGAGAACTGGTAAAATAGAAATAAGTAGCTAAGGAAGGAAGGAAGTACCTATTTGTATGCTTCGACTTAATTACTTATGCTTTCGAAAAATAAACTAGGCTTGATCCATCCATATCGAATCAAAAACTTCATTTCAAATAATTCATAAATAAAACTAATCAGGTCTCAGTGAGTATGATTCAAAGCTTTATGAATAATCCAGTAAATATACGAGGAAAAAAGTTATCATAATGGCCAGCTAACTGACAAACAGTTTTTTCAAGTTGCGTCAATTACAACTATTCGACGCATATTTACATACAGTTATGACAATAAGGAAGTGAAAATACTGGGAATACCGGTGCGGGGCGGTAATTTTATTTAATACTAGTGGGTCGGCCCAGCTTCGCACGGGTAGCGTTGTTTTTTAAATATCTGAGGTTTCTTCAATCACGGCGCAACCTTTGTGAAATTTAGCGCAATGATCGGAATTTATAGCACTCCTGAACAGTGTAACTTTGTGATTTTGAATGCACTTTGATAAAAGATTCAATATCTCCGTTATTGTTGTAAAACTTGAGTAAGGTAAAACGCTATGAAGTATTCATAACAACCTCAAAAGTCTTGCAACTGCTGGCGCCATCTAGTACGTAATATGTAAATTAGTAAGGAATAGGTTTTGGTCACGGGCGCGACGTCTTATTTCATGTATAATTTCGGTGTTTCTGTACCGATTTCTATGATTCTTTTTTTATTGAATAGGTAATAATGTTGTATTTTTTTTATTTTGGATGAATCAGAGTATTATTATATAAACGTAAGAGACAAATATAATCAGAATGCTCCGAACTGCTAAGCTATCAGGAGCAGCCCCGGATCTACGATTTTTTCGAACCGGGGCAAGAACTTGATATAGCGCCCCCTCTCGTGAGCGTTTGATTAACACTAAGTGGCATTTTTGGTAGTCGAAAGAATACTCTTTAATAAATTTGTACTCTTTATTATTTACTAGCAGCCCGTCCCGGCTTCGCTCGGGCATAAATTATTATCATTAACATTTTGTTTTTTATTTTATTACATGTATTATTGTTTTAATATATTTTTTTTAAGTTTTAAGCTATGTTATATTTTTTTGCTGTGTAGTGTCGGCTTAGAATAGCACTACCCCATTTCTTCCGGTGGGTGTACGTAAGAGTCGACTAACGGTTTTGGGGCTTTTGAGGGATTTTTGGGCGATGCGATTGGTGACCCATCACCAACAACCTTTATTTCACCATCTGTTCCCCACACAACTTCCAAAAGTGGCTGAGGAATTTCTAATTCCTTAGCTCTGGCTACCCCTTCTAGGGATTTATAGCCGTGAGTATATGTATGTATGTATGTTATATTTTTTTTTATTTATATTTAGATATATTTTTTTATTTTTCATAATGAGTAATTACATCAAAAGCCATTCAATTTATTGAGTTAGAGCTTCCCTGTAAACAATATTTGACGTTGTTGTATTTTGGGGCAGCAAAATAAATTGATGTTCAGGAGCTCCCACCCGCGACAGGCCAACGTACAGTTGACCGTGAGTAAAACAATTCTTTCGCAAGTCAATCCCTACTAATTTGAAGGTTTGGCCTTGGGACTTATTAATTGTTAAAGTAAAAGATGTTTTAACCGAAAATTGTAGCCGTTTAAATGGAATTGGCAGATCAGTTGGGATCATCGGTATATGAGCTAATTGACCGGCTGCTGGGCTAGTGATAATAGTCGCTACAATTAAATTTTGCTTTAACTCTTTGATAAGCAGCCTCCCGTACCCCTTCGTGACGCCTGCAACAACTTACTATGCATAGCTAATCGAGCGGAGTTTTATCTATTTTTTCAATTCGAGATAACTTTCGAATGAAATGTTCAAATCGAATAATTCAAAAAGTTATTTAAGTGTATTGAAGTAGTCTAAAATAATATATACGTTTTTTTTATAAGGATTAGATAGGTCCATATAAAGAGCCTTTTCTAAAGCAGGATTTTAATTTAATTTTTAAATAATTTTATATTATGACGCTTGTTGTGAGATAACTATAATAGTTAGAGACATGTTGTCGGGGCATTTTTTTTAGATAATGATGTGTTCTATAAAATTGTAGTGCTTAATTTTATTCTATTGTCAATAGTTTTCGCAGCGCACGCGATAAAAGGATTTTTTTTGGTATTTCTTTAACACCTTGGGTTACATTTTTGAAGTTTACGTAAGGATCCCTATTTTTTTTTGAAAATGAGATATAGTCTATGTCACTCGGGAATAGTGTAGCATCAAAACAGTGAAAGAATTTTTCAAATCCGTCCAGTAGTTTTGGAGCCTATTCAATTCAAACAAACAAAAAATCAAACCTTTCCTCTTAATAATATTAGTATAGATTACTAATAACTTTTTCTTCAGTGTGACATCAAATTAAATATAACAACAAAAATTAACAACGCTCCCGATATTCAAGGCATTTTTTTAATTTTTCTCATCGTTTTTTTTTTCTCTTTTATCTTGCTACAGCTTTACACGGCGTGGTTTCTTTTCCGCGAAAGAATGTATTAGCTCATCAAAGTCCGTCTCAAAGGCAGTTTTATTTTCAATAGCTAGAATCGTGAGGCCAGATAAACGTTCTTGGCTCATTGTTGAACGCATATAGTTTTTAATTATTTTCAGTTTGCTGAAACTTCGCTCACAGCTGGCAGATGTCGTCGGTAATGTGCAGTATATCCTCAAAGCTACACTAACTTTAGGAAACGCTTCTTGCAAGTCATTCTTACACAGATTTTGTAACAGGTCGAATGCACTTGATTTTTCATCAATTTCCGTTACTAGGTCTTTGAATATAGAAAGTTCCTGGCAAAAATCAACTGCATTCAAGTCTTTTGTATATTTTCCAGCTAGATCGGCTAGACATATTTAAAAATGCGTGACCACTGAGGAAGGCGAAATTTTCATCTAGGCTCTTTGTTGTTTCATTTTACTAATTACTCGGACACGCAATCTAAAATAAACTAAACAACGATCGTCCCTTGGCGTAAAGGGTTATTCGGCTCGGTTCGTGTAGCCTCTAGTGCTACATGTGACATACGGGGGAATCCCCGGCAGTGATACGTACGTTATCAGTATTGCCAATTAGGCTATAACTATACAGAATGTACTAAACTGATTTTGGCGCCCTCTGAAACTGCCGCCCGGGGCAGGTGCCCCGGTTTGCCCCCCCCCCTAGATCCGGGGCTGATCAGGAGTTACATTACATGTGTTATTGTGACTCAACCATAAAAGATAGACATATGCTGTTGCGCAATATTTTTTAGACAACTTAATGAAGAATATTTCCCTTATACATTATTTCTATGTAACTTTAACCATTAGGGCTGCACGCGCGACGGAAACTTAAAAATGGAGTAACTTCCCCCGTTTTCCCAAAATTTCCAAAAAATTCTTATAATTCTTCTTCACTACTGAGTCTGAGTTCTGAGTAAATCTGTCGAGTAGTTTTTGTTTCCACGAGGAACATACAAACCGATAGACAGACAGACAAAAATTTTACTGACTACATTTTTGGCATTAATATCGATCACTTATCATCACCCCCTGATAGTTATTTTGAAAATATATTTCATGTACAGAATTGACCTCTCTACAGATTTATTATAGGTATAGACTAGTGGATCGTCCCAGCTTCGCACGGGTAGCGTTGTTTTTTAAATATCTGAGGTTTCTTCCTTAACTCACTGCTCAAGCATTGTGAAATTCAGCGCAATGTTTTCAATTTATTAAATTTATAGCACTCCCTAAACAGTGTAGTTTGGTGATTTTTAATGCGCTTTAATGAACGGTTCAGTATTTCCATTTAATAGCAAATCTTGGAATAAAACGCTATGAAGTATTCATAACAATCTAAAAAATTAATCATTACGTGTTGTAGGATGCAACTACTGGCGCCATCTAGTATGTTATAGGTAAATTAGTAACGATTCGGTTTTGGTCACTGGCGCGATGGCTTATTTTATGTATGATTTCGGTGTTTCTCTACCGATTTCTATGATTCTTTTTTTATTGAATAGGTAATAATGTAACTTTTTTTTAAATTAGGGATGAGTGAGAGGTTTACAAACGTAAGAGTAAACAAATATAATCAGAATGATCCGAACTGCTAAGCTATCAGGAATTACACGTGTTATTGTGAGTCAACGGTAAAAGATAGTCATAAACTGCTGAGGATTTTTTTTAGATAATTTTATGAAGAATATTTCCGTCATACATGATTTCTATGTAAGTTTAACCATTAAGGCTGCACACGCGACGGAAGCTTAAAAAATGGAGTAACTTCTCCCGTTTTCCCAAAATTTCCCAAAATTCCCCTTTACTACTCTGCTGGAAAGTATACAAAAACCTGCCCAGGAGTATGGAGAATAATTGTACCAAGTTTCGTTAAAATCCGTCGAGTAGTTTTTGTTTCCATAAGGAACATACAAACCGACAGACAGACAGACAGACAGACAGACAAAAATTTTACTGATTGCATTTTTAGCATCAGTATCGATCCCTAATCACCACCTGATAGTTATTTTGAAAATATATTTCATGTACAGAATTGACCTCTCTACAGATTTATTATAAGTATAGATTGTGTCATCTGCAAAGTTCGAAGCGACGAATATCTGACGCCTCTCCTTATTAAATTAAATTAATATACGGACATATTATACACAGATCAACTAACGCCCAAACTAAGTAAGACTTGTATTATGACTCAACGATATAGTTACAGAACGTACCGAGAAGCTTGGCCACACATGTCGTTAGTATATACATGCTTACAACATATATATGATTTGTATATATATACATGCACATATATAATCACGCCATTAGTTCCCATTGGGGTAAGCACGATCTATCGATCGCCAATTCTTCTTTGAGATTCGTTTACATCAATATTTTCATACATAATAATCATTTACGTCGAATGTTCCCAAAGGGGTTGGCAGAGGTACTAATACTCCTGAACATCACATGACTTTGTCACCTGGTGTTCAGAGTACCCACGTTTCGCATGGACAGTGTACTCACGTGATACGGGGCAGGCTTATCGCCGTTTTGTACGTATACACTATCACATGACTAAGTATAACTCAGCCAAGTGGGTTTCCTCACGATGTTTTTCCTCACCGTTAACAACCATGATAAATTAACCACATTATTTTTTTATTCCGTGGTCAACGTTTTAAATGCTGAGTTGTTTTTTCGTCTGAAAAGTGTGTCTTTCCTTTATTTAATCTTTATTAATTAGTAATAATCCCCACATGAGGTTTTCATGTCCAAAAAGATTTAAATTATGTGATAATTAGGCGTTTTCAACATTTGCATTCTATCTGAAAACATAGACAAGTGGCCTTCCGAATCAGTAAAAAATTCTAAGGTAGGAAACGCAAACACGACTAAAACGTGTAAAAAGAAATAAAGGATAGAAGAATTTCGCGCTGGCAGCCATTGACACGGTAGCTTAATTGGCAAGAGCGACGAGGGCGTATACCCGAGGTCGCGGGTTCGAATCCCGCCTGTGTCGAAATTTTTCTTTCCTTTATTTAACCTTGAGATATACTCAAGCCGCGAAAGGTGTTAATCTATGATTGTATACACTAATAACATTTAGATTAGTGTTAGTTCTAGAATCTAATTTTAATCATCTTTTTAATTAAAAATCAACCTCGAACTTTAATTACATTGTTATGTAAATACTAAAGTGTTTACAAGAGTTTAGCTAAATGCGAGAAAATGCGAGAATAGTAAATGAAAGTACAAATCATGCTTTAATAGCAATCTCTTACGTCAAGCCTCTTATTATTATTACCTATTTGCTCATACAAATAACAATACAAAAACATACGCCCGATTTCTGAATTGAGTATTCCAGCTGAGAACAACTTAAGTATCGTTCTGTCGCATAGAAATCTTAACAACTAAATGAGTCAAAACGATACTTAAGTCGTTCTCAGTTTGACTACTCAATTCAGAAATCGGGAGTTAGTGTCGTATACTTTTATGTCATCCTAACCGACAGAGTAACGATAAAATAACGCTTGCACTAGGCCTCTAGGGCAAGCACGAGCGCTATTTTATCGACACGATAACGGTTAGAATGAGATGGCAGTATACGATACTAAGTAAGTGCGTAAGAGATGGCTGCTTTATCGCACGCGATAACTAGTTTAAACACCGCTCATGCTAGCCTTAGCAAGATAGTAATAATAACACGCAGTCTTCATTTAAAAGCTTATTACAGTTTAAATGTTTATATGATAGATGAAACTGCTTGGTGTCACCAGGGCTCTATTCAGGATATTTCCAGACAGACATACTGAGTTTCTTACGGGTTCTTCTCGCAGCAATACACCTTCCGAATCCGAAGTAGAGTGAGTAGAGTAAGATTTGACTTATACGTAAGTTATTTGTGACGTTCGAAATACAGAGAACTATTCTTTTTATTTTGAATTGAAATATATTATTTTTATCTTTATATTTTTATCTGAATTTTTTTAGTTAAATTCCAAGAGCAGCTAAGGAATTTATGCTTCTGTAGTTCTGCCTACTTCGTTTTTGCAATTTATATATACATACATATACTCGCGGCTAAAATCCCTAAACGGGGTAGCCAGAGCTCCTGTAACAAAAAATCTTCTATCACTTTTGGAAGTTAAGTGGGGAAAATATTGTTTTTGGTGATGGGTCTCGTGTCGCATCGCCCAAAAATCACATAAAATACCTGATACTCTTACTCGCCTCTTATGACACTTGTGGGTAGAAAGAGGTAGTGACATTCTAAGCCGACACAGCACGGCATAAATGCAATTTATAGTCGTGAGTACATGTATGTATGTTAATATTATGTGTATGATATGTTCGAAGACGTTAGGTTTAGATTCCGCTCTAATTGTCTCAATTAAATAGGTCCTTGGATCAAGAACACTAATCATTAAAATATTAAAATCGGTTTGAGTAACATTAACTACCTATTTACAATATTAACTACGTCGTCACAGTAAAATAGGGTATACTCGTAATATAAGATACATACAATATGATCATGGCTTAATATCATAAGTATAACAATATAATAACTTCACAACTTAGTCATGTCGGTTTCCTCACGATGTCTTCCCTCACCATTAACAACCTGGATAAATTAACCACACATATGACTTTAGAAAAGACACATTGTAGATTGCCGTATAGTGTCGGCTTAGAATAGCACTACCCCGTTTCTACCGATGGGTGTCGTAAGAGGCGACTAACGGTATTGGGGCTTTTAAGGGATTTTTGGGCGGTGCGGTTGGAGACCCATCACCAACATACTTTATTTCACCATCTTTCCCCCCCCCCAACTTCCAAAAGTGGCTGAGGAATTTCTAATTCCTTAGCTCTGGCTACCCCTTCTAGGGATTTATAGCCGTGAGTATATGTATGTATGTGTGTATGTAAAAGACACATTGGTGAAGGCCTTACTCGGGAATCAAACCGACGCCTCTCTGCGTGATAAGCGCATGTTTTGTTAGTTGTTAAGTATATAATATGCAATGAAAAATAATATCTACGTTTTCTTAACCATATTAGCCTCATCTAGGTTTGGTATTCTACTTTGTTAATTACCGAATAACATAAAGTATTATGGCTTTAAATAAGGCGTTAGTCAGATCAAATAATTGATTAGCCCAATCAAAAAAAATATACATACATACATACATATACTTACGGCTATAAATCCCTAAACGGGGTAGCCAGAACTTTGGAATGAGAAATTCCTCAGCCACTTTTGGAAGTTGATTGGGAAAAAGATGGTAATAATAAATGTTTTTGGTGACGGGTCTCCAACCACATCGCCCAAAAATCACTATAAAAGCCCCTATACCCTTAGTCGCCTCTTAAGATCACCCACGGGTAGGAATGGGGTAGTGTTATTCTAAGCCGATACTACACAGCCAATGGGAATCAAAATATATATAGAAATACATCCAAACTAAGCGTCGGAGCTATGAAAATTGACTGTAAAATATACAACGATACAAAGCTGCAATATTAGCTTTATAATAGAGAAGAAGAAGAAGCTAGAGAGGTTTGTCAGGATCGTACGAAGTGGCGATCGATAGTCTCTGCCTACCCCAATGGGAATTAATGGCGTGAGTATATGTATGTATGTATGTAATATAGTAAAACGCCAGTAAATAGACCAATAGACAACGACCGTGGCCAAGTGGATAGGTGACTACCTCCTCTACCGGAGGTTGCGGGTTTGATCCCCGCTGAGAGCAACATTTATATGATGAACATAAATAAACATACATAAATGATTGTTTTTTAGACTTGGGTGTTATTTATATATGTGTTATATCATATTAAATATGTCGTTAGTTTCCCATAACTTTTCGAGTCACTTTTTAGGCGACGTGGCTGGACACCCATCACAAACCTTCCTTTATTTTAAAATATACATACATACATATACTCACGGCTATAAATCCCTAGAAGGGGTAGCCAGAGCTAAGGAATTAGAAATTCCTCAGCCACTTTTGGAAAGTTGAGTGTGGAAAAGCTGGCAAAACAAAGGTTTTTGGTGATGGGTCTCCAACCGCATCGCCCAAAAATCCCTTAAAAGCCCCAATACCGTTAGTCGCCTCTTACATACACCCACCGGAAGAAATGGGATAGTGCTATTCTAATCCGGCACTACACGGCCATATGTTTCCCCGCATAACTTCAAAAATTGGTAGATAAATTAATTCAGAAGCTCTAAGTACCCTTTTTTGGGATTTATGGATGAGAATAATGAGATAAATGTATAATGAGAAAAATCTTGTCCCCTATCAACTTCCAAATGTGGCTGAGGAGTTTCTTGCTTTAAGAGCCTGGCTACCCCTTTTTGGTATCTAGTGCCGCAAGTATATGTATGTATGTAACAAATAATTCTATCACCTTATCATAGTGACTAAATACTACCGAAGAATCATTCATATTCATTCATTTTGACGTCACTGTCATATCAAACAATAAACATAATCAGCTAGATCTCCCCCAAAGATTGTTTTACAGATTATTTCCTTGATCTGTTAATATTTATGTAACGGTATCTGTAACGGCTGTGTAGTGCCGGCTTAGAATAGCACTACCCCATTTCTTCCGGTGGGTGTACGTAAGAGGCGACTAACGGTATTGGGGGCTTTTAAGGGATTTTTGACCGATGCGGTTGGAGACCCATCACCAACAACCTTTATTTTATCATCTTTTCCCCACACAATTTTCCAAAAGTGGCTGAGAAAATTCTAATTACCTGGCTCTGGCTACCCCTTCTAGGGATTTATAGCCGTGAGTATATGTTATGGTATCTTTTTATCTTAGCAGCTGTGATAGCTCAGTGGGTAGAACATCGCTTATCGTGCAGACGATGAGGGCTTCAACCCCAGGTCGGCCTTCACAAATTTGTCTATCCCAACGTCATATGTGTGGCTAATTTATTATGGTTGTTAACGGTGAGGGAAACATCGTGAGGAATCCCACATGGCTAAGTTGTACTTAGTCATGTGAAACTGTATTCGTACAAAAACAGCGAAAAGCCTGCCCCTAACCACTTGAGTACACTGTCCAAGCAAAACGTGGGTACTCTGTAAGTCTATACCAGGTGACAATGTCATGCGATGTTCAGAAGTATGAGCACTTTTGCCTACCCTTTCGGGGATATATGGCGTGAACGTTTAAGTTTAGTTTATTTTTACGCTATTTTATTTCTTTCGTTTTGTTCTTGTTTTGGAGTCGGCAATGAATAAAAATCCTTGTTTCTTTCTTTCTTTCAAAAACCTCCACAACGACTGGTCCTGCGGTGTCCCCATCCATCTGCTTCCTAATATTCACCTTATTCGCCAAGCCATCGAGGAACCTTTCATCGAAGAAAAATACATACATACATATACTCACGGCTATAAATCCCTAAAATGGGTAACCAGAGCTGCAGAGCTAGAAACTCTTTAGCCACATTTGGAAGTTGGTAGGGGACAAGATGGTAGAAATAAAGTATCGTTGGTCCAAACCGCATCGCACAAAGCAACTTAAAAAGACCCTATACTCTTAGTCGCCTTTTACGACACCCGCAGGTAGAAAGGGGTAGTGACATTATAAGCCGACACTACACGGCAATCTTAGTCGGCAATACACGGCAAAAAAAACAGGTCAAAATGTCATGGCATCAACGAAGTGGGTCACCTTTATCAATCTAATCTTTATAAAAGTACAGATTGTTTTATTAATTATTTTGAGTACCTAATTAGGTTCATAATTATAGTATTATTAAAGAATGATTAAAATGCACAATTTAACGTAAATAGTCTCGATGTTAATTACTTTAGTTCGAAAGGTACAAATACAGAGCCACAAACCATAAAAGTTGACAAGAACTAAAAATGGCGATTTGATTCCTTTGAACAAGTGGTTAGTATTTTCAGAAAAATAAAGGGTTGACAATAATGCCTGTAACATATTTTACTGGATAAGAGAGATGAGATAGCTGTGTAGTGTCGGCTTATAATAGCACTACCCCATTTCATTAGTGGGTGAACGTAAGAGGCGACTAACGGTTTTGAGGCTTTTTAGGGATTTTTGGGCAATGCAGTTGGAGACCGATCACCAACAACCTTTACTTCACCAGCATTTCCCCACTCACATTTCCAAAAGTGGCTGAGGAATTTCTTATTCCTTAACTCTGGCTACCCCTTCTAGGGATTTAAAGCTGTGAGTATATGTATGTAAATAAAATAAGCTTAAATTTAAATTAAAGTTTGTTCCGATTTTTTAATCAGTTACGTGATAATTGTTCAATATATTTAATGATTCAATAGGCCCTTGAATAGAAGTGCTTTATCATGTAGCATTGAATTTATTGGTGAATTTTTCGAACCAAATATGAAATACGAACCAAATGATACTAATACTGGTACTAAGTAATGCTTAATTATTTACTGAATATACAAACATACATACATACATATACTCACGGCTATAAATCCCTAGAAGGGGTAGTCAGAGCTAAGGAATTAGAAATTCCTCAGCCACTTTTGGAAGTTGTGTGGGGAAAAGATGGTAAAATAAAGGTTGTTGGTGATGGGTCTCCAACCGCATCGCCCAAAATCCCTTAAAAGCCCCAATACCGTTAGTCAGTTAGTTAGGGGTAGTGCTATTCTAAGCCGACACTACACAGCAACTGAATATGGGGAATACATATTGAAAACTATGAAAAGTTACTACTGATTTATTAAGAAAATAATTTTCCGTAGTTAATATAATTAGATAATATAAGTAGATAATAACATTGCTTTATACCTGCACCCCACGGTGCAGGTATAAAGCAATGTTAAAGTGTCTCCGAAATAAAAATTCTTCGGACTATAATTTACCTTAAAAGTTTTATACTTCTGTCCTTTTAATGAAAAAGATATCTAAAAGAAATCATTTTCGAAATTACATTACCTACTTACAAATAAATGATGATTCTCAATTCAGATGCAGTGGATTAAACATTTAAGAAACGGCAAAATGTTCACGCCAGTTGCAGTGCATTCATGGTGGAAACTTTTGTTTTTAAAAACATGTTTATGACGATGTCTTATATAGATTTGTTTTGGTTTAATTAAATATATGCATACGCACAGCCCACAAATCAACTTAGGCCGTTGAAACGTATGATAATGTCTTACTCAGAAAAGGTATATTAATAATATACAAGACACATATAGACGACACTAAAGTCTACCAAACGACAGCCAATATTCATAACAGAAATTATTATCTTCTGCGGAAACGGCAGCGCAAGATCTAGAAGCGATTCGCGTAAGCACTAGATCACGGAGGTCGTCAATTTTGATCGATTGATAGGCGATAGGGTGGGAAATCCATCACCAATTACTTTATTTTGCCTTGAAAAACATTTTGCTGTATTATTTCCGTGAGGATATTTAATGCATGGATGTACTTTTTGCGCCTTGGTTAACGGTAAAGCGTCGAAGCTCTCGATTTACCTTCAAAATTGAAAAGGAAATTGCTAAAAATGTTCAATGATTATTAAAATTTCTATAAATACTTTTAAAAAGGGCTGTCCGCGATTGACAGAATGGACGAACTAGCTATATAAGTTACTGTGATAATGTTTAGCAGTTAGTGCTATACCCGCGCCCATCAAGGACTGCCAATTTAAAAAAACAAATAGTTACAAACTGCGCGCCAACTCGGCTGTGTGACGTCGCGCCATTGGCTGCGCGTGAATTTAACGCGCCATTTTTAAAACTATTTTACTGACGAAAATCCTTTTTATAGTTTTGTGTTTTTTGAAGGGGTCTGGATTTTGTTAAATGTAAGTTAAGTTTTAGTTTTTTTTTATACGAATGTAATATAATAGGCTATTTGACTAAGTTATAAAAACGATCTTAGGGTATTTATTTGTTTTATATGGAGCCATATATTTTATTACAGTCAAATAGCCCATTATATTATTTTTGCGTCTTATCTTTTCAAGGTAACTTATAAAAAAAATGCTGACTATGATGAATGATAAAAAGTAAGTTATACAGAATAGCAATAAGTGTAGGTATTTTAACTTTTCAGAGTGACAAATCAAAAGTTTTTAATATGTTTAAAAATGACTGTAATATTCATAAATATTCAATAATTTCACGCATTAGTACAATGTACAATTTTTATGTTTATGTTTATGAGTATTTATTAATACTTTTATACATAAAAATAAACTTCTATGTTAGTGAAGGAACCCAACCCAACACATTTTGATTAAACCTGTGTAATACATATTTAGTGATAGTCTTTATATCAATATATTCAAGTAAGATATTTATTAATTAAATAAAATAGGTACCGACAATCTCTACAAAATAATATAATTTAGTGCACATTACACAATTATAACGTCGCGTAGTGCGTAAATATATTTATGCCGTACAAAATTTTAAAATCGTAGTTCTCAGTCATTTAAAAAAAATTATTATAAAATAGATATCATAACATTTATATGCAATATAGCTTATAAATAGATGAAATTTCACCTCAGCTAAGCTGATAACAACGCCAAAGTTAGTATTTGTGTTAAAAAAATAATATTTGAAATTTGTTATTTTACTATGATGAGAAAAAAGATTTTTTTTCTATAGTAGTCATATGCTCCGTAATATGTTCAAGTTATAACAATACGGAGTGCAAACAGTAAAGAAGAGTAAGTATCATTATTTACTAAAATATATTTTGCAAATTGAAAAATCAACAAACACTATAAAAAGCTATTAAAGGGTATAAAACGATTTTTTTATTAAATTATACTACACAATTAGATTAGAAGTTTATGTTAGCACTACCGGCCTGTTACAAATATAAAAGATATTTTTATTGCAATTTGGTTTTCAGCGACCGCATTATGACCAAAATTTAAAATATTCGCAACCACAGACTGACTAATTTGAAATTTTGCAGTGATTGATTTAGTTTAAGATTGATAGATGTGAGTGAAGCTAGGAAGGTTTGCCAGGATCGTACAGAGTGGCGATCGATAGTCTCTACCTACCCCAATGGGAACTGATGGCGTCGTGAGCATCACTGAAATTTTGACATAGGCCATGATTAAAATTTTTAGTCATTCTGAGTGTATACATTTTACTACTTTATAGGAATTTTGACCGATTTTTAAAAAGGATGTTGTCAATTTCTATTGCATGTTTTTTTTTGTATGTACTACGCTATTACTCTGTCAATAGTCAAATAATTTACAAGATATTTAAACACATACAAAAATAAAAGTAAAAATTAAAAATGTGTGATAAATAAAATAAACAAACAAATTACAAATGTGCAAGGTATGTGCGCTATGGTAACACAAACTAGGCCATAACTCAGCGTTTATAAATGCTATAACGCAAAAACATTTCAGGTATAGCCTAAGAACATTTTATGGTAAACAAAAATTAATTATATATATATATATATATATATATATATATATATATATATATATCTATAGTTTCAGAGTGGTATTATTTAATTTTCTTGAGGCTTCATAGCGTGGTTATTAAAATATTAGTAAATATCAAAATGACGTGAATTATTCTGTTGTTTATCGAATTTAGTATGAAAAATTTGGGTTTGATAAAGTGTGTGTTTAATTGATCTTATTTCTATTTTCTTTTATTAAACTGTGCAAATTTATTATTCGACCAAAATTACCTTGTTGCATACCAAGGCATATTTTGTGGAAATACCGAGTCAAATAAATTAAATTTTCCCCCTTTATGTGATGTAATGTAGGCAACTACTTACGTTTTGTGCATAATAAACTATTTTCCTCAAGAATTACCCGTTATATATGTAGTACTTGCATGTCTTTATTAATAACAGGTGTTTTGTTTTCCCATAGTATATTTGCACGGCTATAAATTCCAAAAAGAGGTAGCCAGAGCTGAGGTATAAGAATTAGTATTATCGTATTTATGTTATATCTAGTCACAACTGTGTACAGTCGAACATCGGAGAGCTATAAAATGTTAATTTAAATGTCACATGTAAAAATAACAAATTTGTTAATATACTAAAAATAAATAAAATCCTCTATTATTTCAAAAGTGACAGAAGAATTACTAAATCTGAAACTCTGACTTTCTTTTCTTTTTCTTATGATTAGAATGTTTTTGTTCATGAACACCTCATGTGGGGATTATTACTAATAAATAAAGAATAAATAAAGGAAAGAAAAATTTCCACACAGGCGGGAATCAACGCGACGGGGGCGTATACCCGAGTTCGCGGGTTCGATTCCCGCCTATGTTGAAATTTTTCTTTCCTTTATATATTCTTTATTTTCTTTTTCTTGTTTTTTTATAGCTGTGGGTACGTAAGTTACGTAGGTAATAAATGTTATGTTTATTTGGAACCCGCACACTTCGCTTTGAATACGTACATACATACATATACTCACGGCTATAAACCCCTTGAAGGGGTAGAAAGAGCTAGATAATTAAAAAAACACTTTTGGACGTTGCGTGGGGAAAAGATGGTGAGATAAAGGTTGTTCGTGATGGGTCTCCTACCGCATCGCCCAAAAATCGCTCAAAAGCCCCAATACCGTTAGTCGCCTCTTACGTACACCCACCAGAGGAAATGGGGTAGTGCTATTCTAAGCTGGCACTACACAGCACAATAAACCGACAATACACAGCACGAAATTCCTCAGCCACTTATAAGTTACGTGGGGAAAATATTGTAAAATATAGGTTCTAGGTGATGGGTCTCCAACCTCATCGTTAACAACCATGATAAGTTAACCACACAAATGACTTTAGAAAAGACAAATTGGTGTAGGCCCGACCCGGGACTTGAACCCTCTTCGTCTGCACGATCAGCGGCGTTCTACCCACTGAGCTATCACTGTTGCTCAGTGGGTATCATCACCAACCCTCCTTTAATTTACTTCTGAAGTGCTAGCCCATTTTGGAATTTAAAGTCGTAATTAATAGATTTAAGTATGTATGTTACGTGATAGCTCAGTGGGTAGAACACCGGTTAACGTGCAAGCGACTAGTGTTCAAATCCCGGGTCGGGCCTACACCAATTTGTCTTTTCTAAAGACATATGTGTGGTTAATTTATCATGGTTGTTAACGGTGAGGGAAAACATCGTGAGGAAACCCACATGACTGAGTTGTACTTAGTCATGTGACAGTGTATTCGTACAAAACGGCGATAGGCCTGCCCCCTATCACTAGGTACACTGTCCATGCAAAACGTGGGTACTCTGAACACCAGGTGACAAAGTCACGTGATGTTCAGAAATATTAGTACCTCTGCCAACCCCTTCGGGGATATTCGGCGTGAACGTTTATGTTATGTTATGCTATATTATTATTATTATGTATAATTAAAAAAAGGGCGTGAACTAAATTTAAATATGTAAAGTAATAACTATATTCAGTGTATCTAGAAAATTCGATAACATTGATATCGACAACATTTTGAAGTAGCTGGAACAATCTAGGCTTTATAAGACGAAAGATGTTGGCCTTTAAACCGGTGCCGGGCTTTGGTTATGTATTTAAATTAGGGAGCAATTAGCATGGAGCAAATTGATGAAATGAATAATTACATATTGTTTGGGTTACTTATCTATAAATAAATAAACGCACATATTATACTACATACCATACATACATACATATACTCACGGCTATAAATCCCTAGAAGGGGTAGCCAGAGCTAACGAATTAGAAATTCCTCAGCCACTTTTGGAAATTGAGTGGGGAAAAGATGGTAAAAATAAGGTTTTTGGTGATGGATCTCCAACCGTATCGCCCAAAAATCCAATAGAAAGCCCCAATACCCTTAGTCGCCTCTTACGACACCCGTGGGTAGAAAGGGGTAGCGAAATTCTAAGCCGGCACTACACGGCAATACTCTTATTATATTATACTCTCATCATATTAAATTAGCTGTGAAGTGTCGGCTTAGAATAGCACTACCCCATTTCTTCCGGCGAGTGTACGTTAAAGACGACTAACGGTATTGGGACTTTAAAGGGATTTATGGGCGGTGCGGTTGGAGATGAAGACCGATCGCCAAAAAAATTATTTTTTACAATCTTTTCCCCACTTAACTTCCAAAAGTGGCTAAAGAATACTCAAATTCTGAAGCTCTGGCTGCCACTTTAAGGGATTTATAGCCGTGAGTATATGTTTGTATATAAAAATCTTTTGTATAAAAGTAAACCACACCCATTATTCATTAAGTATCTTATCTCAACTTAAGAACAGCAGTACCTGCTTATATTAAAACTTTATTAATGAATGCAATTATTTATCTCCGGAAACTTCGAGCAAATCTGAGAAGCAATCGAAAGCCCTTTGAAAAGTTTTCCAATAGCCTTAGTATCTACATACATACATATTATATACTCACGCTATCAGTTCCCAGGTTCATGGGGTAGGCAGGGACTATTGATCGCCACTTTGTACGGCCCTAGAAAACTTATCTAGCTTCGTTTACATCAATATTTTTTTATACATGTCTTTTTAACTTTCATAGTATTCTGACCATCACATTTTTAAGTGATTATTTCGGCGATGTGTCTGAAAACCAATCATCAACCTTTCTTCCTAACTAAATTTCCAAAATTAGTTGATAAATTGCATCTTGCCGTGTAGTGCCGGCTTAGAATGTCGCTACTCCTTTCTACCCACGGGTGTCGTAAGAGGCGACTAAGGGTATTGGGGCTTTTTATTGGATTTTTGAGCGATGCGGTTGGAGACCCATCACCAAAAACCTTTATTTTACCATCTTTTCCCCACTCAACCTCCAAAAGTGGCTGAGGAATTTAGAATTCCTTAGCTCTGGCTACCCCTTCTAGGGAAATATAGCCGTGAGTATATGTATGTATGTATGTATGTATGTAAATTGCATATTTTTAATATTCTTTTTGGGTAGTACAGCCATAATATGTATGACTGTTACTCGAAATTTGTTTATTTTTCATCTCGCCGACCTCAGTAAGCCATTATCACAAAGATTCAGTGTTATTTATCGTTGTAATAACATTTAAAATGAACTTATAATTTCGGTAACTTGATTGCTTTTTAACATAATTAATTTTTGAATCGCAAATGTTGCAACATATTTAAAATAGCGGTCGTTTTGCTACAGAGGGTGTTTGATTATCAAGAACAATAGGGGACTAGCTTTTCGGACTGGAGGTTGGGGGTTCGATCCCCGCTGAGAGCACGTTGATTTTTATAAGGCTGTGTAGTTTCCAGCTTTGAATATATTTGTTTTATAGACTAGAAATTTTCTAACAATGATTTATATGGCGGAACAACGTTTCTCAGGTGAGTTAGTTTTACACATAAAAATACGAAATTTAATAACAAAAATAATTATTTTGAGTTTCGGAAAATAATTGAGTAAGTGCTGCTCTAGGCCATCAGCCTTACATTTTTAATTAAGTATTTATATTTTTTGGCGGATGCTCTTCTTCCGTCAGTACTTGCGTGTTTAAATTTATTAAAATTCCTTCACTTTATTACCAAAATTACCGAATCACGGTCATGGCCATATTCTTATTTAAAAGACACAAAGAAGTTAAATTTATAATTATCGGAACAAACCACCCATTTCTACCCACCCCAATAAAAATTTTAGCGTAAGTATATGTATGTATGGTCCGCTGCGTTTTTGTAGGGTTAGTGTGATTTTTGAATATAGGTAGGTAGGTCACAAAAAACCGCAAACGTGATAGCTTAGAGATAGAACACCGCTTATCGTCCAGACGATGAGTGTTCAAATCCCGGGTCGGGCCTACACCAATTTGTCTATTCTAAAGTCATACGAGTATATGTGGTTAATTTATCATGGTTTGCTGTGTAGTGTCGGCTTAGAATAGCACTACCCCAATTCTTCCGATGGGTGTACGTAAGAGGCGACTAACGGTATTGGGGCTTTTAAGGGATTTTCGGGCGATGCGGTTGAAAACCCATCACCGACAACCTTTATTTCACCATATTTTCTCCACGCAACTTCCAAAAGTGGCTGAGGAATTTCTAATTTCTTAGCTCTGGCTACCCCTTCTTGGGATTTATAGCCGTGAGTATATGTATGTATGTATGTATGTTATCATGGTTGTAAACGGCAACGGAAAACATCTTGAGAAACCCCACATGGCTAAAGTTACACTTACGTTACATTGTATTTGCACCAAACGGCGATAGGCCTGCCCCCTATCACGTGAGTACACTGTTTAAGCAAAACGTGGGTTCTCTGAACACAAGCTGACAATATCACGTGATGTTCAGAAATAGTATTTTTGGTGAACGTTTGAGTTGGAAAAATCAGCGAGCAGCAGCCGATGTGTCCTGCGAGATACTCGTACAGCTGGTGTGTTCCGCAACCTTTTGCAATTTACTAAACTTTTGTACCAGCTATTAGTTGTTGCCAAATTAATTATTTTTCTTTATTTTCTTCTCACCATTGGTTTAAGATTCTTCGTTCGATAGTGAGTTATACATAGTGAAACTACGAGTAAGAATACTTTCTTTCTTTCTAAATAAGATATTTTTATTTCTGTTGATTAATTTATTACATTTTAGTCCATTAAATATTTTAAAGTCTTATGTTAGACTCCCTAGGGGCCACAATCTAGTTTATAAGTATAGATTAATACCCCTCTGTATTATAATTATAAATGTTAAAAACCTTTAAAATAAATAGTTTCAAACTTTATCTTAAACAGAGCTCCGCACAAAGCTCTGATGACACCAATCGAATAAAGGTTACAATATTTTTAGCCGACGCACTTGCATACAATCATTTGGTTTACAAATTAGCCGTTATATGCCGACAGGAAATACTAATACAAACCTGATAAACGCAGCCTATTTATCAAAATGAAGCCTATTTACAAGGCTTTCCTTAAAACTAGGCCTCTCAAAATCATATCTGCATAATTTAAATGCGCTTTATGCATACAACACCTTTAAAAAAGCAATTTTTTTAATGATAATTTATGTTAATTTAGGCATGTACTTGAAAAATATATACCTAGTCAATTTAAAATCTAGTTTTGGAATATTAATTAAATCTAGACTAGACTATAACCTTATGTTTTAAAACGAGCATTGGCTGAATAGTATTTATAATTATTATGTTCTTCTTTGTATGATTTGATGTGAATGTGAATTTTCTAGGTTAATATTACTAAGTTATATGGGAATTTCTTATTTTAAAGGTCTACAAAGTTTTGGGATTCATAGCTGTGATATATTTACCATCTAAGGGTTGTCTGTAAGAAATTGCTTTTAGTGATAAGATAATATCCGTCAATTGTACTTTTGCTTTTTACTGAAATTTTGTAAATATTTCTTTTGTACATGTACTCACGGCTATAATTCCCTAGAAGGGGTAGCCAGAGCTAAGGAACTAGAAGTTCCTCAGCCACATTTGGAAAGTTAAGTGGGGGAAAGATGGCAAAGTAAAGGTTGTTGGTGATGGGTCTCCAACCGCATCGCCCAAAATCCCTTAAAATCCCCAATACCGTTAGTCGCCTCTTACGTACACCCACCGGAAGAAATGGGGTAGTGTTATTCTAAGCCGACACTACACAGCACTTTCTTTTGTGACGTACAATAAAGTATTTTCCATTCTATTCTATATGTAATTATTAAATTGAATATTTCACTCTCCGTAGTAATGTTTCTATATTTGTCTAAAACGGTCTAAACTAAAACGAATTATAAGAAGATGTGTCTTAAATTAAATTTAACATGCAGTAGTGTAGTTCCTATCAATTAGAACATAAAGTACGTTACCAGGTCAATGCCGTCATGCGAATAAATTTATACGTCCATTAACTTTTAACAAGATCAAATTAAGTTTGATTAATGATAATAATATTAGCCGTGTAGTGCCGGCTTAGATCGTCACTATCCCTTTCTACCCACGACGTGTGTCGCAAGAATACACTGAGGGTACATACATACATACATACATATTCTCACGCCGTTAGTTCCCATTGGGTAGGCAGAGACTATCGATCGCCACTTTGTACGATCCTGGCAAACCTCTCTAGCTTCATTCACATCCATCAATCTTTTCATACATGCTCCTCCAAAAGCATCCTCCATGTGTCCAAATGTGTCCTCCGTGGTCGTCCTCTACTAAAATTACCTTCCACATTGGCTCTATAGATCTCTTTTACCAATTTACTGTCATCACTGCGGGTATGGGGCTTTTTAAAGTGGTTAGAGACCCATCATCAAAAACCTTCATTTTCCAATATTTACCTCACTCTACTTCCAATGTGGCTGAAGAAATTCGTATTCTGAAGCTCTGGCTTCCCCTTCTTGTGATTTATAGCCGTGAGTATATGTATGCTGTATGTTTATATGTTTGAGGGAAAGAAGAATCTTACAAAAACAGACAACAACTCAATAGTTCGTATCGTTCGACGACCGACGTCCATGCCCCAGTGGATAGGTGATAGCTTCTCAGTCCGGAGGTTGCGGGTTCGATCCTCACTGAGAGCAACATTTGTGTGATCATGAATGATTGTTTCCTAGTCTTGGGTGTACATACATACATACATATACTCACGGCTATAATTCCCTAGAAGGGGTAGCCAGAGCCAAGGAATTATAAATTCTTCAGCCACTTTTGGAAGTCGAGTGGGGAAAAGGCGGTAAAATAAAGGTTATTGGTGATCGGTCTCCAACCGCATCGCCCAAAAATCCAATAAAAAGCCCCGATACCCTTAGTTGCCTCTTACGACACCCGTGGGTAGAAAGGGGTAGCGACATTCTAAGCCGGCACTACACGGCATGTCATCATCATGAGTGTAATTTTACATATGTGTTATTTAATATTAAATATATTGTCGAGTTATTATCCCATAAGTCTTACTTAGTTTTGGGCTAACTTGATCTGTGTATAAAATGTCCGTATATATATGTATTATTATTTTATTTGTTCCTCACCATAAAGGTTGACTGGAAGAAATCGCGTTAAGGCAATAAGTCCTCCTTTGTGTACATATACTGTTGTACCTATTCTGTAATATACTGTTTGTGTGTTGTTTTGTATGCAATAAAGTGTTTAAATAAATAAATATTATTTTGCTGAGTGACAGTGACCCTGATGAGTAAACTGTCGAATAACTGGGTACCTAGAGTTACACGTGTAATTTTGAGGATAACCAGTATCGGTACCTCTGCCACTCCGTCAGGGACAAACAGCGCGAAGTTATGTGACGTTAAGAAGGGATTAAGTGTTTTTTTATTTGATTGGCAATGCTTATTAGTAATGCAAATTTTCCATCGCAACCAGAAACAGTCGTTTTAAATAAAAGTAAAAAGTACTGACACGTTAGTACAGAGCTTATAAGTTTTAAAGAGTTGTGAACAACTTTCAGAATTAATTATGTCTATAATTAATACCAATTGCTAAAGCTCTCAAACGTTGATATTGTTTATACTCGAAGGGATTAGCACAGGTACTAATAATTCAGAACATCAAGTGACATTGTGACCCGGTGTTCAGTTTCCCCTACTCACATATTTAAAAAAAAGTAATAGAAAACTTATTACACAATTTTTTAAGTGTCAAAGTCAACCATTTAAAAAGTTACATACAAACTTCACACCCCTATTATGTCACTTAGAGGTGGAACTTCTAAAATGTTCTTCTTAGTGCTTACTAACATAATAAAAAATAAAATTTCAAGTTTTTTCTTTCAAATAATATCATATATATATATATAAAGTTTTATATTTATATCAATAAATATAAAAGGCAAACTGACTTATAATTAACGCACAGCCAAATAAACTGTACCTACTCAGAAACTTACATACATACATATACTCACGGCTATAAATCCCTAGAAGGGGTAGCCAGAGCTAAGGAATTAAAAATTCCTCAGCCACTTTTCGAAAGATAAGTGGGGAAATGATGGTAAAATAAAGATGGTTGGTGATGAGTCTCCAACTACATCGCCCAAAAAATCCTTAAAAGCCCCAATACCGTTAGTCGCCTCTTACGTACACCCACCGGAAGAAATGGGGTAGTGCTATTCTGAGCCGACACTACACAGCAATAACAATATATAAAATAACAACACAGTAATTTATTTCAACAACTTAGAAGAGATACATACATACACATAATCACGGATATATCCCTAGAAGGGGTAGCCAGAGCATCGGAATAAAAAGTTCCTCAGCCACTTTTGGAAATTAAAGAGGAAAAGTTAGTAAAGCAAATGTTTTGATGATGGGTCTCCAACCGCATCACCCAAAAACCACTTTAAAAGCCCTAATATTCTTAGTCACCTTTTACAAACACCCACGAGAAGAAATGGGATAGTGCTATTCTAAAGCGACACTACACAGCAAAAGAAGATATCTTCGTACATATTTACTAAGTCGGGATATGTTAACAAATAATGCTATAAAAGAAGTATATGGCAGGCGTTATTTTATGTGACTATAAAAAATACAATTTAATTTACAAGTGCTGTATATCTTTTATTCGGACACCAAGGCTGAATAAGTTTTTTTAATTAATTGAAACAAGTGTTTGCTTACTTGTATAAATAAATTGATGGAATGAGTTGGCACAATTAATCTTAGGGGGCGTCTATAAATTACGTGAGGTAATTAAGAGGGGGAGGGGGACGAGAAATCTCATCTAATCTCACGTCGAGGAGAGGGGGGGTCTCGACAAATAACACAGATTTTTTTCCTGATTAAAAACAAAAAAATACTATTTTGGTCTACTATATTAAATTGTATTGTACATGCTCAAGATACGATACGATACGATTAAGATTATTTTTTTTAAATCTTTTTGTTCATGAAAACCTCATGTGGGGATTATTACTAACTAGCTTTCCGCCCACGGCTTTAGCCGCGTAGAAATCGGTTATATTGCGGTATAAAGCACAACTATAAGAAAAAATCTCATTCTCACGATTTTCCTCATGAATTTTTTTTCCGGGATAAAAAGTACCCTATTATTTAATCTGGACTTTTAACTACACGTTTGCGAAATTTCAAAGTAATCGGTTCAGTAGTTACGACCTGAAAGCGGAACAAACAAACAAACAAACTCACTTTCCGATTTATAATATTAGTGAGGATAAATAAAGAATAAATAAAGGAAATAAAAATTTCGACACAGGACAGGTTCGATTCCCGCCTGTGTCGAAATTTTTCTTTCCTTTATTTATTCTTTATTTATTACGATTAAGATTATTCACTAATTCATTCGAAAGAAAAACATTTTATTCATAGTTCGAGGATATACATCTACTGAAACCATAATTAGCGTCAAACCTTCATATTTACTTTATGCCAAATAGCTCAATGGTATTAAAATTTAAGGTACAGTGAACCCCTTCTTTTGTCTTTAGGCCACACACACACACGTAAGAAACCCACATTCTGAAAAATCTCACGTGAGATCAGGGGAGGGGGAGCGGGTTGAAAAAAATCTCACGACATCTCATTAAGCTACGAAGGAGGGACAAATTATTAAAAAAACACCTAACGTAATGGACGCCCCTTTATAGAAATAATTAAACTTACATACATACATATACTCACGGCTATAAATCCCAAGAAGGGGTAGCCAGAGCTAAGGAATTGGAAATTCCTAAGCCACTTTTGGAAAGTTGTTGCTATGTAGTGTCGGCTTAAAATAGCACTACCCCATTTCTTCCGGTGGGTGTACGTAAGAGGCGACTAACGGTATTGGGGCTTTTAAGGGATTTTTGGGCGTTGCGGTTGGAGACCCATCACCAACAACCTTTATCTCACCATTTTTTCCCCACTCAACTTTCCAAAATAATTTTACTTTAAAATAAATGATTATTTTATTATTATTTAAAATGTTTGGTTATTGAAAGCTTGATTTAATGGAAAAAGAAAAACTACTAAAGTGGACTAAATTGTCTCTGCCTACTCTAACAGAAATGAATGGCGTGATAATAAACTCAAAAGTAAATTTTCAGTCAAATACAGACAACGTATACTAAAATACATAAACAATCCACTAAATTGGTTCTGAATAGTATTTCAATTTAACAATGCAGTAGGAAAATCGCACCAATTTATAAATCAACACCACAAAGAGATAAGTCAATGCACCTCTTGATGCTCGAAAGATCACTAACTGACCTTGAACTATATGTGCAAAGTGGTCAAACCATACCACTAATACAGTGTATAGTGGTAAAACCTGTTAGGTTTCCGCGGAGTGGCCCTAAACCTGATCATTGAACACTTTGATGTATTCTACTTTCGATTTCGCTTTTTTATGATGTTTTGTTATGTAACAATACAGTATGTTGTATTTAATACATTCATATACTTGTGACTGTAAATCCTAAAAATGGGTGGCAGGAGCTTTTAGATTTACAGTGAGGGAAAAATTGTAAAATAAAGGACGGCTGCTGATGGGTATTCAATTCATCCACAAACGCACTAATTCCCGATAAGATCTCAAAATTAGGTTTATTGACCTCTTACGACACCGTAGAAATGGGCTAGTGCTATTTTAAGCCAACACTAACAAGCTGTTTACCTTGTTTTATGTTGTGTTAATTATATTATAATTAAAAATAATTGTATATATATAAATAGTGTGTTCATTGTATATAAACCGCAATCTAGGCTGAAACATGATAAATTTAGTATTTTGAAGTGTCTATATTGTTTAAAATTGCATACATACATATACTCACGGCTATAAATCCCAAAAAGGGGTAGCCAGAGCTTTAGAGCTAGAGACTTCTTAGCCACATTTGGATGTTGATGGGGGTGAAGATGGTAGAAATAAAGTGTCGTTGGTGATGGGTCTCCAATCGCTTCGCTCAGAAGCCCCTTAAAATAGCCCCAAACCCTTAGTGGCCTCTTCCGACTCCCGTGGGTAGAAAGGGGTAGTGATATTCTTAGCCTGCGCTACATGAAAATTTGTGAGGGCGGCAGGTTGAGAGCTTTTTAATAGTTGTAACTGTATCTTTACTGCTTCGATGCACTACTCTTGGCATGATAGTCCAGTGGGTAGAACACCCGCCCGAAAAAACAGAAGGGCGTGAGTTCCAATCCTGGATCGGGCCTACACCAATTTGTCTTTTCTAAAGTCATATGTGTGGTTAATTTGGTAACATTTCGAAAATTCGAATATTTCAAATCCGAAATTCATTATTTAGAAAACTGTTCACATAATTTACGTATCACAGATGCTTTATTTTCCACTACTTCATTAGTACATAAATACATTTTCTAGAAGTATCACTTCCCAGAAAAGCTAAAACCAGATTATCAAAATGAATTTTTTGCTTTTACCAACTATATCTTTTACCATAATCTCATTATTCCAAAGGTTTAAAAGACCGAAGTAACTTTATCTATAGTCTTACATATCGTAAATCTCTTTAACCAGATATTTTTTATGTTAGAAAAATTTTATCAATAGAACGCGGATGCATGCCTGTTTGTATGTATACTTGTTTGCTTGTTTGCATGCTTGGTTGCATGTAGGGGGGGTGCAGGGGGGCAGAGCCCCCCTGCTTCGGGGGGTCGGGGGGCGAAAGCCCCCTGCAGACAAAGAAAAGTTAGGTTACATTCAGTTAGGTTAGGTTAGGTTAGATTATGTATAAAACGAGCGAGCGTAGCGCAGCGGAGCGAGCACCTATATGTCTGATGCATGGTATATATACTACTAAACGGGGTATACTACTTACTTAAAATATGCCTGCAAAATTATTCATAGCAGTAGGTATCATTCAGTACATCTGTATTTCAAATATATGGAAAATGATTTTTTGGAATAGTGATTATTCGGAAAAGCAATATTGCGGAATTAAGGTATATCTGGTTTTCGATTCTTCGGAAATCCGTTCTAGTGGTTAATCAAAATGATAGTAAACAAAAACAAAAACCAAACGATAATCTGGAATGTAAGAATATGGTATATGAAATTTCGATGAAACAATATTATGGCAATTAAAAAAAAAGCGATTAGTTTTCGGTAAAATAATATTCGGGTTTAAAAGTTTCGGATATACAGTATGTAACCCATGACATAACAAACTAATTATAATTAACACCAAAATCATGTAATTTTCTTGTATAATTACTTTAATTGAAGTGGACAGAGACGTTACAGCTGTAGTCTAGTGGTGAGGAGGCTATCAAACTGATAGAGGTTACAGGTTCGATGCATGACGAGGAATAAAATATGAATATTGATATTAAAAACAGATCAAGTTTGAAAGTTTACACTCGATTAAATATGATTCAGGCTTTATTCAGTACTAGCTTTTTGTCCGCGACTACGTCCGCGTCGACTACATTTTTTGCATCCAGTTTATATATAAAAAAAGTGGTATAAAAGATATAAAGGACATTGAGGCGTTTTAAGTGATTGTTCAGCGGTGCAGTTGGAGACCCATCACTAAAATCCTTTATTTGACTACCTTTTCCCCATTCAACTTCCAAAAGTGGATGTAGAAATACTATCTCCGAAGCTATGGCTACTCTTTTTGGAATTTATGGCCGTTAGTGTATATATACTCATGAAAGATTGGTTATATCTGTCAATCGCACCAAGTTTCAAGTTTCTAAATGCAGAAATGTCAAAAATCTCTATACTAACTTTCATTTGCTATTTCAACCCCTTAGTGCCATAAAATATATGATAACAATCATGAAACAAACCATTTTGTACCAAGTTTCTATGTTCTAGTTATAATGGTCGTATTAGTACGGATAGTAACTATTGATTTTCGGGTCTTTAATCGCGTGTTGTAACATGGGTTTACATACATACATACATATACTCACGGCTATAAATCCCTTAACGGGGTAGCCAGAGCTTTGGAATGAAAAATTCCTCAGCCACTTTTGGAAGTTGATTGGGAAAAGATGATTATAATAAATATTTTTGGTGACGGGTCTCCAACCACATCGCCCAAAAATCACTTAAAAAGCCCCCTCTACGCCTCTTACGATCATCCACGTGTAAAAATGTGGTAGTGTTATTTTAAGCCGACACTACACGGCAAACATGGGTTTAGTTTTATAAAAGTGGTTTTGCTGCGGGGCGGAGGCCCGGTGGGTGCTGCTCCCTACACTGACCGTTGGTGATGGTGGGTGAGTTTGCAGCAGAGATTGCTCGGGAATATGGGGATTGTCCGAGATGAATGATATCCTATGTCATGTTGCGATAGTTCTTGCTTATTATTCTTACCTAACACATCAAATTTATTTTTTACTAATTGCTTGTGTCCTTTGAGTTTTGATCCCGGGTCTCTCGAATGTTCATAGAGGTTAGATTAACCGCTACGCCACATAGACGCTAACGTTGACGGCAAATTTTGAATACCCTTTATTTTCTTATAGTCTTACTATTGACAAACAATTGAATTCACTCCCGCTCCTGCTGTATAATCCCGCATTTTTATACCCTACCGATTTTGAGCGCCAAAATCCACAGTTCAATGTAAAATGAAAAATAGTGACTAAAGATAAAACAGCAAGTAAGTAAATGATTCGAAAAGTGCACTGAGTAATGGTATGAACTACAGGTTAAAGCGCAAAACATTCAACTTCTTACGTATCTTGAAAAACATCGATACCACGGTTTAAAAAAACACCCAGCGCCATCTATTGCATACCTCAAGAACTAACGTAACGTAAATACTTAAACCAAATAGTAATTCGTTTATTTATAGTTATTTCAGGATAAGCAGATATGAAAAAAAAACTGTCTAGACAATAAACAAATTGTACGTCATCCTTCGGGAATTCCTCATTTTCAAGGATACATTATCGTATCGTTTAGCTTCTAAATTTACAGGTTTATATTAGTTTGCAATATATTACCTTGTTTTAAACGACACATGGCGCCATCTCCAATCCATCCAGCAAGCAAACAATATTTTAGTATTCCCTCGGGAACATAATTTTTTTCCGGAATAAAAAGTACCCTATTATTTAATCTGGACTTCTAACTATACGTCTGCAAAATTTCAAAGCAATTGGTTCAGTAGTTACGGCGTGAAAGCGGCACAAATAAACAAACAAACAAACTCACTTTCCAATTTATAATATTAGTATGGATTTATCCTGTGGACATTTTTTAAGGCCTTTAAACGTAAAGAATTTTTATTTTTATTATTTTACTATCTTTCCGTAAAGAACTAATTTCCAAGAAGCATTGACTTGACCTTTTCTTGTATGTGATGACGTTTGTGTGTTCATGTATTATAACGTGTTGTCGAGTTTGGATGCTCAAGTTTTTGAGCCTCATAATAATTATTTTTTCATTCCTTTTAACAAAATATTTGGGTTTACGTTTACAAAAAAATATTTATTTATTTACTTACAAAATCATTTACACAGATACATACATATACTCACGGCTAAAATTCCCTAGAAGGGGTAGCTGAGCGAAGGAATTACAAATTCCTCAGCCACTTTTGGAAGTAGAATGGGGAAAAGATCGTAAAATAAAGGTTTTTGGAGATAGGTCTCCAACTGCATCGGCCAAAAATGCAATCCGACATCCGTGGGTAGGTTAGGTTAGGTTAGGTTAGGGGGTAGAAAGGGTAGCGATATTCTAAATCAGCACTACACGGCATATTTTTTATTATTTACTTTTACCTCAATCTCATTTAATATTTTTTGCCCACGAATATGTAAGGACGATATTTGTTGCGTCAGCTAGTAATGCACAATGACGATTCGTGGAATGACGTAGCCAGATTCGCACTTGACCGCTTTTAAAATGCAAATCAAGAGTTGAATGCACGCGCTGAGAATACGAGTAATTAACATTTTACTGTTTGCTTAGGGTGAAATCTTAGTATATAAAAAAAGTACTAGCGTACCCTTGCATGGAGTCTTTTGTATGGACAGTGTTATTTTTCAAACATCTAAAGTTTCTTTAATCACTGCTCGTTTGTTATAACATTTTTCGTGATTGTAGTTTGTAGACATTGTAAAAAGTATTTATTTAATTGATTGAATAGTATGGAATATATAAAATTGTATGTATAAGAGTTAAATGAATATAAAAAATATTCTTTTGACAATTGTCATATATCTAATTGGCGATATATAAATAAACATGATTAATGCAATTATTATTTTCTTATAACAACAATATATCGACCCACGAAAACGGTACATAGAATGTATACGAGTATTAGACAATTTGATTGCAAGCTAAGATTTAACGCGTGCGTCCTAACCTTGTAGCTTCCGCTCACTTCCGACGGCTCCGTCAAAGCCTCAAGGTTGGAATGTTATTAGTTAATTTGCTCAGTTGTAAGTGCCAACAAACCATCAACCTTTGACTTGTGAGTTGACCGAAATATCGTTGTTTTGTATGCACCTGAGACGATTTTAGGTTGACAATGCAGATAATCGAATGAGAATGAGGTTTGCTTGTCCTATATTGTATTGGTGTAGATAAAAACCATAGAAATATAAAAACATACATAAATTAACTCTATTTTTTCAAATGCTGGAGCTCAGGTAACCTTTTGGTCACTACATGTATGTATTTTAAAAAAAGAGTGAAAATGGGTAATGCGGTAAATGGAGCAATGAATAGCCTAATAATGGGTCTCCAACCGCATCACCCAAAAATCCAATAAAAAGCCCCAATACCCTTAGTCGCCTCTTATGACACCCGTGGGTAGAAAGAGGTAGCGACATTCTAAGCTGACACTACACGGCATGTGAGAAATGTATGTTTAATATAATAATTATTCTGAGTGTACCATTTTTTCTTTTCATAAAAAATATATAAGTAAATAAGTTATATGTATTTAAATTTTAATATATACTACTTAAATTAGGTTAAACTTACGATAATTTATCATAAGTTACAATCCCCAAATTCACTTATGAGACAAGGAAAATAATCAGTAAATTACCATATTATAATAAAATTCCCATAAATTGATTAAACAATAGCTCTCCATTGACGGTTTAGTCCATTCATAAGATTCTTTTTTGAAATATAGTTGATTTCCATAACAAGAAATACTAATATACGAGTAGTTTAAGAATTGATTCGTTGTAAATCTTTAGTTATCGATATTATAATGGAAGAATTAATAGCGTAATTATTTTTTAATAGCACTATGATAAATTACCGCTACTAAAATATTTGTTTACCTTTTTGATACATATTATTAACAGACTAAGGGAGAGAAAGAGTAACGTACTAAGTGGCGATCGATAGTCTCTGCCTACCCCAATGGGAATAATGGTAAGTAAGTAAGTAATTATATAATTGGTATTTGAAAATTTGTGTCTTTAAAACAGTGTATATTGAAATAAATTTTGAATACACTTATAAACATACTCATGGCTAAATCCAAGAAGGGGTAGCCATAACTTCACATAAAATGCTATTAATTATCTAGCTAGCTAAATATCCAAAAATCACTTAATAAGCCCTTGGTCTCTTCTCAGGGCTTCCGGGGAAAGAAGTGGGTTAGTGCAATTCATATTTGCTTATTGAAACTATGAACGAAGATGAGGAGTATACTAGTGGTAATACACTAGTAACTTTATGCAGTTAACTTTTTACTATATGACGAATGTTTCACAGTAAGTTTTCAATTAAACGTAAATAACGACAAATACATACATATTATTATATATACTCACGGCTATAAATCCCTAGAAGGGGTAACCAGAGCTAAGTAATTAGAAATTTCACAGCCACTTTTGAAAAGTTGAGTAGGGCAAAGATGGTGAAATAAAGGTTGTTAGTGACGGGTCTCCAACCACATCGCCCAAAAATCCCTTAAAAGCCCCAATACCGTCAGTTGCTTTTTCGTACACCCACCGGAATTAATAACGATTTATATAGATATAAACTATATTGTCATCTCACTCCAACCGGTACCGTGACGATAAAGTAGCGCTCGTTCTAGGCCTCCTAGAGGCAGTCCGTCCACTTTTATTTTTTGTATCGATAATATTCATTCTATTCTTTATAGTATCGATTAATCAACCGTTAATTTGATATTTTATAAAAACATATATGATGTACTTTTAAAAACTGAATAATTTTTTTATTTATTTATTATTACAACCGTGATAGCCCAGTGGGTAGAACACTTGGTTATCGTGCAAGCGACTAGTGTTCGAATCCTGGGTTGGGCCTACACCAATTTGTCTTTTCTAAAGACATATGTGTGGTTAATTTATCATGGTTGTTAACGGTGAGGGAAAACACCGTGAGGAAACCCACATGGCTGAGTTGTACTTAGTCATGTGACAGTGTATTCGTACAAAACGGCGATAGGCCTGCCCCCTATCACGTGAGTACACTGTCCATGCAAAACGTGGGTACTCTGAACACCAGGTGACAAAGTCACGTGATGTTCAGAAGTATTAGTACCTCTGCCAACCCCTTCGGGGATATTCGGCGTGAACGTTTATGTTATGTTATGTTATGTTATGTTATTTATTATTTAACTTTATTTTCATATATTCTAAAAACTTTACAAGGCGGAAACAAAACCGTTTTGTGATTTAGAGCTATGAGTATGTGTATGTATGTATTTAAAGATCACACGAAATAAAAAGCATTAAAAAAAATGAGAACCGCTTAAAATTATGAAAAGTCATTGATGTCGGTGCTAAAAACATCAAAACAACCCTGAATCAGGTGAACTTGAGTTACTTAATGGAAAGCGTGATATGAATTTTAATTTGTATTTTAAAATCTCAGTAAAAATAGCACCTCTTTTAATTAAAGTTTATAAATGTCGAATTGAGGAAGTGTTTAAAATAGACAGAATCATTCGAGATGTCAATGCTGTAGTTATTATAACACCGGGTAATTACACGCATGGATGTTTTCTTATTTATTTTCTCATTATTTTTATACAACCAATTTATTTTTAATCAATTTTGACTACTGTCGTGGTACTAGTTTGTCTTGTGAGGGATTTACAAAATAATGAGCCTAAAAGGATATTATTTCAATACGTTTACATTTAACTTCAAACTATTATATTATTATTGGTGTAAACATGCTTTCGGTTGCTGCTTAGATCTAAGCTTTTGTTAAATAACTACTGTACTGTACTTATCATTAGACTTTAACCTATTTTTAAGCAACCGTGATAGCCCAGTGGGTAGAACACTCGGTTATCGTGCAAACTACTAGTGTTCAAATCCTGGGTCGGGCCTACACCAATTTGTCTTTTCTACAGATATATGTGTGGTTAATTTATCATGGTTGTTAACGGTGAGGGAAAACATCGTAAGGAAACCTACATGGCTGAGTTGTACTTAGTCATGTGACAGTGTATTCGTACAAAACGGCGATAGGCCTGCCCCCTATCACGTGAGTATACTGTCCATGCAAAACGTGGGTACTCTGAACACCAGGTGACAAAGTCACGTGATGTTCAGAAGTATTAGTACCTCTGCCAACCCCTTCGGGAATATTCGGCGTGAACGTTTATGTTTATGTTATATGTTTAACCTATTTTGTTTACCTATAAATAAATGAATCAACCGTACTGACAAATTTATTTGGGAATTTATATTATCTTATCTGCATTAAAAATATTTCCGCGAGTGGATGTCGTACAATGCGAGTAACCGTATGAGACCTGCATGGCAAGCACGAGCCGTGTTTAAACTAGTTATCGCGTGGGATTAAGCAGCCATCTCTTACGCACTTACTTAGTCTCGTATACTGCCATCTCATTCTAAACGTTATCGAGTCGATAAAGTAGCGCTCGTGCTTGCTCTGCTGAACGGGAGCAGCACTTGTGCGTCTGCCCCGCGTCCACGAAGTTGATCACGTGCATAGTGGCGCCCCCGGGTGGGCCAAATGAACGATAGGAGGCTGTTGTGTTTGCGAAGTGCTGCTCCCGTTCATAAAAAGGGAATAAAGGATGAAATGAGCCTGTGTCGGCGTTTTGAAATCATATGTAGTGACAGTTGATACGTTGTTGTTTCATGGCTCTTGATAGTTGAAGCTTTCTGCCAGATTCAACGTGTTTGTGTTGAAACGCTTCAATTTTAAGTGACTGTTGAAAGATACCCATACCCCATACCCAACGTTTGTAGAATACAGTACAGAGTATACCCAGATTGTAGAATAAAGAATGATTGGTGATGGGACTCCAGCCACATCGCCGAACGATCACCAATAAGGTCCGAAACTGAAGTCACCTTTTTCTTCACCCGGGGGAAAAATTCGGGTTCGGCTATTCTAAGCTTTACATATCTTAATTATAAATTTATCACGCGTAAGGGCTATTTGCTATGGAACTTGATAATTCTGAATGTAAACTATATTTCGATTGAAACTTACGTATTAATATATAACATAACATAACATAAACGTTCATGACGAATATCCCCGAAGGGGTTTTCAGAGGTACTAATACTTCTGAACATCACGTGACTTTGTCATCTGGTGTTCAGAGTACCCACGTTTTGCATGGACAGTGTACTCACGTGATAGGGGGCAGGCCTATCGCCGTTTTGTACGAATACACTGTCACATGACTAAGTACAACTCAGTCACGTGGGTTTCTTCACGATGTTTTCCCTCACCGTTAACAACCATGATAAATTAACCACACATATGTCTATAGAAAAGACAAATTGGTGTAGGCCCTACCCGGGATTTGAACACTAGTCGCTTGCACGTTAACCGGTGTTCTACCCATTGAGCTATCACGTCACGCTAATATAAAACCATATGTATGTGATTTCCATCTATTACGCAGAACATGACTGAAAAGCAGGACGTACAGTGCGTCATCAGCATTCAGAACAATAGGCCGGTCTACAACAAATTGATTGATTGGATGTGCTCCATACAATTGAACATTGATTTAGACATAAAAACATGCTGAATTACTAAGTTTCCAAATATACAAATGTACTCATACTATATACATTGGTGGATGCAGGGGGTTTATACCTCCCCCCTCCTCTATGACAATATGTTCATGTGGTACATATCCATTCCTTGTGTCACTTACTTACTTACTTACTTTAGAAAAGACAAATTGGTGTAGGCCCGACCCAGGATTTGAACACTAGTCGTTTGCACGATAACCGAGTGTTCTACCCACTGGGCTATCACGGTTCCTTGTGTCCTCTAACTAAAAGTATGCTTCAGAGACACAGAATTGGTTCCTCTGACTCAAATTCTGAGTCAGAGGAACCAATTCTATTTACTTACTTTCCATGCATCTATATCTTATTCCTACTTACTTATACTCACGTCCATTATTCCCATTGGGGTAGGCAGAGATTATCGATGGTCACTTGCACGTGTTGTCAAATCTCTCTTACGTCCCTCACACATATATTAATTCATACATACATGCTCATTTCGTCTTCTCACTTCGGACTCCTGCCTTTACAAAAACGTTTTTAATCTCGTCTAAAAAAGTTTTGCAAGGCCGTCCTCTATTAAAAATACCATAAGTTGCCTCTATATATCTCTTTACCTAAACTCAAACTCAAAAGTTCTCGCCGTTTATCCCCGTAGGGGTTGGCACAGGTACTAATACTTCTGAACATCACGTGAATTTGTCACCTGGTGTTCAGAGTATCCACGTTTTGCTTTGACAGTGTACTCACGTGATAGGGGATAGGCCTTTCGCCGTTTTGTAAGAATACACCTCGAATACACTGTTACAAAGTACAACTTAGCCATGTGGGTTCCTCATAATGTTTTTCCTCACCGTTAGTAATTATAACGCTGAAACGCTTCAACAAGACCTTTTAAGTAACTATTGAAAGATACCCATACCCCATACCCAACAATAAGATTGTAGAATAAAGAATGATTGGTGATGGGACTCCAGCCACATCGCCGAACGATCACCAATAAGGTCCGAAACTGAAGTCACCTTTTTCTTCATCCGGGGGAAAAATTCGGGTTCGTGCTATTCTAAGCTTAACATATCTTTATTATAAATTTATCACGCGTAAGGGCTACTTGCTATGGAACTTGATAATTCTGAACGTAAACTATATTTCGATTGAAACTAACATATTAATATATAATAGTCAATATAAAACCATATGTATGTAATTTCCATCTATTACGCAGAACATGACTGAAAAACAGGACGTACAGTGCGTCATCAGCATTCCGAACAACAGGCCGGTCTACAACAAATTGATTGATTGGATGTGCTCCATACATTTGAACATTGATTTAGATATAAAAACATGCTAAATTACTAAGCTTGTTTTAAAACTACGTAATAGCTTCCAAATGTACTCATACTATATACATTGGTGGTTGCAGGGGGTTTATACCTCCCCCTCCTCTATGACAATATGTTCATGTGGTACATATCCCATCCTTGTGTCCTCCAACTAAAAGTATGCTTCTGAGACACAGAATTAGTTCCTCTGACTTGGATTCTGAGTCAGAGGAACCAATTCTATTTACTTACTTTCCATGCATCTATATCTTATTCCTACTTACTTATACTCACGTCCATTATTCCCATTGAGATAGGCAGAGACTATCGATGGTCACTTGCACGTGTTGTCAATTCTCTCTTGCTTCCCTCAGACATATATTAATTCATCTCATACATGCTCATTTCGTCTTCTCACTTCGGACTCCTGCCTTTACAAAAACGTTTTTAATCTGGTCTAAAAAAGTTTTGCAAGGCCGTCCTCTATTAAAAATACCATAAGTTGCCTCTATATATCTCTTTACCTAAACTCAAACTCAAAAGTTCTCGCCGCTTATCCCCGTAGGGGTTGGCACAGGTACTAATACTTCTGAACATCACGTGAAATTGTCACCTGGTGTTCAGAGTATCCACGTTTTGCTTTGACAGTGTACTCACGTGATACGGGGATAGGCCTTTCGCCGTTTTGTAAGAATACACCTCGAATACACAAACAAAGTAAAACTTAGCCATGTGGGTTCCTCATGATGTTTTTCCTCACCGTTAGTAATTATAACCTAGATAATGTTCATCTTTAGTTCCCACCTTGCAATAACTTCACGGTTGATTAGTGAACTTCACAGACAGTTGGCGCGACTAATCGCCATGTAACTTTTAGTGGTTTTTACAACAATTATGCATTTAAGGACACCAGCTGACCTGCATTCGAGATTCTATTGTCTTGTAATACGTTTTTATCGACGGCCTCTGTTTTGGCCTTAAGTATTTTATTGGATGGTTGGGTCAGTTCGGTTTTATGTTGTTTTATTATTACATATTTTTTATATTTGCTGTGTAGTGTCGGCTTAGAATAGCACTAACCCATTTCTTCCGGTGGGTGAACGTAAGAGGCGACTAACGGTATTGGGGATTTTAAGAAATATTTGGGCGATGCGGTTGGAGACCCATTGCCAACAACCTTTATTCCACCATCTTTTCCCCACGAAACTTCCAAAAGTGGCTGAGGAATTTCTGATTCCCTAGCTCTGGCTACCCCTTCAAGGGATTCATAGCCGTGAGTATATATTTATAAATATTTTTGTTAAGTTGAGTGTTGTGTATGCGTATATTTTTTGTTTTTGGTTTTCACGCAAAATTCGTCACCCATAATTATGTCTGAATGCAAAGCCACTATATAAACATTGCTAACTTACCAACACCTTTATAAATATAGAATCATGAGAAAATAAGTTTTGTAAACGTGAGAAAAATAGTAAAGCCGTGGATTTGACGGGTTTTTATCTTAATTACACTAGATTAGTTTAAAACTGTTTATCTGAACGATTAAATGTTTTAAAATGCATAAGATTTTAATCGTTTTATTGTTTTGTATTAAATTGAGACGCTACTTGACGTAATGACGACTCAATCGACCATTTAATGATTAATAGTAATGAGAATAGATTGAATTTCATCATTTTGCATAATTCATCAGAAATCTAAGATGTACTTATGCTATGATGACTAGCCCATGTCGTCCTGAAGTGATTTCGGGCTATCTTGCTGAAGACCTGTCATACATACATACATATACTCACGGCTATAAATCCCTTAACGGGGTAGCCAGAGCTTTGGACTGAGAAATTCCTCAGCCACTTTTGGAAGTTGATTGGGGAAAAGATAGTAATAATAAATGTTTTTGGTGACGGGTCTCCAATCACATCGCCCAAAAATCACTTAAAAAGCCTCTATATCCTTAGTCGCCTCTTACGATCACCCACGGGTAGAAATGGGGTAGTGTTATTCTAAGCCGACACTACACGACAAACGACCTATCATTAACAGTCTTTTTCCCACATAACTACCTAAACTATCTACCACTAGGAATATTCTACCACCTTTATTAACACTATTATTAACCTTTTAGTCCGGTCAATTTAGGCCTAAAATAAGGAGGAAGGTTACATAAATTCATAAGAAGCTGAAAATTGGCACAATTGTACAAAACATGATTATAAATGAAACCTCAAAAGTCCCCATCGTTCCGAGGTGTGTTAAAAATTTTACACGAGGTCAAAGGTCAAAAAAATGAGTTTTATGCGATTTTAAGCGAAACATTGAGTTTTTTCGCAAAATCACCCCGGTACAAAATTGTAGATCAGAAAATTATCTACAAAAAAGATATCAATATTTTTTTTCCTAAAAGCCACCATTTTGAAGATATAACGCGTTGAAAAGTTCGATCATTGGTAATCTTCATACTTTGCACATGTACGCCACGTATGAACATCACTTATGGTGTTATAACTTAATTTTGTGGTGGCTATTGGTGATTGTAACTTGTTTCTATACAATTTAAGTTAAAATATGAAAACTACTTACTTACTTGCTTAGATAAGTAGTTGCGATTCGCAACTTTTGTTAAAAATACGCGTAATAAAAAGCAAGTACAACTAGCTTCTTTACCTCCAACCTCGGTATATTATCAAGTTCAAGTGTGGCTTGGTAATCAGCTGGACCCTAAAGACTGGGGTTGGAAGTTGGTCGACAATACATTAGAGCCAGTTCTAACTTTACTTCCACCAGCACCTGAGATACTTCTCAACTCAATATTTTGCAACTGTAAAAAAGGTTGTAATGCTAAATGTGGATGCAGAAAAGTTGGACTGTTTTTTTCCCTGGCATGCACAAACTGCCAAGGCCGATCGTGCTCTAATGTTGAGTCAGCTAATCTAGAAGACTCATATGATACCAATGAGGAATCGCTAGTAGGACAGTTGATCTGTGAAATAGAAGAAAAAGAAGAAGAAGAAGAACAGGAAGAAGAATAAGAAGAAGACGAAGAACAAGAAACAGTAATCCTGGAAAATTACGAATCAAACGAGGAATATTAATCATTTTATTTTCAATTACACCGCCATTATTTTAACCAACCGATATGTACAATAATATTTTACAATACTTTTAAAACAAATAAAATCAATGCAGACCCGTGGAATAGGCCTATAGGGGATACCACGTTAAAGTAAAACGCGCTAAGTACACTACCTCATAGGTGGCGTGGAAACGTGTGCAAAGTATGAAGATTACCAATGATCGAACTTTTCAACGCGTTATATCTTCAAAATGGTGGCTTTAAGGAAAAAAAATATTGATATCTTTTTTGTAGAAAATTTTCTGATCTACAATTTTGTACAGGGGTAATTTTGCGAAAAAACTCACCGTTTCGCTTAAAATCGCAAAAAACACATTTTTTTGACCTTTGACCTCGTGTAAAATTTTTAGCACACCTCGGAACGATGGGGACTTTTGAGGTTTCACTTATAATCATGTTTTGAACAATTGTGCCAATTTTCGGCTTCTTATGAATTTATGTAACCTTGAATGTATAAATTGACCGGATTATTTATTAATGCTGTGTAGTGTCGGCTTAGAATAGCACTACCCCAATTCTTCCGGCGGGTGTACGTAAGAGGCGACTAACGGTATTGGGGCTTTAAAGGGATTTTTGGGCGATGCGGTTGGAGACCCATCACCAACAACCTTTATTTTACCATCTTTTCCCCACTTAACTTTCCAAAAGTGGCTGAGGAATTTCTGATTCCTTAGCTCTGGCTACCCCATCTAGGGATTTATAGCTGTGAGTATATGTATGTATGTTTGTTATCAACACACCTACCGACTCCTTTAAATTCGAATTTGACCCACTTTAAACGGACTGATTTAATTCAAACTTTGTACACTTATCAAGAACCAGCAGAACCAGTGACAATATATTTTTTTCATAGGTTAATCTCATTATCCTGATTAGGGTCGCCAGGATTAAATAATTTCAGTTGGTTCAATAGTGAAAAGACAAAAATAAATACGGTTTAAAAAAACTGGAAAACGCTTTTTAAGTTACTAGATTCAAGTTTTTTTTATTATATTATTATTTATTTATTTTATTATATTATTATTTTATCAACAGCATATAAACATATAAGTTACAAGGAGATAAATACAAAGAAAAAGCCAATAACAGACATCCACAGAAGATGTAAAAAACACAGCAGAACATTCAGATAAAATTTTCCATTCAATAATCTTAAGGTACATTTTAGAAACAATATGCATGAGTTTAATAATGTATGATAACAAAGTAAGTGTTAATTACATTCTCCATACACTTATTAAGTACTTTTGACCTCAGCAGTAATTCTCATTACAGTATAATTGGTGTAAGACATTGCGTTTTAATTAAGAAACAAGATTATGATAAGATTCTAGCACTTTATAGCACTGATTGTTATCTCATCCTATTAGTTAAGTCAAATTACATACATACATACATATACTCACTCCTATAAATCCCTAGATGGGGAAGCCAGAGCTAATGAATGAGAAATTCCTAAGCCACCTTTGGAAAGTTGAGTGGGGAAAAGATGGTAAAATAAAGGTGGTTGGTGATGGGTGTCCAACCGCATCGCCCAAAAATCCCTTTAAAGCCTCAATACCGTTCGTCGCCTCTTACGTACACCCACCGGAAGAAATGGGGTATTGCTATTCTAAGCTGACACTACACAGCTTAATTCAAATTATTCAGTGCTATTGTGGTACTTATATACTCGCCATTGTATGTATAATTGACGACTGTTGTGTTTGTAGTTCTTCTGATACTTACTTACTTTTACTCACGCCCATTATTTCCATTGGGGTAGGCATCTAGTACGATCTTGACAAATCTCTCTTGATTCCCTCACATTCGTTATTCTTCTCATACATGCTCTTTTATTCTTCTCACTTCCGCCCCGCTTTTATAAGAACGTTTTCTATCTGGTCTAGAAACGTTTACGAGGCCGTCCTTTACTAAAAATCGCATCAACATTGGCTCTATACATATCTCTCTTTCGCTTTATTTTCATCCATCCTCTCTATGTGCCCAAATCACCTCAACATTCCTTTTTCTATCTTGCATACTACGTCATCTTTCACATTTACTTGTTCTCCTGACATTACATACATATATTCTCCTTCAAAATTAGTAACTCCACAGCCTCTTTAGGAAGTCGCATATGGTTGTAAAAACCGTGATAGCAGACGACCAATCGATAAGAGTTCAAATCCCGGGCTGGGCCTACACTAATTCGTCTAGTCTAAAGACATATGTGTGGTAAATTTATCATTGTTGTTAACTTTCATTAAGAAATGCTGTTTCATACAGAACCCTTTCTGCTATGGCAAAAGCGTTGTGTTCAGTTTTGCACCTTCCACGCAATTTAGCGTCAAACCGACATCAAATCGTATTAACGTTTAAAAAAACTACTATAAAGAACTATAGTAGCGCTAGATTTGATACCAAAAATAATTGTTTTGGCTAGACAGCAACTATGAAATAAGTACTTGATAAAATTCCATATTATTTGTCTAAACCAGACCGTGCCGATAGAAGGCTGCGAGATATTGTGCAACGCATCGAGGTCAGTCACTGCACTTGCTGATTGAAGCCAAATTATACTTTTCTGCGTTCCGTTATTATGCAGAATTTTGAACGGTGATTTTAGATGCTATTTTTGGATATAGTTAGATAACATAGATACATACATACATATACTCACGGCTATAAATCCCTAGAAGGGGTAGCCAGAGCTAAGGAATTTGAAATTCCTCAGCCACTTTTGGAAAGTTAAGTGGGGAGAAGATGGTAAAATAAAGGTTATTGGTGATGGGTCTCCAACCGCATCGCCCAAAAATCCCTTAAAAGCCCCAACACCGTTAGTCGCCTCTTACGTACACCCGCCGGAAGAATTGGGGTAGTGCTATTCTAAGCCGACACTACACAGCAAACCTTTAACACTTAAATCTTATTATAAATCGGGAAAACATCTCTTTTTGAGTCCTATGTGTTTATAAGGGTGATTGTCAGGATGATAGCGGGTTGTGATGATGTTATAGTGGCGGCGAATTCTGGATGTGGCAGAGAATTCTGGATGTGGCAGAAGAAGCATGAGGGGAAACTAAAGAACATACATACATACTTATACTCACAGCTTTAAATCCCTAGAAGGGGTAGCCAGAGCTAAGGAATGAGAAATTCCTCAGCCACTTTTGGAAGTTGCGTGGGGAAAATATGTTAAAATAAAGGTTGTTGGTGATGGGTCTCCAACCACATCGCCCAAAAATCCTTTAAAAATCCCAATACCATTAGTCGCCTTTAACGTTAACCCACCGGAAGAAATGGAGTAGTGCTATTCTAAGCCGACACTACACAGCAAAAGACTAAAGAAATATATATAGTAAATGCAGTAGAGATTAGGTCTTCTTTAAAATTCTTTTTCTTAAAAATACAAAAAAGAATGTTCCAATTAATAAAAAAAAGACGAGGAAGGTTACAGAGGACATGTTTATAGGACTATTTAATGTTATCATAATGAATTGGACTATTTTGCTATTTCACTTCCATCTTGACTAAACGACTTCAACCAAATTATTTTAATCAATGCATGTCGAAAGCTTGTAAAACAATTCGTGAATCACTAACTAATGAAGCAATAGTATTTGCAATTTTATCGAATTCGCAAGATACGAATATTGGACCTGGCAAAGCGTAGGAGTGCTGACTAAGACATAATCTATATCTTTTAATCTACCAAAGTTATTTTGACGATAGTTTTTAACAAAATAATATTGATATATATATATAATTACATCTATCAATTTCAAAAAACGGTAGCCAGTTCCGAAACAGAGATGCCCCAGCCACTTATTTTGTTGTGAATGACCGAATATGTGAATATGTTTCGGTAGAAGTAAGAGACTGACAGATTTAGTATGAACAATCTGTTAGTAACCCGCTTTATGTGACATACCCGCTCTCACATGTTTCATGTCATTTAGCTGTGTAGTGTCGGCTTAGAATAGCACTACCCCATTTCTTCCGGTGGGTGTACGTAAGAGGCGACTAACGGTATTGGGGCTTTTTAAGGGATTTTTGGGCGATGCGGTTGGAGACCCATTACCAACAACCTTTATTCTACCATCTTTTCCCCACTCAACTTCCAAAAGTGGCCGAGAAATTTCTATTTTCTCTATTTCTTTTTTCTCAGCCCTGGCTACCCCTTTTAGGGATTTATAGCCGTGAGTATATGTATGTACACGTTTCATGCTTGGGTAGATTAATGGCAATTGAAGATTATTGTGCGCATTTAGTATACGCTTTACACTATCACATGGATAATGTGACATTTTCTCTCCACCTAGATAAAAAAAAGTACGAAACATTTATCCCAAAAAAACAGTTGCTTTAAAATTTAGCAACCGTGATAGCCCAGTGGGTAGAACACTTGGTAATCGTGCAAACGACTAGTGTTCAAATCCCGGGTCGGGCCTACATCAACTTGTCTTTTCCAAAGACATATGTGTGGTTAATTTATCATGGTTGTTAACGGTGAGGGAAAACATCGTGAGGAAACCAACATGGCTGAGTTGTACTTTAGTCATGTGACAGTGTATTCGTTCAAAACGGCGATAGGCCTGCCCCTATCACGTGAGTACACTGTCCATGCAAAACTTGGGTACTCTGTACACCAGGTGACAAAGTCACGTGATGTTCAGAAGTATTAGTACCTCTGCCAACCCCTTCGGGAATATTCGGCGTGAACGTTTATGTTATGTTAAAATTTAAGTGTTTTTTAAAATGTCAAATCCACAATAACTCTTGGTTGACATATAAATTTACTGCCAATAAACAGAAAAGCCTGATATTAAATGCATTAAATAACTGCAATACGTTCTAAGTTGGTTTCAAAATGTCAATGGAGACAGCTTTTAATTCATTTGTGCTATAAAATTTATTTTATAATTGAAAAATTGCTTACATTGACTGTTTTGCTGCTAATTGCAATAAGCGTAGCCAGAGGTATAGAATTAGGAGTTCCATAGCCGCTTTTCTTCAACCGCATCGCCCAAAAAACACTTAAAAAGCCCCATACCTTTAGTCACCTCATACAACACCCATGGGTAGAAAGGGGTAGTGTAGTGTAGAGCCAAACAATTACTTTAAAGCCCCATTATTACTTAATATTTATAGTTATCAATACTATACTGTCAACTTTTATTTTAAAAGTGTTATTCATTTACACGCGCGCACTCGCAAAACTATTTTTTTTTATACAAATTCTTAAATAGACGTAATACGTCTTACACACAAAGATACGCCCAAGGAGGAGTACAATAATGAATTGTGCTAAGGGATATTTATATAATAAAATACACATATAAATCACAATAACTACTACGACAAGCGTTTATATTCATCGTATAAATGTTGCCCTCAGCGGCATTCGAACCCGCGACCTCCGGACCAGCTAGGTCACAGACGTATCAAACAATCAGTGCTTATAACTCATAACTAAGAAATGTCTATTTATTGATAACGAAATTACTTTGTACAATTATTAAGGTGCTATAATTCTGCATTGACTCATGAGCTTAAAAGTTTGTGAAATTAAGTATGTTTGTATGTATCTCCACTTTGTCGCACCCATCATTACATAACATAACATAAACGTAGAGGTACTAATACTTCTGAACATCACGTGACCGTGAACCACACATATGTCTTTGGAAAAGACAAATTGGTGTAGGCCCGACCCGGGATTTGAACACTAGTCGCTTGCACGTTAACCGGTGTTCTAACCATTGATCTATCACGTCGTCGCACCCATCACTCATAATCAATATAACATCTATCTTCAAAATATTGATATGGTTTACCTTTGTTTGTCTGATACAGTTATACACATATTGTCTAACGTAACACACACTAATTCCGCCATGGACTATTGATTGAAAGTTTGCACGTTTCTGACGAAACCTCTTTCGGTTCCTGTTCATTCGAAAAAAAAAATTTAATGTATGAGAGGTAATATCAGTTGTATCTTATATTATATTAACTGTGATTGTATTACTAGGTTTATATTTAGTCGTTAGTTTTGACTGTTAGTATTTACATTTTATATAAAGAATGATCATTATAATATAAAACTGTTTTATAAACTTTATTGGACTTCCGACAATAGGACTTAAAAAGATAACGAAGGGTTCCGGTCGCATTGAAAAACTTTCCAAAGATCGGAACCTTCAGTTTGAAAAATCGTTTTATCAGTATTTTCCATGTAACCAACAAATCTGCAACAAGTTACAAAACAACTTTTTAATTACATTTAATTTAAACCAAATATTTTTATATTTACCATTAAGATGTCATAAAGACTTATAATCGTTTACCTTTACGTATGAAATGAAGCTGTTTAATCCATTTAGTAGTTTACACGCGCGCCCTTTTAAATGTTAAGGATTTTCCATTTTAATAACCAGTGGTTCCGTATTCTATATTTACATTCAAGATCCGTTAAAAACGCACTTCTATATATAGAATCTATTTTGAGCTGAACTGGTTTTGGAATGGTTCAAAATTCGAATTAATTTATCAGCCTCCTTGGTAAATTTACTGTAAGGCAAGTATAATCTGACCTACAGCGTGAGGACCCACGTTTTTAACCGGAAGTATACTATGTAGATATAATCTAAAAATACTCACGCCCTTTTTAATTTAATCATATAATTGTCTAAATGTATTTGTTCAATGTTAATCGATTCTTATTGTAAAAAAGGTTGTACATGGCCATTTGTCTGTCATAAAGCAACTAAGTTTTTGAGTGGCGAAAAATCCAAATCTGACCTTCATTAATAAAATTATTTTTTCTGTAGATGGGTACCAACATTATGATCATAGAAAAAAATTTGTTCCTTTAGAATTAGTTTATGTTTTAAATGGAGGACCAATTTTAAATCCTGATGTTAAGAATCATGGATAAAATATTTAAAATTAATTATTCCTACAGCTCATATTTTTTTGTCAGCCATTTATTTTTTACAACGTTTTCCTATTTATGATATTCTTTCAATAATTCTTTTGAAATGTTAAAAGCATACATACAAACATATATATACTCACGGCCATAAGGTAGAAAGTGGTAGTGAGTTAATAAGTTGGCACTACACGGCACTTAACAGCATGTAGAAAAAAAGGCTCTTATTCTACTTTGACACTAAAACAATAAAAAGAAGCCGAGAAATAAATATAATTCCTAAAATTACAAAGCTTTTTTAAATGTCATCCAGTGACAATGGCAATTAATGATTTACAAGTTTGGCTTTCCGGAAGGGCAGTGTACAGCTTGTTAGGGCTTGTTACGAAGGACATACGAGAACCTTCCTTTTCTCCTTCCATATTCATGGCTGGAATACTGGAAGGTGTAGGCGGAATAAGCATTACTGAGCCGGTTTTGAAAGTTAAAAGAAGAAATATAGTCAAATAAAGGATTTTTGGAGATGGGTTTATCATTAGCTAACTATCATTACTTGAAAAGCTGGAGTAGATAGATAGATAGATAACTCGTTTATTTATGTTAACATAACACCATACAATATAAAAAACAATACAAAAAGTGAAAAAACAATATTTTGACCTAAAGATTAGTGCTATGGTAACACAAACTAGGTCCTAACTCAGCGCTTGAGATTGCCAAGTGGCAAAACACTGGTTTTCAGTTAAGGCCTACACTACACTACACATAATTCAATAATATATAAACAAAACATCTGTGTCTGCCACATTTGAAGCAAAATAAATAAATAATAAAGGAAAGGACAATGAAAAACCCAAGCTGTACATTTATACGTAAGTATATCATTATTGATTTGTTTACTGGAAGTTTACTTGCATGTGTGATAAAGTCTTTGAGATATATTTTTTTTTGATTCAGAAGGACGTTATGTACTGTTTTTTTTAAATTAAATTTATTTGATATTTCACGCATTGGTGGAGGAATATTATTCCAACACTTAGTTGCATTATAACGAAAACTTCCAGTAAAAGCTACAGTACGATGATGGATCAGTGATAAAGGTGGGAGCAGGCTACGAACACAGTAGAAGGTTCCAAATGATGAATACTTCAATTTGTTAAAAAAAGTACGTAAGTAGTAAGTAACGAAAGAGATGGTATAGTGACATTCTTAGACACTACTCGCCAATAATTATTTCCTATAAAACCTTTAGCTTATAACTTTAACGGTTGACAAGTCTGCTGAGAAATTTTGCCGTATTGTTTGTTTGCCGTGTAGTGTCAGCTTAGAATAACACTACTATTTCTGCCCGTGGGTGATCGTAAGAGGCGACTAAGGGCATAGGGGTTTTTTAAGTGATTTTTGGGCGATTAGGTTGGAGACCCATCACCAAAAACATTTATTATTATCATATTTGTTACTAAATCCTCTCAAATCGAAATATATGGTTCTAGGTAGTAAAACGCATATCAGCAAAATTATTTCTCAAAATTTGGATATTCAAATTGAAGGCCAAGCAATAGAACGTGTTGATAGTGCAAGAAACCTAGGACTCGAGTTTGACGGATCATTACGTTTTGAAAAACATATAGATAATTTGATGCGAAATTGTTTTTACCGTTTAAAAATATTATATAAAATAAGAGACTATTTGACAGTAGATGCACGCGTTACTCTTTGTGAGGCTGTGGTTTTATCGAAACTTAATTATGCGGATGTTGTGTACGGGCCACGTCTTTTAGCAACGTCAGAACGTCAGATTCAGCGAATCCAAAATGCTTGCTATAGATTTTCCCATAGTATACCGCCACGTTGTCATATCTCACCTTACCTGAATAGTTCTTCTACACTTAACATGGAATCCCGTAGGCGCTTACATATGGCTTCATTAATGTTTGATGTAATGAAGTTCAAATGCCCAGAATACCTTTTTAACAAATTGAAGTATTCATCATTTGGAAGTTTCTATTGTGTTCGTAGCCTGCTCCCACCTTTATCACTGATCCATCATCGTACTGTAGCTTTTACTGGAAGTTTTCGTTACAATGCAACTAAGTGTTGGAATAATATTCCTCCACCAATGCGTGAAATATTAAATAAATTTAATTTCAAAAAACAGTACAAAACGTTCCTTCTGAATCAACAAAAAATTAATATCTCAAAGACTTTCTCACACGTGCAAGTAAACTTCCAGTAAATAATAAAAATAACTAATGTATAAATGTATTGCTTGGTTTTCTCATGTGAACCTTTACTTGAGAATTTGTGAATACTGATATTGTTTTCTTGTTCTTTTAATTATTTTATGTTCTGAGACTAAGCGAATATGTTTAAAGATAATTTTAAAAGATATTGTTTTTTATTTATTTTTTGTTGTGCATTTGTTTAGTTTACTGTCTGTTCCTTTACTATTTATTTAATTTTGTTTACTTCAAATGTGGCAGACACAGATTTTTTTGTTTATATATTAATTAATTATGTGTAGTGTAGTGTAGGCCTTAACTGAAAACCAGTGTTTTGCCACTTGGCAATATTAAGCACTGAGTTAGGACCTAGTTTGTGTTACCATAGCACTAATTTTAAGTTTAAAAAACTTGTTTTTTTTTCACGTTATACAGTTTTTCATATTGTATGTGGTGTTATGTTAACATAAATAAACTAGTTATCTATCTATCTATCTATATTTTCCCCAATCAACTTTCAAGAGGGGCTGAGGAATTTATCATCCCAAAGCTCTGGCTACCCCGTTAAGAGATTTATAGCCGTGAGTATAAGTATGTATGAAAATTTGCTACCAGGTGACGGATGTACCGAACAAATATGTAAATACCGAAGCCATTAATAATGGTATAGGCAGATGAATCTATCATCACTTTGTACCTAACCTAAACCCTTCAAAATCTGATTTTGTTTTTACACACTCTTAAGGAATGAATAGGCTATTTGACTAAGTTTTGAAAACTACCTTACGGTGTTAATTTGTTTCTAAGGAGCCCTAAAAAATATTTTTCTGTCTTCATTTTAGCTATTTTAATAAAAAATCGAAAAAAAAATCCAATATTCAAATGTGCCGCGAAAACGCGACTTTAAGTAATATGGCGGCTGTAGCACAAATGACGTCAATTCCGCATTAAATACAATGAGCGAAGCGATACACAGTCTGTTTATGCGCGATCTACGTCATTATAGAAATAGCCAATCACGGTCATTTTTAGTCACGTGACAGTTGCATGAAAAATACTTATTTTAGAAGTCGGATTTTAGTGAAATAATGCAATATTTTTATCTCGTATTATTACATATTGCTCCAAAAAAGAAATATTAAGACTAATGAAATAAAAGAAATGTATAATTTTATTACAGTCAAATAGCCTACTGTATGAAACAGCAAATTATTACATACTGACAGAAGAATTTATATTTTTAACGAAATAGAAAGATATGAACAAGATTTTGCATTCATCAACAAGGTCCTCAGCCACATTAATATACAATTAGGTTTCGCGAGAAAAGCAAATGGCTTTGATAAGATCTAAAAAATACAAGGTAATTACCGAGTAGCGCCGCACAGCCTACTCGTTAATACGAAGCCTGTTTGGAGTATGTCTTATCTGTGTTTTAAGAATCTTGGGTAACGGCGTTGGTTGTAATGGCAAGTTTACTTCCAAACTCGATTTGATGGTTTTTTTTCGGGTTGTATTAGAATATTATTATAAATATTAGCTGTTTAGTGTCGGCTTAGAATAGCACTACCCCATTTCTTCCGGTGGGTGTACGTAAGAGGTGACTAACGGATTTGGGGCTATTAAGGGATTTTTGGGCGATGCGGTTGGAGACCCATCACCAACAACCTTTATTTTACCATCTCTTCCGCATGCAACTTTCTAAAAGTGGCTGAGGAATTTCTAATTCCACAGCTCTGGCTACCCCTTTTAGGGATTTATAGCCGTGAGTATATGTACGTATGTAGAATAGGTCTGAAAGGAATGTCGAGGAGGAAGTGACACGGTTTGTTGACAAGAATTTTAGTATTTAGTATATTGAGTTTATTCATATTTTGATGACTCAAACGTATTAACTTTTTTGGAATTTGCAATTTCCTTGGAGTTTTAAACCTTTTCTAAACATTTGGAAGGGCTCAACACGGCTTTGATAAATGTTTCGGCTTCTTTTTTATTTATTTTCATTGCAGATTTTGAATATATCCATTCTATTTTATTTTTTTATCATGCACGAATGTTATGTCTGGTATATATACCGTATGTTTTTTGTTTGAGAAAATCCTGTCAATATTCATAGAATTCATAGTTTTGTAGGATAAGCTTTATTTAATAGTGAAAGTAATGGGAAGCCGATGAATGCCGGCAGCACAAGCTCGGTTAAAGAGTTCTATAAAATACAAGTTCCTTAGAGGATAATATAAAATCTTGGTTTCAATACATTTCAATTGAAAAGTAAGATTCAACCTTCCCCTTAAATTAAGGCATTGACTTCATATCTTGCGGACACTGACCTATGTCAACATGAATGGAATGGAGTCGAGTGACTGTCATTCTATATTTATTAATTGTTATGAAAACCAATGCATATGAGTTTCGATAAGTTTAAGATAGTAAATTAGATCATAGAGAACTTAAATAAGTAGAAGATAATCCAAACGTAATTCTATACAAAATTGCTGAAATAATTCCGCTAAAAACGAATGTTAAAATATATTCTTCCGACGCTTCTATTCGTTGATTTAATGGTGTATTTTTTTGGTCAGGTTAGCTTCGCTAAGTCAGTGGCTATAGACTAAATCCTTTACGGATAATTAAATTCTTTGTTTTGTCTCAATTTTGTTATGTTCTCTATTTATAAGATAATTTGTTTTAACAAGGGGATGTCAAACGTTAAGTTTTTTTGTATTTTTTTTGTGTATGTTTGTTGTTATGAATATGTAATATAATACGTTTTATATTCGTATTCGTACTAATAAAAAATATTTTTTCAATAATAAATAATAGTTTGACATTAAGGAAGTTTCTAGATGATTGATATAATTGAAAACCAAATCATAAAATAATCGAGGCCATAGTTTAAAAATAGATCTACTAAGATCAATCTAGATAAATTCTAGTGTTAAATTTTCAAAACAAGTTTAATGTTGTTCAGGTATTGTAGCGAATAATAACATAGCAATCTTTTATTTATCGATTTAATAGAACAGATTAATTGACTTCATAGGCAAAGGAAGCAAGTTTTTTTGTGTTTTATTCATTATATATGAATAATATGCTTAGTTATTAGTTATACTGTTATATTTTTTTCTATTAATTGAATGAACAATCATACATATACTTACGGCTATAAATCCTTAGAAGGGGTAGCCAGAGATAAGGAATTAGAAAATCCTCAGCCACTTTTGGAAAGTTGTGTAAGGAAAATATGGTGAAATAAAGGTTGTTGGTGATAGGTCTCCAACCTCATCGCCCAGAAATCCCTTAAAAGCCCCCAATACCGTTAGTCGCCTTATGCGTACACCCACCGGAAGAAATGGTGTAGTGCTATTCTAAGCCGACACTACACAGCAATGATACATTAATTGAATGAAGTCTGTAAATTATACCATGATAATACTTAGACTTATATAAGATTCATAAGTTTTGGCCCAGTTCAACCACAAACCCTAAACATAACATACATACATAAACGTTCACGCCGTTTATCCCCGAAGGGGTTGGCAGAGGTACCAATACTCCTGAACTCACATGGCAAGCGCCATCTAGTTTCTAGAGAAGGTACCCACGTTTTGCTTAGACAGTGTACTCACGTGATAGGGGGCAGGCCTATCGCCGTTTTGTACGAATACACTGTCACATGACTAAGTACAACTCAGCCATGTGGGTTTCCTCACGATGTTTTCCCTCACCGTTAGCAACCATGATAAATTAACCACACATATGACTTAAGAAAAGACAAATTGGTGTAGGCCCGTCCCAGGATTGGAACTCACGCCCTTCGGTTTTTCGGGCGGGTGTTCTACCCACTGGACTATCATGTCGCTTAAATAACACAAAATAAATCGTCTCTATTCCGTTTCTGTTCTAAGCCGAGTAATATTATACAAACTCAATTTTGGCGCAACGTAATTTAATAAAATGCATGTGTCAGTTGCGTAACAATAAGCGAAGTGGGTCAGGTTCGTACGTGATGGATATTTTAGCTTAGTTTTTATAAACTCAAGGTCTATTTTGTTATAAAGGTCTGGGTTACTTTGTGAGATGCTCTAGTTATTTTTTTAAATTCGACTGCAGTTTTGATGTGAAAGGTTTAATTTGTTTTGATTCGTACTTATTAAAGCTTAGTGTTTTTAACTCAACAGCGTATGCAACATAACAAAAATATTTAAAAAAAAACAGTTATATGTGAATTTTTACTCTAACAAACTCTTGAAAATTTATGACTGTAGCGAGACGCGCTATCAATACACAATGACGCGCACTACATAGAGACGCTGACAGCGCAAGAAGCATCACATTCCACAACAACACGTACCCCAGCAATAAACGTCACACTCGTCATCAAGACTCGCCATACAAATCCTGTATCGCGGTATCAAAGTTTCTAAAATACTAACCTCCTATTTCTGAATTGAGTATTCAAGCTGAGAGCGACTTAAGTATCGTTTTGTCTCATTCAGTTGTTAAGATTTCAATGCGACAGAACGATACTTAAGTTGTTCTCAGCTGGAATCGTCAATTAAGAAATCGGTGGTAAGCATAGAAGTTGCAACTTAATACAGTTGGACCGCGGTCCCCAGGCATACCACCGCCTGGCGGAAAATCTTCCCTTTTCCTCCACAGACATATTTTCTATGTATGTATGTATGTTTATAAATTGGGCTATTTATAATGATGTGAAAATGATAATGCGATTGGCCCATCTTGATGTCGGTAACTATTTTCGGACAAGCAAAACGTTCGTTTCCACGGAAATAGTAAACGAACAAAGAAGTCGAATAATAATTGAACAATTATCGAATGTATGTTGCTACAGACAGTCGCGAGAAATCTCATATAATATAGATATAAAAATTACAATGGAAACTGAAAGTGAAAGGATTACCTCGTTTATAAAAAGATAGAAAGATCTCATTGGGCTTAGCAAAGTAAATCAGATATTAAAAATTGTGGACCAAAACCATTTATCCACCATCCAAAAGTGTTCTCACAGCAGCGGTAGTTTTTTTATGATAAAAGCGCTAATTTTACTTCGAATGAAGAACATAATGGAAATAGTTTCATTTTTGATACATTCATATTTTTTTTAATTTATAGACGATGTTTCACTTACGTCTATAAATTAAAGAATTAGTAGCAAAGGCTTTAGAAGTATGTATTCCTCACCCAGTTTTGGAAAAATCCCTTAAAACACCCCATAACCCAAAGTCATTCCTTCGACACACACGGGTAGAAAGTAGTTGTGTAAGAATAACACTTTGTAAGTTGCACAAATGGGCCTCATCAGAAGGCTCAGTGTCACCCAAAGGGCAATGGAGAGGGATATGTTAGGAGTTTTACTACGCGATCGAATCCGCAACGAGGAGATCCGTAGAATAACCGGGGTCACTGACATAGCCCGAAGAGTTGCTAAACTTAAGCGGCAATGGGCAGGGCACATTGCACGCAGAACCGACGGCCGTTGGGGTTTGTTGGTTCTGGAGTGGCGGCCACGTAGCGGACCACGCAGTGTGGGTAGGCCTGCCACGCGGTGGACCGACGACTTGGTCAAGGTCGCGGGAAGCCGGTGATTGAGGGCAGCACAGGACCGGTCGTCGTGGAGATCTTTGGGGGAGGTCTATGTCCAGCAGTGGACGTCTATAGGCTGATGATGATGACTTTTATACGAAAATTGACAAACCTTCTCCTTTATTGACGTCAGTTAAATAGCAGCACCTAGAATTCTCTGACCTGCATTCCTTAACATTACAATTAGCCATAAATAAAACATTAAATGTGTTTTTAACACTAAGCCAATTAATTTGTTTATGTCCATTGTCTTGTAGGGATATCGAAGGTGATGCTTTCCAACCTGTTTGTTGCATCATCCAGTAATTTATTATAAATATTATTTTACTTTATTCTTTGTGATTGTATGATTGATTGATGTTGTTTGTGTAACGACATATATGTGTCATAGCCATATTTTTATTATTATGATAAGTACATAAACGTTTTCTTATAAGCTGTAGATATTTATTTAGTCACCTTACAACTATTATGTCAATATATTACATATAGCGCCAATGAAGAATTAATGCTGTTAAGTGTCGGCTTAGGATAGCTCTACCCCATTTCTTCCCGTGGGTGTTCGTAAGGGGCGGCTTAGGGTATTGGGGCTTTTGGAGTAATTTTTGCAAGAGACGGTTGGAAACCCATTACTTTACAATCTAAAAATCATCAATTAAATCTTTACTTTTTACTTGATTGATGTAGTTTGTGTAACGACATATATGTGTTATATCCGACATAAGTGTTATAAAAACAGTGATATACATAATATAAAGTATATAAAATTGCATTTTTGCGCTCAAAACGGCAGGAGTCCGAAGCGTAAAGAATAAAAGAGCATGTATGAAACGATTAATAGATGTAGACGAAGCTTGAGAGCATAAATAAAGGAAAGAAAAATTTCGACACAGGCGGGAATCGAACCCGCGACCTCGGGTATACGCCCCCGTCGCTCTGCCAATTGAGCTACCGTGTCAATGGCTGCCAGCGCGAAATTATTCTATCCTTTGTTTCTTTTACACTTTTAAGTAGTGTCCCGCCTGTGTCGAAATTTTTCTTGCCTTTATTTATTAGGAATAATCCCCACATGAGGTTTTCATGAACAAAAATATTCACATTAAAAGAAGCTCGAGAGCTTCGTAGCCTCTGCCTACTTCAATCGGAACTAATGGCGTGGGAATATTTATGCGTATATTATTTAATTACAAAAACGTTTAAACAATTATCTATTGGTATAAATTATAACTGCTACGTAATAAACAAGTGCTGACGCCAATGGGTAATAAAAAAATGGCACACTGGTGGAAACAGCAAAAATATACTGGCCAGTACACCCTGCTAAGTACCAAATACCCATTTTGTATATATGCTTAACTCGAAAAACATTTACATACCGCGATGTAGGAATATGAGTGCGATGCTACTATGTGCGAGTGAGTCCGCTGTACTCCCAAACACTTTTTACCTTTGTTATGTAATAATAATAACTTATTGTATCACAGGAACATTAATTTTTACGGGAAATATATGGCCTTATAATCAAATCTCTGTCAATCTGTGTACCAATTTTTGTCTTGATTTGTTAATTGATTAACATACATATATATGTAAACTCACGGCTATAAATACAAAAAGGGGTAGCCAGAGCATTAGAGATAGAAGCTCTTCAGCCACGTTTGGGATTTAATAGGTGAGAATATGGTAGAATTAAAGTACGAGTGTCGTTGTTGATGGTCTCCACCGCATCGCCTAAAAACCACTTCAAAAACCCATACCCTTAGTCGCCTCTTACGACACCCGTGATTAGAAAGGGGTAGTGACATTCTAAGCCGAACCTACATGGCAAAAAAATTAAAACACAGTATAATATAAAAATACTTAAATTAAATTGACGACGTGATAGCTCAATGGGTAGAACACCGGTTAACGTGTAAGCGACTAGTGTTCAAATCCCGGGTCGGGCCTACACCAATTTGTCTTTTCTAAAGACATATGTGTGGTTAATTTATCATGGTTGTTAACGGTGAGGGAAAACATCGTGAGGAAATCCACATGGCTGAGTTGTACTTAGTCATGTGACAGTGTATTCGTACGAAACGGCGATAGGCCTGCCCCCTATCACGTGAGTACACTGTCCATGCAAAACGTGGGTACTCTGAACACCGGGTGACAAAGTCACGTGATGTTCAGAAGTATTAGTACCTCTGCCAACAAAGTTTTGAGTGGTTAATTTTATTCTGGTGTTTAATAACTACGCTGCCGGATCTAAAAAATCTAAAATAACTTGAAATTCTCAGATCGCCTTCTTGATTTATGCTTTTTTGGTATAGTATTATATTATTTTGCCGTGTAGTGTCGGCTTAGAATAACACTACCCCATTTCTATCCGTGGGTGATCGTAAGAGGTGACTAAGGGTATAGGGGGCTTTTTAAGAGATGTGGTTGGAGATTTGTCTTTTCTAAAGTCATATGTGTGGTTAATTTATCATGGTTGCTAACGGTGAGGGAAAACATCGTGAGGAAACCCACATGGCTGAGTTGTACTTAGTCATGTGACAGTGTATTCGTACAAAACGGCGATAGGCCTGCCCCCTATCACGTGAGTACACTGTCTAAGCAAAACATGGGTACCTTCTCTGGAAACTAGATGGCGCTTGCCATGTGAGTTCAGGAGTATTGGTACCTCTGCCAACCCCTTCGGGGATAAACGGCGTGAACGTTTATATATTATGTTATGTGGTTGGAGACCCGTCACCAAAAACATTTATTATAACCATCTTTCCCCAATCAACTTCCAAAAGTGGCTGAGGAATTTTTCATTCCAAAGCTCTGGCTACCCCGTTAAAGGATTTATAGCCGTGAGAAATAGGTATAATAACAAAACATCACAAAAGTTTTCTGCTAGAGAACGCTTTTAGATACAAGATCGCACATTGGAGAGGATGGATGATAGAGCATTGGTAAAAGGTAGCTATAGAGCGAATGTGGAAGGTAATGTTAGTAGAGGACAACCACGGATAACACACTTGGACCAAATTGAGAGTGTGCTCAAAAAGGCTGGCGTCTGAAGTATGAAGAATAAAAGAGCATGTACGAAAAGATTGATAGATGTAAACGAAGCTAGAGAGGTTTGCCAGGATCGTACGAAGTGGCAATCGATAGTCTCTGCCTACCCCAATGGGATTTAACGACGTGAGTATATATACATATATAACGGTGAGGGAAAACATCGTGAGGAAACCCACATGGCTGAGTTGTACTTAGTCATGTGACAGTGTATTCGTACAAAACGGCGATAGGCCTGCCCCCTATCACGTGAGTACACTGTCCATGCAAAACGTGGGTACTCTGAACACCAGGTGACAAAGTCACGTGATGTTCAGAAGTATTAGTACCTCTGCCAACCACTTCGGGGATATTCGGCGTGAACGTTTATGTTATTATGTTATGTTATATGTAAAATTAAATTGCACTTCTTTACAAAACTGATTTATTATTTCGCTAAATATTTTACAATGAATGTGTCATAAAACATTTTTATATATTCTATAACGCACTGTTCTTCTAATCCGATTATGAGCGGAAAAAAATAATTAATAGAATAACGTTATATAAATAATAGAAACACGTGGCTTTCAAGTTTAATGTATCTATTTACCTAGTCGCAGACTAATGTGCCCGTATATTTAAATACTAGAAAAACTAGTTTAACTACGCATGTTATTAAATGTTTTTATGGTAAAATACAGAAAAAGGAATGTTGAGATGGTTAGAGCACGTATATAGAGAGGATGGATTCAAGAAAATTGGTGAAATAAATAAATATAGTTGATGTGGATGAAATTATCAGAGAGAGAGAGGACAATCACGGTGGCTATATTTAGATCCAATAGATACCTCATACATACACATACTCACGGCCATAAATTCCAAAAAGGGTCAGAGCTTCAGAGCTGGAAACTCCTCAGCCATGTTTGGAAGTTGACAGGGAAGAATGGTAGAAATAAAGTATCATTGGTGATGGGTTTCCAGCCGCATCGCCTAAAAACCTTAAAGAAAACTCCATATCCTCAATCGCCTCTTACGACACACGTGGGAAGAAAGGGGTAGTGACATTCTAAGCCGACACTACACGGCAAAATTAATAAACTTTAACCGTATCAACATTTCACTATGGGATAGTAACTTACTAGTGCAGTTCGAAAGCTATTAATGTGGTGCACTTAAACTTTTTTATCTTGTAAGAATATTAAAAAATATCTTTCTCATCATGATATTAAATTATCTTCCTCAATTATAACAATTATCACCATTATAATTCACAATGTTTCAGAAACAATTACAGCAGGAATTTAAGAGTGATAATATAATTCATTGAGAAATGCAATTATTGTCATTTCATTAGGACTATTGTGGTCAATCATTCATTGTCCATTGCCAGTTATATTTACCTCAATTTGTGATGTCAAATTGGTCACGATATCAATTTGCTGCAGAAGACTCTGAAAAGTGTATTTTCCGTTCGTCTCCATGTAGCCGCTTGTTAAAACGAAATTGCTTAGAATAGATGCCGTGTAGTGTCGGCTTAGAATAGCACTACCCCAATTCTACCCGTGGGTGATCGTAAGAGGCGACTAAGGGTATAGGGGCTTTTTAAGTGATTTTTGGGCGATGTGGTTGGAGACCCGTCACCAAAAACATTTATTATTACCATCTTTTCCCCAATCAACTTCCAAAAGTCGCTGAGGAATTTCTCATTCCAAAGCTCTGGCTACCCCGTTAAGGGATTAATAGCCGTGAGTATATGTATGTATGTATGCTTAGAACCGCAAAAACTAATTACTTCCAATAGCGCTGGTGTTCTTTGAGGTGACTTAGGGTTGAGTGATGTGGCTGGAGAATTATCACAAACAACCTTTATTTTACAATTGTTTCTTCACTATCCAAAAGTATACCTTATTTCTAATTCGGAAGCTCTGGCTACCTCTTCTTGGGATTTAAAGAGCAGCTATCTCTTTCTATAGTTTGCCGTCTAGTATCAGCTTAGAATATCACTTTTCCTTCTAGTCACGGGTGTCGTTAGAGTGACTAACGGTTTTTAAGTGGCTTTTGGGCGATGCGGTTGGAGACCCATCTCCAACGATGCTTTATTTCTACCATCTTGTCCCCTATCAACATTTAAATGTAGCTGAGGAGTTTCTAGCTCTGAATACTAAAAGGCTAACCATTTTTGGGTTTTATGCCGTGAGTAATACATACATACATATACTCACGGCTATAAATCCCTTGAAGGGGTAGCCAGAGCTAAGGAATTCGAAATTCCTCAGCCACGTTTGTAAAGTTAAGTGGGGAAAAGATGGTAAAATAAAGGTTGTTGGTGATGGGTCTCCAACCGCATCGCCCAAAAATCCCCTAAAAGCCCCAATACCGTTAGTCGCCTCTTACGTACACGAAAAGAAATGGGGTAGTGCTATTCTAAGCCGACACTACACAGCAAACAGAACAGACAACAAAAAATACAATTATCGTTTTCGTTTCCCATTGTGAATGCAGTCGATTTTAATTTAACTGTCAATTGGTTCTAATTGAAGGTCAGAATAATGTGTTTAGCCTTTGTACAACGGTGATTGTTTGACCCGATACTGACCATCGGAATGGCTACAAAAACTATTGTTTACTGCATTTCCTTATTTAAGTTTATCTTAGAAAAATCAATATGGAAAAGATTTGCACAGATGCCGGAATTGAAGGGAATGATATAAAATAGTACCTGCTCCTATGAAATATTAATGTTATAAGAAAAAAAAGTTCTGATTGTTATACTTTTTTTTTTTGGTTACTTATTTAAGCAAATATATTTCGTAATCTTAAGACATATGAAATATTTCTCTACAAAATAATAATAACATACATACATACATACATATACACACGGCTGTTAATCCCTAGAAGGGGTAGCCAGAGCTAAGAAATTAGAAATTCTTCAGTCACTTTTAGAAATTTGAGTGGGGAAAAGATGGTATAATATGGTTGTTGTTGATGGATCTCCAAACGCATCGCCCAATGTTCCCTTAAAAGCCCCAATACCGTTAGTCGCCTCTTACGTACACCCGCCGGAAGAAATGGGGTAGCGCTATTCTAAGCCGACGCTACACAGCTAGAAATAATAATAATAACGGACGTAAATTATATATAGAAGCCTGTTTCTCTTACTCTTAAAAAACAATAGGAATATTGATGATTTAGGTATTCTATGTTTACTTTGAAAACGATAACTAGATCACTTACATCGTATATCGCATTGGTTTTGTTGGAGACTATCGATCGCCACTTCGCACGATATTTACAAATTTATTTTGCTTCCCTCACATTCATTCATCATCACAAATACTTACATTAACTTAACATTATCACTCTTTGTTCTAATCTCTACATACCCTACACACAAGAAAAAGACAAAATCTATCTATCTACAAACCTATGCTCACGATTATAAACCCAACAACAGGAAGACAAAGATTTTGTTTTAAAAATCAGCACGTTTGGAACCTAAGTTTAGGATGTGTCTCCAGCTTACACAACTTAAATATAGGACTATATTTTGTCACAAATATAGGACTGACTGAAAACCAGTGTTATGAGGTAAAACTCACAACAATATACTGAGTCAGATCCTATTCGTTGCTGTGCATAGTTTTTAGTTTATGTTTTTTTTATGTTTTAAGATTTTTAAGTTTTGTTTTTTATTGTGTTCTTTTTTATGTTTTTTTTATGTAGCAGTAATTTAATTTGCAGCAGCGAATAAACATTTTCTTTTCTTTCTTTTCTTTTTTCTTTCTTAAGTAATCCAACACCTCAAAGCTATTCCAAGCCTAATTTTGTTTATTTTGTTCCAGTTTGAACCATGGGGTCAATTCCACGAGCGTCGGTGGTGCGGGGCACGGTGCTGGCAGTGCCACTATTACTGCCAGTTGAAGAGCTGCGGAAATATGCCCGTAGTCAGAAGACTGCGTTGGTATTTCAAGGTAAATTATTTTTATGGAATTTGTTGAATATCGTTCTGTCATTTTAACCCGTTGATGTCATAAAAGGCGACTAAGGTGCTGCCCTACCCTGCCCCCCCCCTGGATATCGTTAACCTCTTTACTCTCTGTTGTTATAGGTTATTTTTTTTATTTTGCAGTACAATATATCTATATTATTTTGAAATAAAACAGTACTTTTGTTAATACCCTTAAGTTAAACAGCCGTTCCGACTGAAAAACGGAAAAAGGCTAGGAGAAAGAATTGAAAAAAAAAAAATTTGCCCTCCCCCAGCCCAGAACCTGGGTACGCCCATGCCCAGAGCCATAAGCAACTTTTCTTTGTTTCACAGTCTTCAAATATATATTAATTACTTTATACTATCCTGAAAACATCTCGAGTATCGTCTACAATCATCAATCTTTTCATACATGCTCTTTTATTTTGCCACTTCGGACGTCTGCCTTGTTAAGCACATTCGCTATTTGATGTCAATCCGCCGTGGTCTCGCTCTTCTAAATTTACCATCAACATATTGATATAAAGCTTATAAATGTTCTAAATACAGATGAAACAACCAACGCCCGTGTCACCTATGCTGAGCTGGAGTCCCGTACCAATGCTCTGGCGAAGGCAATAGCAGCAAGAGCCAAGCCGGCTGGGTGTAATAGAGATGGAGACTTTGTTGTGGCTGTGTGCATGCGACCTTCGCATAAGTAAGTACTGACATAAGACTAGAGTGTATGTGAAATTATAAATTTAATTTTAAAGCATATGATACGTCCTGAATCTAAATATCCTTAAAGTGATACTATATTACAAGTATTATATTACAAGTATTATTATTATATTATTAGTAGCTGTGTAGTGTCGGCTTAGAATAACACTACCCCATTTCTACCCGTGGGGGATCGTAAGAGGCGACTAACGGTTGGGGGCTTTTAGGGGTTTGTGGGCGATGCGGTTGGAGACCCATCACCAACAACCTTCATTTTACCATCTTTTCCCCACACAACTTTCCAAAAGTGGCTGAGGAATTTGTAATTCCTTAGCTCTGGCTACCCCTTCTAGGGATTTATAGCCGTGAGTATATGTATGTATGTATTATCTACACAAATAAGAGCGCAACTCAAGATAATTTATCGATCATTATTCTTACTTTATCGAGATTAATTTACTTTAGGCCTATTTCAAGTCGAAAATTTGCACACTTATTTTTGACAAAATCGAACAAGAAAGTATAACATAATTGTTGAAATATTTGAAACAATATTTAATACTGCTTAAGAATTAAAATTAGTTTATGCTCGAGAACAAACTCGCTTATAGAACTCAATACTTTTTTATCCAAGCAGGTGTGGTCTTCATCGCTTTGTAAGGATTTGTCACACCAAAAATTTTAAAAATAAAAGTTTGTAGGGTTAATAAAGTAACATGTACAATTTATATTAAATTTTCAGTACTCTGATGGCCTTGCTAGCTGTGTGGAAAGCAGGAGCAGCCTACGTTCCGATGGAGCCGAGTTTCCCTCAAGCCAGGATCAATCATATCCTGAAAGATGCGCAACCATCTTTGGTGATTTACGATGAGAGCGGTAAATATTATTTTATTTTATTTTTTGTGGCAGACAAATCTGAGGGCTTAATAATAATAAATCTTTATTATCAGAACATGGTTCGTTATCTTGTTAGTAATATAAATTAAACATTGTATTAGTAGTACAACAATAATTGTAGTAATCTATATATATAACCTGAATAGTATTTACCTGATTTGGTCAAAAACGAAACTATAGTCATAATATTCATATTCATATTCATATTTATTTATTGCTTCATGTGGTATACATAGGTGGTACAATTTATAGAAGTAGCCGTAACATGAGCCCTGCAAGGGCACTGCAATGTCTTAAAATAATTAACAAAAGAACATTTAAATTTAAACATTAGATAACAAAGATTAGCTTAAATAACTAGGTGTCTTAATAATAATATATATTTTTTGTTATATGTATTGCGTTAATTATATGTGTGTGTGTGACTAGGTAGTTATATGTGAGGTAGGTTGTTTGGAGTAATTATGTGTGTGTTTATAGAATGTCAGTTAACTTACGGATATCAGTCTTGTAGAAAATCATTAACAGAGTAAAAGCATTTTTGAACGAGGTACAGCTTTAACTGTCGTATTTTTGATGTTTTACTAGTGGCCGTAACTATTTTATTAGCATCTATTTTGTTATATATCTGAACGCACATAGCGAAGGGACCAGAGTGAACTAGTTGTAGGGTAGAGGTGGGATTTGCTAATCTATGTTTAGGTCTTAGGTTTGGTGGACGCGAATAATTTGGGAAAAGCTCTAGGTGGTTTGTGACAAATTTATATACTTCAAAGATATATATACATGGTAAGGTGAGAATGTGGTATGCAATAAAGTAATTCCTGCAACTTTGCATTGTGTCGATATTCGCTAGTATTCTAATGCAACGTTTTTGGAGGATGAATAGCATAAGATTATGCTCTGCCTATAAAAAAAAATGTTTGCCCCATTGCATCTTCTGCCTCTGAAGGCACATATATAAACATGTTCCTTGTCTTACAAAGTTAATAATATAACAAAAATTGTCTATTTTAGCAACTGTGATACACAGTGGGTACAAAACCACCCACTGTGATACACAGTGGGTACAAAACCACTTAACGTGCAGACGACGATTGTTCAAATCAAAATCCCGCGTCGGGCCTTCACCAATTTGTGTTTTTTTTAAGTCATAGGTGTGGTTAATTTATCATGGTTGTTAACGGCGAGGGAAAACATCATGAGAAAAATCCAAATTGCTATGTTCTACTTAGGCATGTGACAGTGTATAGGACTGCCCTTTATCACGTGAGTACGCTGTCATGTGATGTTCAGAAGTATTAGTACCTATGCCTACCCCTTCGGGGATATACGGAATGAACTTTTGAGTTAGGGTTTTAATCAATTTTACTTTTCATACAACTTTCAGCGGAATTAAATCACTTCAGCAACTCTCACATTCCAAAGATGTCATTTGAAGAGCTAATCTTGGATTCCTCCAGCCACAGTGAGGATGTGCCCAACGAATGTGAGGTTCTGAGGAAACATGACCACGGCAGCATCGCTATTGTGCTTTATACGTCTGGGAGTACAGGAATACCTAAAGGTTTGTGTGATTTGATATACATACATATACTCACGCCGTTAGTTCCCGTTGGGGTAAGCAGAGACTATCGATCACCACTTTGTGTGATCCTGGCAGATCTCTCAAGCTTCTTTAACATCGTAGTACAATAATAGGTAGTTGCATTAACTAGCAAATCATTAATGTTTTATACATTAGAAGGATCAAATATTTCGTAATTTATAAAAGACAAAATTTCTTGGACTCTTGAGAGTCTCCAACCGCATCGCCCAATAACCACTTAAAAAAGCCCCATACCCTTAGTCACCTCTTACGTACACTCACCGGAAGAAATTTTAGTGCTATTCTAAGCCGACACTACACATATTTATGAAGATTCATTAACAATTTGATATTCCGCAGGCGTTCGACTACCATTCGAAGCGATCAACAATCGGTTGTGGTGGCAATTCTGTGAGTTTCCATTCAGCGAAACCGAGCGAGTATGTCTTTGGAAGACAGCGTTGACTTTCGTTGACTCTGTTTGCGAAATCTGGGGACCCTTGTTGAATGAAAGGACTCTGTTGGTAGTCCCCAGAGAGGTAACTAGGGACCCGCAAAAACTGGTTAATGTGCTTGCTGATAATGAGGTAGGTCTTAATGATTAAGTATTATTAGTTAATTTCTGTTACATAGACTATTATGATAATTACTAATACTATGATTAAAAAGACCAAAATGATATTTTAATATGCTTTTTTCAATGTTTGATATTTATGTATGTAATACACGCCTTACATATTCACCAATATCTTAATGTATTTTCAACAATTGTGTAAATTGGCAAAAATAAAGAAAAAGTTAGTGGTGGGTGTCCAACTCATTGGGTACCCATCATCTAAAAAGCCCAAAATGCTTTAATAATATTATATGGCAAAGTAATACAACAATGCTTCCCTATTCAACAACTATTCTCAGCCTACAGGGCAATACTAACTAAAACTTTAAATTCCAGATTCATCGTCTTGTCCTCGTACCAACTCTGTTACGATCCATTCTTATGTGTTTATCTCTAACGCCGTCTCAAAGACCACTGAATCATCTCAAACTATGGGTCTGTTCCGGAGAAACTCTTAGCAAAGAGTTAGCTGGTGAATTCTTCAAATACTTCGGTGATAATAATGGGTACAAGCTGGCCAATTTTTATGGGAGCACTGAGGTTATGGGAGATGTTACTTATGAAGTTTTGCAGAGTTTTGAACAGCTGACTTTGTATCCTACTATTCCTATTGGTGAGTGTTAAGTTTTTAATCAATTGTTCATTATTTTGGGTATAATAGGTGACATTAGGATTGGTTTATGCGGATAATTAAATTTAGAAATGAGATAAATTTGAAATTCGGTGAATCGAATCGTTAGTATATTTTGTATACTTCTAACACTTTTGTATACATTCATTTACTTAAGTTAAATAATGTTATTACTACAAATCATTGCAGCTTATTTTTGTTTTTAAAGTTTGCTTTTTATTTTAATGTAATACCAAATGACATATGGTGATAGTTGTAAAGGCTGTAGTAGTAACATCAACCAAATAAAATAGTACACAGAAATTTATTAAAGGATCTCTTAAATTTAAACATAACTTTGTCAACATCAGTCATTTATATACATAAATTCAAAGCTTTTCCTGCTCACAGCTACTATAAAATACAAATATATCCAAATTTCAGGAAAACCCATATACAACTGTTCCATATATCTGCTAAACGAGGAAGACAAAGCCCCGGTAAACGAAGGGGAGATCGCAGAAATATGGGTGGCTGGTAGAAACCTGGCTAACGGATATGTCGGGGGAAAGGCTCCCGAGAAATTTATTTATGATGCTGGTGCACTGCATCCAGGTAATATTATATACATTCATACATATACATACATACATACATACATATACTCACGCCGTTAATTCCCATTGGGGTAGTCAGAGACTATCGATCTCCACTTTGTACGATCCTGGCAAACCTCTCTTGCTTCGTCTACATCTACATCATACATATACTCACAGCCATAAATCCCAAAAAGGGGTAGCCGGAGCTTCAGACCTAGAAACTCTTCAGCCACATTTGGAGGTTCATAGGGGACAAGATGGTAGAAATAAAGTAGGTCTCCAACCGCATTGCCCAAAAACCAGTTAAAAAAAACCTCATACCCTTAGTCGCCTGTTACGACCACCGTGGGTAGAAAGGGGTAGTGACGTTCTAAGCCGGCAATACACGGCGGATAATAATATATATGCATTTAACTTCGTACAAACATTAAACTGATTAGGGAGGCAAAGATCGACTTTCAGTTTTTACCATCCTGACAGAAATTTCTTGCTATTTCCAAAAGTAATGAGAAAGCAAAACAATAAACAAGAACTAAAGGGGCAAAACTAGCCAGTGACAAAGATTATTTATTTTTGGCATACCTACACGATATTGTGTCCGATTGGTGTAGGCAGAGACTATAAATCACCACATTGAACATTCATCAATCTTTTCATAGGTGTTTTATAATCCTTCATACTTCGGTGCCTGTTTAGTACATTCGCTACTTGATATAAATACGCCCTTCTAGGTCCTCTACTGACTTAACTTTCCAAATTAGCTTTATTAATCTCTTACACTTTATTTTGATCCATGCTCTCTATGTACGCAAACATTGGTTTATAAGGTATTCCATATTTATATATTTTTACAATATCATCTTTATCATTCTCTTTTTTAATTATAACTGCTTTGCTGTGTAGTGCCGGCTTAGAATAGCACTACCCCATTTCTTCCGGTGGGTGTACGTAAGAGGCGACTAACCATCACCAAGAACCCTTACTTTACCATCTTTTCCCCACTCAACTTCCAAAAGTGGCTGAGGAATTTATAATTCCTTAGCTCTGGCTACCCCTTCCAAAGAAATATAGCCGTGAGTATATGTATGTATGTATGTTTTTTAATTATAAGTAAAAAAATAGCTCCCTGTACGGAATATTGACTCGAAGATACAATTTTTTACACATTTAAATATATATACAGGTAAAAAATAAAATAAAATTATAATATATGAAAAACCTAACCTACATTAAATTATATAAAAAATACTCTCGAAATCGCTGCCGCCTGGTGGCAGGGTTCCGAGAAGGCTGGCTGCATTACCCCTTTGAATCGCTAAGCTGATTCTTTGAGCGAAGAATGCGCCAGCCCTCGGATCTCCGCATTTCTCGATCAGGCGCGTCGAAATTTCTTTGAAAAAACGACGCGCATCTGGGCCCCACGGACCGAGAGTCTCTACAGCAAAAGCTGAGAAGTAATGCTCCTCAGCTAAATTGCTATATTTGCGCCTCTTCAGACCCTCAGCTTCAGCTGCCGCAGTGCCAGCTTTAGATGCAGACCCCGACAAATGAGACGGCGCTAGCGTGTCGACGCAGGTAGCGTCCCACACCAGCGTCCTCCCATTCTTCCATGGAATCAATGACATTCCGTCTGGTCTCTTACCATCGTCCCGCAGCAAACCTGATGGCTCCAGGATTGCTGGTATGTTGACAGTGGTAAGGGCCCGTCTGATAATATCATTGATTGCAGCATGGCGAGGTATGCGACCAGCACTACGACGACATGATAATCCATGGTGCCCCAACTGATCGACAAATACTCCACAGCGGCAGCGATGTCTCTCATTTATTTTGGTGCCCAATCGCAGACCCATAGCTAAAGAAAAGGAGCCTCTGTCTAGCAATGTGCCGAGGTTGCTCGATGGTAATGCTCTCAACCAATGCCCAGAATCTGGCTCACAGCAAGCCAAGAGACGCGCCCGCTCCGCCAAGTCAAGAGCTGAACTAAGAAGATTTGCTTGAACTTGACAGCAGAGGGGCTCGTCCCATTGCCTCTGAGATGCCAGACTGATGGGAACATTGACAGTAGGACCAACTATATCCATCCAAACTTTCTTAGCATCTGTGAGATCGATGATCTCTGCCGAACTTAAAGCTTTACTAATGATGCTTAAGAAAAGATTGTAATTGGCAAAACCAGATGACAAGAAAGCTGGTAAGGCTATACTTGAAACGCTGCGGATCCCAATACCACCGTACCGTATTGGGAGCGTGGCTTGTGTCCAGCAGCGTTCATTTAAGGAAATGTTGAGAATTTTGATCAAAGTGTTTTTAATCACGTTGTCTATGTCCGAAAGGACTGAGATTTGCCTCCATAAACCAGAACATCTCAGCACATAAGTAAATTTTGGAACAAACAAACAATACTTTATTATTGTATATGCTACATGAGGGTTAAGTTGTGCGAATAAAGAAGATGATTCCTGAAATTTAGAAATTTTTTCTGCTATAAATTTTGGAATAGAATCATCCAGAACTGGGGCACCTAGGAGGCGAAGCGAAGCCGAATTTAAAATTTTGATACCTGGGGCTAATGAATTGAATTTTGATTGCATTTCTGTAACAGTTTCTTTGTTTAAATCGGGGCCAAAATACAGTTCACACTTTTCATAATTCAAATCTAGACCAATTTTTTTGAATTCTTCTATTATTGTTTTCAAATCGTTTATAACTTGTTTTGCCTCGCCTCCAATGGTGCCATCATCCAGGTACCACACATTAAACTTGGAGGCTAAGTTTTTGATGTGTGGGTGTATAGCCAAACTGAATATAGCTGGGCCCAGAGGGTCACCTTGCTGGCAACCGACACATGAATTTAATAATTTTCCACGGTAGATCAATTTAGTAGGTTTGCTATAGCATTGCCAAAGGTAATTGTATAAAGCTGGAGTTTGTTCTTTGACTGCAGCCAGCAAGGCGGCTCTATCAACTGAGTTGAAAGCATTCTTTACATCCACTTTCAACAGAACGTCACTTCGGCAATGCTGCAGGAAAGCACGAACACTGTGAACAGCTGCTTCACAGCCGCCGCTGGTTCCGAAACCTAGTTGAACAGGTTGGAAGTAGTTTTTTATGTCCGTTACATGCTTACAGCATATTTTGGATACCAGCCGGCGGATAGTGTTTCCCACAGCGATTGGCCTGATACCTCCGTCTTTCTTTTTCAAAGCACACAGACTTGCCCCGTATAAAAGATCTGTGATGGTTTGAGATACTTTACCACTCAGGCAGAGATTAACTAAATGCGTTATTTCATCCAAAAGAATTCTGCCGGCTTCCCCGACGGAAACACTCAATAAATCTTTGAAATGCTGAGGAGTCAGTCCATCGAGGCCGCCAGCAGAACCGTTTCTGAAAGAAGATATAGCAATGAGAACCTCGGCTGGAGTGGCTTCTGGTGGGTGAGCGGTATAATCGGGAGCATCAGGCGTCCTGGACATCTCTGATGAGAGTGGATGTTTTGCTCTCAAAGACTCCAAAGTCTCTTGGTCATCAGGGGCCACAGCGTCGCTTGAAAAAAGCATTTGTGCAGCCCCTTTTATGTCCCCATCTCCTAATTTAGTCTCAATTTTTTTAATATTATAATTAATATTTTTATTTGTAATTAATTTTGAATTTTGAAGTATAGGCTCTGGAATCGGATACACACATTTGCTCTTTATTTTGTGTGTCAGTGATATATTTCGATCCTTTTCATTTCTATTTATGGCTAAAACTGCATATGAAAAACCGAAAAAACTTTGCCAACTTTCAAAATCATTATTTTCAACCACGGCCTTTACTGTCTGGGCTAAGGATTTGGCAACACAAGCTCTAGCTCCCCGAGGAATCCGTTTAATTATGGGGATGGACGATTTCCATAAAGATATTTTTTCCCAAAGTAATGTATCTGACGAAACTGATACATTGATTGGGTGCGTGGATGACGAAGGTTGCGGAGAGGGTGAGTTCTTTGTTGTTAGACGGTGGCATTTCGAAATGTGTATGTTTAGACCCCTCTTCCCCTTAAAAGACCGTGGTTGACTACAATGGGGACATATTAATGTTGTTGAGTCGACACTGAAATTTTCCGTAGCCGTGATCTGCGAACTGGGCACATTATTGCTAGTTATTAGATACAATTACAACATAAATTATGCTCGCGGATTAAAAAATATTTATATCAAATTAAATTTCCTTCCAGACGTAAGTAGATTCTACAGAACTGGAGATTATGGCGTGCTAGAGAAGAACGTAATCTTGTACGCCGGACGAACTGACTCGCAAATCAAGATCAGGGGACATCGGGTCGATTTGCAAGAAGTGGAGAAAGCTGTGAATTCGGTTGAGGGAGTTGAGAAAGGTTAGTGTTTGATTGATACATACATAAGCCATGAATCCCAAAAAGTGGTAGCCAGAGAGCCTTAAATCTAGCAACTCCTCAGCCACATTTGGAACTTGATAGGGGACGAGATGGTAGAAATAAAGTATTGTTGGTGATGGGTCTCCAACCGCATCGCCAAAAACCACTTAAAAAGCTCCGTACCCTTAATGGCCTCTTACGACACCCGTGGGTAGAAATGGGTGGTGGCATTCTAAACCGGCACTACACGGCAATGATAAATTGATTGATATTCACTATAATATGATTCTAGATGGTATATAGAATGTAAAGAAAGGGAAAATGTTTTCTTATCGAAGTTCGAATAAAAGGATTTTTTGATGCAATCATTTGTTTTGTTTCGCCTCATATGACTTGATTCTTCACTAATATAGGATGCAAAATAAAGTTACAACCTATACTTATATTAAAATATTTTATCGTAAAATGATTTTTTTATTAATAGTTTAATAGTTAGGTAAACGTTCTGTAAACATGCCAAGTTCCTTCCACATATTATATTTTTGTCAAATGCTACTTTTTCATTCTATAATGACACATACATACATACATATACTCACGGCTATAAATCCGTAAAAGGGGTAGCCAGAGCTGAGAAATTAGAAATTCCTCAGCCACTTTTGGAAGTTGAGTGGGGAAAAGGTGGTAGAATAAAGGTTGTTGGTGATGGGTCCCCAACCGCATCGCCCAAAAATCCCTTAAGAAGCCCCAAGTCCGTTAGTCGCCTCTTACGTACACCCACCGGAAGAAATGGGGTAGTGCTATTCTAAGCCGACACTACACAGCACATTTTATAATGACTTTAAAATAATGTAGTTATCTAACAATATTTATATAATTTCTAGGCGTGGTGCTATGCTACGGCTTAGAACGTGGTAATCCGGAAATCCTGGCGTTCGTAACTCTGCAAGAAACCGCGCGGCTGTCCGCGCAAAACATCGAGATGGCTCTGAAACATTCCCTCACGCCGTATATGCTTCCTCAGGTATGCATAGTTTACTTATATCCTCAGCCGATTCGGTATGCAAAGTTTTACAAAAGTGATACTTATTACAAAACCATTCGAGATATTATGTTTTTAAACAATATTTTCTTGAAATTATTTTAATAACATTTAAATTACTCACTTAAAATGAAAAACATTCAAATTGGCTTTTTATTTTGGTGTTTACTATCGAATAAAAATATTTAATAGTTTGTATTTACAAAATGAAACTTTGCGTACCGAATTTTGGAACTTAAGTTGGAAAAAAAATTATAATTAATTATGGTTAGTGATAGGATTCTAAGCCATATCATACAATAATTTGTCTATAAGTTCCAAAATCCTAAGTTTCCACCAAGTTTTTCATGTATATGTTCATTTTATTACTTACTTTTATTTAAATTGTTTATTATTGATGACCTGGACTCATTTCGAAAAGATTGGAGAGAGCAGGCCCAAAGCAGGGATGAATGGAGAATCCAGGGAGAGACCTTTGCCCAGCAGTGGGGCACAATAGGTTCATAAAAAAAAACACTTTCTTGCTGCAAGCTGATTAATATTATATATTAGTATTATTTTATGAAATGAAAATTCTGTTCGGCTTTAAAACTCGAAGTTTTGTTACAGTTTTAAATTGTATTAATTGTTTATTTATCCAAATGTAAATGATGTATGTCAATCTATGGCAATTATTAATTACTTTCAATCTTGTTTACTAAGATTAAGTTGAAATATTTACCGGGAAGATAATATTACTTGTTTTTAAATTTGATATAAGCCAACGTGTATTGGTTGCAGGTGATAGTGATCGAGACAATTCCGTTGTTGGTGAACGGCAAGGTGGACAGACAGGCGTTGTTGAAGATGTACGAGAATACTAATAATAATGGTGAGGAATACTAATATTATTATTTATTACAGAGAGAAAATAACTTTGTTGGAAAACTAGAAAAAAAAAGACCAAAATGTTTTTACGTTTGTATTTTTTGCGGCTTTGAACTTTATAAGATAACTTTTTACTGTCTTTTTTTAACATAAAAAAATACATACATACATACATACATATACTCACGGCTATAAATCCCTAGAAGGGGTAGCCAGAGCTAAGGAATTAAAAATTCCTCGGCCACTTTTGGAAAATTGAGTGGGGAAAAGATGGTAGAATAAAGGTTGTTGGTGATGGGTCTCCAACCGCATCGCCCAAAAATCCCTTAAAAGCCCCAATTCCGTTAGTCGCCTCTTACGTACACCCATCGGTAGAAATGGGGTAGTGTTATTCTAAGCTCTACACAGCCTAAAATTTTTTATTATTATTTTTTTAAAATGTGTTTAAATATAATTTTAAAATATTCGCCCTCGTGATAAAAAGAGGAATGTTGTACGTTTGGTGTTGTCTATAAACCTGTTAATAAAATCTGTCTAATAGGTAGATGAACCGTTTTTGGTGAGTTTTTTTAGTTTGAAAGAAGATACAAAAAAACTTATATTAACAAAAAAATTGTGACGGTTTGGTCAGGGGTTTCAAGGTCATAATTTTTAGATTAGTCTTTTTGGTCGGCGATTTTTTTATACTCTATTATTTGCTGTGTAGTGTCGGCTTGGAATAACACTACCCCATTTCTGCCGGTGGGTGAACGTAAGAGGCGACTAACGGTGTTGGGGCTTTTAAGGGATTTTTGGGCGAACAACCTTTATTTTGCCATCTTTTCCCCACTCAACTTTCCAAAAGTGGCTGAGGAACTTCTAGTTCCTGAGCTCTGGCTACCCCTTCTTGGGATTTATAGCCGTGAGTATATGTATGTATGTATGTCTATTATTTGTATTCTAAAATAAGTCTCACTAAAAATTATCAAAGACTCAAACGTTTACGCCGAATATCCTCGAAGGGGTTGGCGGAGGTACTAATACTTCTGAACATCACGTGACTTTGTTACCTGGTGTTCAGAGTGCCCACGTCTTGCTTGGGGTACCCACGTCTTGCTTCTATATGCACTTAAATATATTGCACTAAAAATTATGTATTAAATAAATTTACAATATTAAAAAATAAGACTTTCTCTGATAATAACGAATTTTAGGTAATGTTTTTGCTGTGTAAAATATATATTTAGCTTGTAATTTACTGGCGCAGAACTCTTAGATGAATTATTCGTAATTTATATTCTATAGAACCATTATACTTCTGTGAATAGAACCAACTACAATATTACAAAAGGACTACTTTATGAAATTAACATTTTGTTCTTCTTTTTCGAAAATCAGACGATGATAACAACATAAAAAACCTTAACTGAAACTTTGACTCAAGAGTTTTAACTTAGTCTAATACTAAAAAAAATTAAAATTTTACTTACATTATGTTCTTAATCAGGATAGGAATAGACGTATTATAACTATAGACTTAGCTACCACTTACGTATTTACTCCAACTTATTTTTCTTCTCCAGACGATGCAGAAATTCCCATCGAAATAGACTACTCGGGAGTCGAACCCGAGGCTATGGACAAAGCCGGAGTACTTTTCGATACCATCGGCGAAGTCCTAGGAAGGGCTGTAAGAGGTGTTTTATCTGTAAGGGCCGGATTCTTCGAGCTTGGTGGAAATTCACTCAACTCTATCTACACCATTACGAAATTGAGGGAGCGAGGATATTATATTCGTAAGTATATGTTTATGTTTTGTGTATTGATAATAGAGAGCTTATTTTTTTTCCTAAATATGTGCTTCTTATTTTCATAAAGAATTATGTTAACCTTTACTTTTTGTTCGCGTAAATTGCATTATATATGGATATTGTAATTTTTTACTGTATTTTTTTATCTGAAATTTTCTATGTTCTAATAATTTCATTAATATTTGTACAAGGATCCGTGAAACCTTTAGTTTTCTATCTTCACTGTGTGAGGAACCAATGTATTTTTTATTTATACTTTGGTATTTATAACATGATAAGATGACACTATTTAAACTCTCGCGGTATGTATACATTATACATAATAATCGGGATGAACCAACGAAATGTTATAAGTCAGTCCGTGACCACGGCACCAGTAGGTGTGCCGATACTTCGGGCAAACATATCACGTAAGTAGTTAAAAATATTTCGTTGGTTAATCCCAATTATTATGTATAATAGGTATAGCTGTGTAGTGTCGGCTTAGAATAGCACTACCCCATTTCTTCCGGTGGGTGTACGTAAGAGGCGACTAACGGACTTGGGGCTTTTTAAGGGATTTTTGGGGGATGCGGTTGGAGACCCATCACCAACAACCTTTATTCTTTTCCATACCATCTTTTCCCCACTCAACTTCCAAAAGTGGCTGGGGAATTTCTAATTTCGCAGCTCTGGCTACCCCTTTTAGGGATTTATAGCCGTGAGTATATGTATGTATGTGATTGTATAGTAAAACAAAACATTACTTCCAGAAATCAGCCACTTCCTCGAAGCGGCGAATCTCGGTGAGATTCTGTGTCGCATGACCACTTCACCCGAATGTGAAGATGAAGAGAAAACTATGATAGCTGAGCCGATGAAGAATGAGGACAGAGATTGTGTTGTGGAGTAAGTTATTTCTTCGATTCAGTATAAATAAAAAAAGGAAAGGATTTATTGAGGATTATCTTCGCTTATATTCAGTAAAAAACTAAATAAACTTAGCATCAAAATACACTGAAAAACATCAGCAGTAGCTGTCTTCTAATAACACTAAACTTGATGCTGCTGATGAAGATTAGAAAGATTGGAGAAGATTTAGCATAAATACACTGACAGTATTGCTGTGTAGTGTCGGCTTAGAATAGCACTACCCCATTTCTTCCGGTGGTTGTACGTAAGAGGCGACTAACGGTATTGGGGCTTTTAAGGGATTTTTGGGCGATGCGGTTGGAGACCCATCACCAACAACCTTTATTTTACCATCTTTTCCCCACTCAACTTACCAAACGTGGCTGAGGAATTTCTAATTCCTTAGCTCTGGCTACCCCTTCTAGGGATTTACAGCCATGAGTATATTTATGTATGTACACTGACAGCTATAAATCTTAAAACGGGTTAGTCAGAACTTCACAATTCGAGATTTCTCTGACCCTATTTCCAGCCACGTGGCCTTAAATACTAAAGGTGTCTGTTAACAATAGCACTAACCTTCTTTAATCTATTAACTTCCTGACCAAATCTATATTTCTAATAGACCTTTTATATCTATTATTTCTCCCTCTACTTAAAAACCTAAACTAACTACAGCTATAATATATAGCTGTGTATCCGGCTTAGAATAGCACTACCCCATTTCTTCCGGCGGGTGTACGTAAAAGGCGACTAACGGTATTGGGGCTTTTAATGGATTTTTGGGCGATGTGTATGTATGTATGTAACCATAACTAGAAACAAGTTTGTTGTTAAGTTTTTGTTTAATACAATGTGAAATAGTTGTTACTTCCATTCCATTATGTCTTGTACATACCTTTTGTTTTTATTAATGTACTGATCTCACCATTCAAAGGTTGTCTGGGAGAGATTGCTTTATGCGAAAAGACCGCCAATTGTACTTCTATTTAAGATATAATCTGTGTCGGGTCGGGCCTACACCAATTTGTCTTTTCTAAAGACATATGTGTGGTTAATTTACCATGGTTGTTAACGGTGAAGGAAAACATCCTGAGGAAACCCACATGGCTGAGGTAACATATTAAGTTGTACTTAGTCATGTGACAGTGTATTCGTACAAAACGGCGATAGGCCTGCCCCTTGTCACGTGAGTACACTGTCCAAGAAAAACGTGGGTACTCTGACCAGCAGATAACAATGTCATGTGATGTTCAGAAGTATTAGTACCTCTGCCAACCCCTTCAGGGATATTCAGCGTCTTTGAGTATTTTCTTCCACATAAAACCCAAATCCTCATTCCAGCATGATAGTATCCTCATTCTACGAGAAGGCGGAGCTAGAGCAGTTCCTGAAACACGAGATCCAGCCGCGGTACTACGCAGACATCATGAGCGCGTGCTGGGAGCAACTGCTTGAGGCTAACCTCAGCGTTATCTTGAGGAATGGTAAATAATCATTTTTTTATTTACTTATTCACATCTACAATAAAATGCCATTTCAACTAACACCAATGCGACATTTTTTTAAATATACTTAGCATACATAAATTGCAAAGATACAACAAAATATTTTTTATCTAGTAATGAAAACAATAGCAAATTTACTACGAGTATATACATATACATACATACATAAATACATACACGTTCTCACGCCGTTAGTTCCCATTGGGGTAGGCAGGAACTATCGATCGCCACTTCGTACGATCCTGACAAACCTCTCTAGCTTCGTTTACATCCATAAATCTTTTCATACATGCTCTTTTATTCTTCGTACTTCGGACACCTGCCTTTTTGAGTACATTTTGTATTTGATCCAAATGTGTCCTCCGAGGTCGTCCTCTACTAACATTACCTTCCACATTGGCTCTATAGATCTCTTTTACCAATTTACTGTTTCCATCCTCTCTATGTGCCCAAACCATCTCAACATTCCTTTTTCTATCTTTCTTACAATATCATTTTTTACACCACACCTTTCACGAATCACATCATTCCTCACACGATCACATAACCTTACATTACAAACTTTTCTGAGGGATCTCATTTCTACTGCATTCACTCTGCTTCATGCTTCTTCTGCCACACCCAACATTCACTGCCATACATAAGCGTAGGAACGAGGACAGCATCATGCACAGCCATTCGGGCCTTTTCGGACACCGATTGACTAGACATGAGACTATCCAGTGTATATAATGATGATGATATAATATACGAGTATATAATGATCTATAAATACCAAATTTTATTTCCAAATAATAGCGACATGATAGTCCAGTGGGTAGAACACCCGCCCGAAAAACAGAAGGGCGTGAGTTCCAATCCTGGGACGGGCCTACACCAATTTGTCTTTTCTAAAGTCATATGTGTGGTTAATTTATCATGGTTGCTAACGGTGAGGGAAAACATCGTGAGGAAACCCACATGGCTGAGTTGTACTTAGTCATGTGACAGTGTATTCGTACAAAATGGCGATAGGCCTGCCCCCTATCACGTGAGTACACTGTCTAAGCAAAACGTGGGTACCTTCTTTGGAAAATAGATGGCGCTTGCCATGTAAGTTCAGGAGTATTGGTACCTCTGCCAACCCCTTCGGGGATAAACGGCGTGAACGTTTAAGTTACGTTTATGTTATGTCCCTAAACTTCATTTAACAATTGAAGTATTAATTTGACATCATAATTTCAATTAATAATTTCCAAACGTTACAGAAATCAAATATTGTTATATATCATATTAATATTATAAATGTGAAAGTTTAGATGTTTGTGTGTTTGTGGCGAAAAGGCTCCTTAAGTACACAATGTACATTAATGAAATTTGGCAGAATGCTAGGCAATGACCCAAATTATGAAATAGAATACTTGTTAACCCGGAAAAATTTGATCAATAAAATATTCACGCCTGATTGAAGTAGGAGTAAGAAAACACGCCTAAAGTTTTGTCATAAGCAAGTTTGACAGTACGAAGTCTGTTGGGTCGGCTAGTTACACATCCTTACTAATATTATAAATGGGAAAGTGAGTTTGTTTGTTTGTTTATTTGTTCCGCTTTCACGCCGTAACTACTTAACCGATTGCTTTGAAATTTTACAAACGTATAGTTAAAAGTTGGGATTAAATAATAGGGTACTTTTTATCCCCAAAAAAATTGATGTTCCCGAGGAAAATTGTGGGAATGAGAAGTTTTCTTATAGTTATGATTTATACCGTAATATAACCGAATTTCACTCGGGCGAAGCCGTGGGCGGAAAGCTAGTATAATATAAATAAATAGGATATATTATATAATATTTTTAAGTAATTATTATATACATACATACACATACTCACAGCTATAAATCTTTTGAAGGGGTAGCCAGAGCTAAAGAATTAGAATTTCCTCAGCCCTTTTTTGGAAGTGGAAGTTGGAAGGGAAAAGATGGTGAAATAAAGGTTGTTGGTGATGGGTCTCCAACCGCCAAAAATCCCCCAAACCGTTACTCGCCTCTTACGAACACCCACCGGAAGTAATAGGGTAGTGCTATTCTAAGCAAACACCACACAGCTTTATTATATATTATAAATTAATTACTTTTTCCAGCTTCCGGCACCCCAATAGCCGTAGCACTGAACTTCGACGCGCGCGACGAGCCAGACATAGAGCTGGAAGGAGGATTAGCCAAGATCATGGCGTTCCTCGAATTTGTGGAGGGGACGGTTAGAGACACTATGCTGCCGAAGGGGAAGGGTAAGCTTAATCATTTTTCTGGAAAAATATTTCGTAAAGTCTAAATTTAAAGGATTTAAAAGGGTAAAAAGAGATAAGAGAAGAGAAGTTAAATTAGCTTCATAAAGTCTTTGACTGTTTATTTATTTGTGTAGTTATGGCTTGTATAAGAAAAATATGTTTGATTATACCCCTAATCGAATGGCGTTAAGTAGAGTTAGTAGTAAGTAGTAGAAGGAGTAATGATAAGAAAATAACATTACAAAGAAAGTTTTAGGCACACAAACGGATAATAAAAAGAAAGTCAATAATATGAAAGTTATGGATCTTTGCACTTTAGTAAAGAGCTTATTCCATTACACTTTGTCGTTGCTGAATTCAGACGTCCTTCGAAGTTACTGCCGCAGACGCTTGTTATTCCACTACACAAATTTCAGTTTGAACGTTATTCCACTAGTCTGAATTCAGATTCTGTGGCTTTCAGACGTCTTTACTCAGACAAATGGAATAAGCTCTTAAGACCAAAAGACTTGGCGCGCAAATGTTCTAATAATAATATGGCGTCGATACCACCATTTTTATAGTTCTGCCAGTTGATGTTTATAAAGTAAGAAATTCACGAGATATTAAATATTTTAGACAGAGACCATTTTATTTTAAAAAATGAGGATTTATAAGTCCCATTATTATTCTTATTCGTTCCTGTTAATTTTGTTACTTAATTTGTGTTTTTTTAATGTGGTTTTACTGTGTGTTGATTTTTCCTCATTTTTGTTAACAATGCCAAATAAATTGCTTTTACTTTAACTAACTTTACAATTCTCTACAGGCACAGTTCTCCACTCCTTCATGATGGCCACCGCCTCGTCCCTATCTCCGCAAGAGAACGTGACGGCGATACAAGCGTTGGAGCAGGCTACCTTCGCCGTGGCCCGGGAGAAAGGCTTTCGAGGAGTCTTCACTACTAATACTAGTCCTTTGACACAGGTAATTTTTGTTTTATTTTTGTGATTTGTTAAAATGGCCTTTTTAAACATTAGCTTAATTTACAGTAGGAAATGACAATATTTTTTTATTAGTTTATGAGTAACTTTACAAGTTATGTAATATATATACCTGCAGGGCAAGCACGAGCCGTGTTTAAACTAGTTATTGCGTGGGATAAAGCAGCCATCTCTTACGCTCTTAATTAGTATCGTATACTGTCATCTCATTCTAACCGTTATCGAGTCGATAAAATAGCGCTCGTGCTAGCTCTTTTGCTATTCAAACTAACAATGAATCAGGTTAAGCGTTTGCATTACAAAAATGTTTCAAAGGACCTAAAAGAGACCCTTGGGGCATTGATAAACAAACATTTTTACTCAAGGCTATAAATATCGAAAAGAGGTAGCTAGAGTTACAGAATCCAAAAATTCTTCAGCTACTTTTGGGCGTTAAGTGCGAAAAAGATTGTAAAATAAATGATTTTCGTGTTGGGTCCCAACCGCATCTCCCAAAAAATCACTTAAAAAGTTTAAATCATTTTGTTCATAAAAACCTCATGTGGGGATTATTAGTTACTAATAAATAAATAATAAATAAAGAATTAGTTAAAAATCGGAGGTAGGAAACGCAAACACTACTTAAACGTGTAAAAGAAATAAAGGATAAAAGAATTTCGCGCTGGCAGCCATTGACACGGTAGCTCAATTTGCAGAGCGACGGGGGCGTATACCCGAGTTCGCGGGTTCGATTCCCGCCTGTGTCGAAATTTTTCTTTCCTTTATTTATTATTTATTTATTATCACTTAAAAAGCCCCGATACCCTATAATTGTCCTCGTATGGATCACACATGGTAAGAAATGGGGTAACGCTATTCTAAGAAGACACTTCACAGCAAACATTCACTAACAAACGATAAATTGCCCAAAACATTGAGATACCGTGATAACCCAGTGGGTAGAACACTCGGTTATCGTGCAAACGACTAGTGTTCAAATCCTGGGTCGGGCCTACACCAATTTGTCTTTTCTAAAGACATATGTGTGGTTAATTTATCATGGTTGTTAACGGTGAGGGAAAACATCGTGAGGAAACCCACATGGCTGAGTTGTACTTAGTCATGTGACAGTGTATTCGTACAAAACGGCGATAGGCCTGCCCCCTATCACGTGAGTACACTGTCCATGCAGAACGTGGGTACTCTGAACACCAGGTGACAAAGTCACGTGATGTTCAGAAGTATTAGTACCTCTGCCAACCCTTTCGGGGATATTCGGCGTGAACGTTAATGTTATGTTATTGAGATACCATTATAAAAACAAAAGCTTTTCTACCCATACACCTTACAAATTAATCAGTGTTATTTCATTCACAGCAACTGGGTACAGATGTGCTTGGCTTCAAAACGCTGTTGGACTATCAAATAAACGAATACGTGGATTCTAACAACGAGCGAATATTCGGAGCGGCCCCCGATGACGCTAGGGCTGTAGTTTGTTGGAAACCTGTGCAGTAGATGTTATTACTATAACAATAGTAACTACGGATATATATAAAAGTACATATTTATATTTATTGAAGACATAAAAAAAATGCATATTAATATGAATATAATTAAAACAACTATTGATTTTCGGATATTTTAATCGCGTGTTATTACATTATTTTTAAAGCCCGACGTTTCGAAAACTTTTCAGTTATCATGGTCACGGGAAGACTGAGGTGTTATTTGTCATTATACAGTACTATAAAATTATTAATACTAACTACCTTCCAAAATTTTAAGTTACATTTGCGTTTAATTAAACAATTAATTAACAAAATTAAACTTTAATTTAACTGTAACTTAAAATTTTGTGAAGGTAGTTAGTATTAATAATTTTATAGTACTGTATACTGACAAATAACACCTCAGTCTTCCCGTGACCATGATAACTGAAAAGTTTTCGAAACGTCGGGCTTTAAAAATAATGTAATAACACGCGATTAAAATATCCGAAAATTTATAGTTGTTTCCATTATAATGTGCAATCGTGAAAATCTTAGAAAATAATATGAATATATATAGAGATCAGACACAGATTTGGCTTGAGGCTAAGCATTTTTCGAGCATTTTGTTTGATAATAGAAACGGCAAGAAAATGTAACATACAGATCTGTTAATACAAGGGTTGAGGATTTCGCAAAATGGCTTCAACAGAATTGATTGAATGAGGTTGTACCAATTTTAAAATAAGGTTGAGTTTATATTTTGTAATTGTTTACTTTAGTTCTGAGCATTACGCCAGATACAAAACCAGTGTTCATATTTCCAGTTTCAGTCGTAGAACTTTTTATAATTTAAAAAAAAATGGACAATGAAATTGCTTTATAATGCTACCAAAATAAAGATTGACTATATTGCATTTTTTTGTAGCCAATTTTATTTTGATAAATTGATAACATATATAAAGTAAATACTATTGTATACCTATATAATATACTATTGATTTTGAATGAATCTTTGATGAAAGCCTTGATAATTATTACTATTGCGATGTAACTTTCCAACTTTAAAGAACTCAACACCAACGAAGTGTGTAGTGTGTAAATCTGGCAATAATTTCTGAACAGCTTCTTCTTTTACAAAAATAATGTTTTATTATGTAATAGCTATTTTTGGCATTAGAAAGAGGAAAATACACCGAGAAAGAAAAGTTAGAAGATATATATATATCAGTCGCCCTGGCAAAGCCATAGGAAGAAATGGGGTAGTGTTTATCGAAACTATAAAACAAATACAGGGAATTATAACCTAGTTTGATGAAACTATGTTTCATACATACATGTATCAATTGGTTTAATCAGTATTTAATTGTGATTTATATGAATAAAGTAGGTAATCATTGCTTGTTAAAACATATTAGTCAGTAAGTCGGAATTAAATAGGAAATAACTTTTTATAGGTGTTAAAAATAATTACAGTTATTTTATTTTAGATAATAAATATATAACAAAAATATATTTTTAGATTTCTAGACATCTAAGTACTGTCGCAAACATAAAAACCTATAGTTTTCAGAATCATAAAATATAAAAATACTGAACATTAAACATTAATAATAAAAATCCCAAAAAAATTAAGGTTTTTATTTGAATAACTTTAAAAGAACCCTAATTTCAGCAAAAATATATTACAATTAAAATGTTCATCCTTTTACTTTTGGTAATACAAATGATTTCAATTTAGGTAACATTCATGATACTGTTTTTTTATCTAAGCCATAATGTGGATATATCGATATTGATGTGATGACAAATATTATTTCTTAGTAAGTAAAATTGTAATTTTATCATTACTATTCTATGATTTTATTATACATAATTTGTTTGCAGATATGTGCAAGTTAGGATACATAATTTTAAAGTCACGAAAAGTTACCAATTTCAATTATCATTCATCTTTAGTTAACATTGATTTAGGTAGCAAGAGGCTCTTCCAGGCCAGTAACACTAGATAAGATTCTTCACTCATATTTTCCAGAATTTTATTTACATAAAAAACTTCTCACTAACTTCCCCTGTCTATTACTGAAAACTGCAAAAAATCTAGTTTATCCAGTACATACATACATACATACATATACTCACGGCTATAAATCCCTTACCGGGGTAGCCAGAGCTTTGGAATAAGAAATTCCTCAGCCGCTTTTGTAAGTTGAGTGGGGAAAAGATAGTAATAATAAATGTTTTTGGTGACGTCTCCAACCACATCGCCCAAAAATCACTTAAAAAGCCCCTATAACCTTAGTCGCCTCTTACGATCACCCACGGGTAGAAATGGGGTAGTGTTATTCTAAGCCGACACTACACGGCGAAAGAAACTATCCAGTAGTTTAATAAATATGAGAAAATATACAACTTTCTTTCAACATTTTATTTATATAATAACTATGTAAATTATAGTGTGTTTATAACATGTAAAGTGTAGTATACCTAAGTTTTAATTTAATTGTAGGTATATTTTATGAATACGCTGCTTGTTTCATTGATTTCGACTACTGCAATAATTTAGAAAAGTTTGAGGTATATTTCATGAGTTTAACTCACTTCATTCTAATTAATTTAACTGGAATGTGTCGCGATATGTCAATACATTAGTTTTAAATATAGTCTAGCTTTTAAGTCAGGGAAAATGAATCTTTGTTACCTATTCGAATAAAAAAAAGACAGCATGGATATAGAAAGGACAATCTAAAAAAAGTGACTGATTTGAATGCTTTATGAAATTGTTACAGAGTGACAATTGGTATTATTAGTTTTTCTTTCAAAAACAGGAATAGAATGGTCCAAAGTTACCAATAATATTTAGAAGTACGGGTCAGAGATGCTTGCCGTGTGCTTGTTTAGTTTCGTGGATAAAATAAGTAAGAAATTTGCAAAATGTGAATGATATTTCATTTAGTGATATTTGACATAGCTTTTAATTTCATTATAATATGTTAGTATGTTATTGATTAGAAATATACTTATTGAATAAACATTACCTTTGTTTTATTTACGCTCTTTATATTTCTATAACATATATGACTGATTTATGTTCAATCTTAACTCTCACGGTTAGAATCCCGAAATGAAGTTCTGGGAGAACAGAGGTTCTGAATTAGCAATTACTGTATTATAAGGCCTTTCGCAGTTTTGTACGAATACACTGTCACATGACTTAGTACAACTAAGCCATGTGGGTTTCTTCACGATGTTTTCCCTCGCCGTTAACAATCATGATAAATTAACAACACATACGACTTCAGCACGATAACGGCTAAAACGAGATGGCAGTATACGATACTAAGTAAGTGCGTAAGAGATGGCTGCTTTATCCCACGCGATAACTAGTTTAAACACGACTCGTGCTTGCTTCTGAAGACAAATTATGTCGGGATTTGAGCCCTCATGGTCTGCACGATAACAGTGTTCTACGCACTGAGCTATCACGGTTGCATATCTTCCAAAGGTGGTTGTGAGGAATTATCAATTCCCTAGCTCTGGCTACCCCTTCAAGGGATGTAGAGCCGTGAGTATATGTATGTATGTAAGTGATAATTTACCTATTATGTTTGTCAGTATAGGAACAAATATTGTAGGCACGCTCTTGATTGTTCTGCGGCATCCGTACAAGTCTGTATGTACAGGCGGTGTCTACCAGATACAATCACAGAAAGAGCATGTGATATTATGACCATATATTTCACCGCGTCATATCCTTTCATTATGAATATTTTCGTATTTCGTCGAGAATTGTAACTGTCGTTGTAAAAGCGTTTTTCAGCGACAATATTGCAACTTGCGACCATGGGTCAATAATATGGGGACTCGGTGTCTGTGTAAAGGTGTAAAGACACAAACAGGTGCGCCATCATCCACTAAAAGATGTAAGAAACCTACCCATCTGATCACATATCTTTTGCACCTTTCAATTGTATTGCAAGTTGCAATATTCTCGTTGTCGAAGCTCAAACGAATGTTTCACTGCAGAAGAAATTGTTATTACTATCGTTTTCATCGTCTGCAGTATTAAAACACCCTGCATTCTAAATTACCTCGTTCTATGCACGAAAATGATGTATAGTGCAATTATAAACCTATTTGGGTGATACTTTTCTATACGTAAAAATACATACATACATATAATCACGGCCATAAATCCCAAAAAGGGGTATCCAGAGCTTCAGAGCTAGAAACTCCTCAGCCACATTTGGAAGTTGATAGGGGACAAGATGGTAGAGAAGTATCGTTAGTGATGGGTCTTTAACCGCATCGCCCAAAAACCACTTTAAAAATCCCCATACCCTTAGTCACATAAACATAACATAAACGTTTACACTGAATATCCCTTTCTCACCTTCGTCACCTGGTGTTCAGAGTACCCACGTTTTGCATGGACAGTGTACTCACGTGATAGGGGGCAGACCTATCGCCGTTTTGTACGAATACACTGTCACATGACTAAGTACAACTCAGCCATGTGGGTTTCCTCACGATGTTTTCCCTCACCGTTAACAACCATGATAAATTAACCACACATTTGTCTTTAGAAAAGACAAATTGGTGTAGGCCCGACCCGGGATTTGAACACTAGTCGTTTGCACGTTAACCGGTGTTCTACCCATTGAGCTATCACGTCGTCACCTTAGTCACCTCTTATATTTTTACAATACGCTTAGAAGAATGGGGCTTCATTGATTTTCATTGATCCAGGCACGGTGTAGTCATATAAGGAGAAAGGGAAATGAGAATAAAAATCCCATTATTTTAGTATCTACTTTATTAGTAAAACCAGTTAAACATTAACAACATCAACATCTAAGAAAATTGCTTAAAACAGTATATTATTTTGTAAATATTTGACTAGATGAAAGAGATGCATTTAATATGTATTAACATATTTTTGCTTAGTAATATATGTGAAAACCGTACACTATAAAGTTAACAAATTTTGCTAAGTTATAACTACTATTGTATAAAGGTAGAATTGAACAATGACTAGATATTACATTCAACTATCTTTCTAACATTTAACACATATTTATTAACTATTGCCGACTACTTTTAATTATTGCATATAATGCAGATATGGTTTCATTTGATATCGGTGGGATTATGACTAAAGCATTTACGTGAATTATCTATTATCCCACGAAAATAAAGTAAGATGGAGAAACAAACTTAAATGTAGATAGATAGATAACTCGTTTATTTATGTTAACATAACACCATAAAATATAAAAAAAAACAATACAAAAAGTGAAAAAACAATATTTTTGACCTAAAGATTAGTGCTATGGTAATACAAACTAGGTCCTAACTCAGCGCTTGATATTGCCAAGTGGCAAAACACTGGTTTTCAGTTAAGGCCTACACTACACTACACATAGTTGAATAATATATAAACAAAAAATATGTAAGATAAATTTTGTATATTTATTGAAATTACAAATACTTTTGCAAAATCTATATTAATAAATACTTTAGCTATTAACTAGACATTGGGACTATAATCTGACACTTCTTACTTATTATTCCGAAATACAGATTAAATATTCAGTATTTTTAGTAAGTTTGTGCTTCTTGGAAGTATAGGTATAAAATGGCATTACTCATTACTTCCTGCAGTTAAAATTCCAATGACAAAATGATCCAAAATAAGGAAAAGAATGCTTTGAATTACTGCAAAATAAATTAAGAATTTATGCATGTTTTGGCTAATTTCAAATTAAAATTCAGAACTTCCAATATCATTTACACCAAATCACAATTTTTCGTTAAGATATTAATTACGTGTTAGAAAATCAAACATAATCATTAATAAACTTATTAAAAAATGCCAATAAAATTAACAAAACCAGGTTTTCACCATCTCCCCACCATCAGACGTTACCTCATGTCAAATAACAGCCCCATTTCCTCCCAAACCATATTTAGTCAACTCCGGAACATTAATATCATCGAGATCCAAAAAACCATCATTTATCGGTACATAATCATCACCACCATCAGCGAAATCAACCACAGGGTCTTTTAGAATAGATTTAGCGTCCATATTTAGATTGAAACTAGATAATTTAGCGTCATTTAATAGTTTTAAAGATTCCTCTAAAGCCATATTTCGGGGTTCCGTGGTTTCAGTATCAGAATCAATGTTTTTACGATGGTGTAAAGAGTTGGTATTGGAACCCATGTATGGGGGAGGTTGAGGTCGGTTGTAATTTCCCGCTAAATTTGTTGAGGATTTTGGACTGTAAGGCCGTGTGAGACTGTTGTTTGGACTGAAAAGGAAAAAAGTGATAAGTTGTCATAAATATATCGTTGCCGTGTAGTGCCGGCTTTGCCGTGTGGTGCCGGCTTAGAATGTCGCTACCCCTTTCTACCCACGGGTGTCGTAAGCGGCGACTAACGGTATTAGGGCTTTTTATTGGATTTTTGGGCGATGCGGTTGGAGACCCATCACCAAAAACCTTTATTTTAACGTCTTTTCCCCACTCTACTTCCAAAAGTGGCTGAGGAATATATAACTCCTTGGCTCTGGCTACCCCTTTTAGGGAATTATAGCCGTGAGTATATGTATGTGTTGTCATAAATATTCATTTTTTCCAGTGAGCGTGAGATGTGACTAAACGTTGAATCACCTTGTTTCGTTTCGGATTTATTCAAAACTTATTCATATAATATACATACTAACACTCACGCAATTAGTCCCCTTTGGGGTAGGCAGAGACTATTGATCGTCACTTTGTTTGATCTGGGCTAACCTCTTGCTTCACTTACACACATCTAATATTTTCATTCATGACATGTTCATGACCTTTTATTCTTCATACTTAGTTTTTATGCAATTACAGTCATACATAGATACACATACATATACTCACGGCTATAAATACCTAGTAGGGGCAGCCAGAGCTAAGGAATTAGAAATTCCTCAGCCACGTTTGGAAAGTTGAGTGGGGAAAAGATGTTAAATAAAGGTTGTAGGTGATGGGTCTCCAACCGCATCGCCCAAAAATCCCTTAAAAGCCCTTAGTTTGTCGCCTCTTATGTACTCCCACCGGAAGAAATTGGGTAGTGTTGTTCTAAGCCGACACTACATAGCGATTTATCAATTAAATTCGTAGGTCTATATTTACATAAACTTTATAAAACTGAACAACGGTATATAAGGCAAGGTGATCATATCCCACGAAGGGCTTTTGAAGCCATTTAGTTATAATTTACACACACACAAAAAATAGTGATAGTCTACCCCTTTCTACCCAAGGGTGTCGTAAAAGGCGAATAAGGGAACGGGGCTTTAAAAGTGGTTTTTGGACGATGCGGTTGGAGACCCATCACTAACGATTCTATATTTCTACCATCTTGTACCCTATCAAAATCCAAATGTGACTGAGGAGTTAAGAGCTGTAAAGCTCTGGCTACCCCTTTTTGGGATTTATGGCCGTGAATATATGTATGTGTGTAAAATAATACTGTTTCCTATTGCTATAATCAAAACCATTCTCTCACAAAACTCGTGACAAACACTCACCTGGCTCCAACACTTTTGCTAGTCGCGGTATCTCCTGCGTTACTTTGTCCAGAGTGCGGCTCGTAGCGACACATCTCTACTTTCGTAGGCTTTTGAGCTCTGAAAAACATAAAATAATTTAACGCAAACCGTGTATTTTAATGCCGTGTAGTGCCGGCTTAGAATGTCACTAACCCTTTCTACCCACGGGTGTCGTAAGAGGCGACTAAGGGTATTGGGGAGTTATTGGATTATTGGGCGAAGCGGTTGGAGACCCATCACCAAAAACCTTTATTTTTACCATCTTTTCCCCAATCAACTTCCAAAAGTGTCTGAGGAATTTATAATTATGATTGTATGATAATGTTTGTGGAAACAGCAAAGATATACTGGCCAGTACACCCTGCTGTGTACCAACTTATAATTTGTATCTATGCTTAACTCGAAAAACATTTACACTCCGCGATGTAGGAATATGAGTGAGACGCTGCTATGTGCGTTTGAGTCCGCAGTAGTGTGCGCTCTAACATGACTCCCACATGTTTATTTTAATATTTTAACAGCACCATATGTTTCAAACCCATAAAGGTGCAGCATATGTTTCGTTAGCTATATTAAAAGAAAAAGAATCTCCTAAACATAATATTATTGAATCTATTTTATAAAACTATATAACAAATTAATTGGTTTATCATTTTACAAAAAGAAGCGATAACTTTAAAAACATATCTATATTTTAGGGCGGATGAATATAAACAATTTACGCTCGATATCTGAATTGAGTATTCCAGCTGAGAACGACTGAAGTATCGTTTTGTCTCATTCAGTTGTTAAGATTTCAATGCGACAGAACGATACTTAAGTTGTTCTCAGCTGGAATACTCAATTCAGAAATTGGGCGTTAGTTGATTTTTAGTTAATTTTGGCTTTTAAATTTTTCCTTCGGATTGTAAGGGTGTAACTTATGTTTGTTATTCAAAAAACTCTGCACATAAAAATTCAAATTATATTATTACTCCTCCAAGAAGCATTTTATTCCCACACATGCCACTGATTGCATATCAAATTAATGAGCTTTGATGACGCTGTACTTGCAATGATTTATTCTACCATATGTTATTTATTTGTTAGTAAATTATAATTCTTAATGAAGCCTGATGTATGAGTGAGTATAAATAATTTAACCATAGAAGTTAAAGTAAGAACTTTTCATAATTTAAATCTTTTTGTTCATGAAAACCTCATGTGGGGATTATTACTAATAAATAAAGGAAAGAAAAATTTGGACACAGGCGGGAATCGAACCCGCGTCTTCCGAATCAGTAAAAATTCGGAGGTAGGAATCGCAAACACTACTTAAACGTGTAAAAGAAAGAAAGGATAGAAGAATTTCGCGCTGGCAGCCATTGACACGGTAGCTCAATTGGCAGAGCGACGGGGGCGTATACCCGAGGTCGCGGGTTCGATTCCCGCCTGTGTCGAAATTTTTCTTTCCTTTCTTTATTAAGAACTTTTCAGTCAGTCATGAAAATCATAAGTTAGGACATTCATTTATAAGCCATACTCAATACACCTAATATAGAATGCAAACCTCTTCTCTCTATAATCTATGCAGATATGAAAAATATTTTCAATGAATACCGTTGACGGGTCGTTTTCCCTGTGAATAAAATAATATCTTGCTAAAGGACCTAATACAATTTAGATTTTAATGCGTGAGAAAATAGATAGATATAACGGTCTAATTTTTAATTTCGTGAAGTTTTACTGAATGTAATTTCAATAAAAAACATAAAAAGACATGTAGGTATGTTATTTAAGTTGCAAAAAGACTAAGTTATGTAGTCTGTCTTTGCCGTGTAATGTCGGTTTAGAAGAGCACTACCCCATTTCTTCCGGTGGGTGTACGTAAGAGGCGACTAACGGTATGGGGCTATTAAGGGATTTTTGGGCGATGCGGTTGGAGACCCATCACCAACAACCTTTATTTTTACTATCTTTTCCCCACTCAAATTTCCAAAAGTGGCTGAGGAATTTCTAATTCTTTAGCTCTAGCTACCCCTTCCTGGGATTTATAACCGTGAGTATATGTATATATATCTTTACAAAAAATTTTTGCTCAAAACATCGCGAGGAAACCCACATGGTTAAGTTGTACTTAGTCATGTGACAGTGTATTCGTACAAAACGGCGATAGGCCTGCCCCCTATCACGTGAGTACACTGTCCATGCAAAACGTGGGTACTCTGAACACCAGGTGACAAAGTCACGTGATGTTCAGAGGTGGTAGCTCTTCAGGGATTTAAGGTATAGACTTATTAGTCTTGAGGTGCCATTTTAATCTTAAGACTTCGGATGCTTGCCCTTAGGATATTAGATTTTTACTACCCCTTTCTACCCACGGGTGTCGTAAGAGGCGACTAACGGTATTGGGGCTTTTAAGGGATTTTGGGCGATGCGGTTAGAGACCCATCACCAACAACTTTTCTTTTACCATCTTTTCCCCACTCAACTTTCCAAAAGTGGCTGAGGAATTTCTAATTCTAGGGATTTATAGCCGTGAGTATATGTATATAAATAAGAACTTGTACAACAAAGAATAGAAATAAAAATACTTACATCCCAGCATAATGCACACAAAGCACAGCCGTCAAAGCCGTCACAAACACCAACATTAACATAACTGGAGCCACTACGGCTAAAGTGAACTCTTTCACATAACTTCTTTGAGGCAAACGGGATCTCATCGGGGCCTCCCAGGTGTGGCCATCGTGGAACTGTTTCACCAGGTTGGATCCCCTCTTGGGATCCGGGGGGGATCCCATCTGGATTTCGTGGGGGGGTTGGGATAAGTATTCGATTAGATGGGCTTCGTGGTCTGTGTGGATTGTGTTGTACTGTGGAATAAGGTTTGGTTAATAAATTTGTAATTAAAGGCTTAAAATATAGGTAATGCGAGTAATAGAGCTATTTGGTTCATTGTGGATAGAATAATAATATAAGCGGGGTGATTAATCAAGTTGAGTTCAATAGGCTATTTGGCTAAGTTTTGAAAACTATCTTAGAGTGTTAATTTGTTTATAAGGAGCCCTAAAACAATATTTTTCTGTCTTCATTTTAGCTATTTTATTAAAAAATCGAAAAAGAAAATGCAATATTCAAATGTGCCGCGAAAACGCGACTTTAAGTAATATGGCGGCTGTAGCACAAATGACGTCAATTCCGCATTAAACACCAATGAGCGATGCGATACACAGTCTGTTTATGCGCGATCTACGTCATTATAGAAATAGCCAATCACGGTCGTTTTTAGTCACGTGACAGTTGCATCAAAAATACTTATTTTAGAAGACGGATTTTAGTGAAATAATGCAATATTTTTATCTTGCATTATTACATATTGCTCCAAAAAAGAAATATTAAGACTAATGAAATAAAAGAAATGTATATTTTTATTACCGTCAAATAGCCTATTGGTTACTTGGCAAAATTTGGAACAAGGCTTTTCTATCATTTCATAACGTGTTCTATGATGGCCTCAATTTAAAACTAGGTTATAAATAATATCAATATTCATTTTTTAAAACGACATTTCTTCGTAATTCTTTAAATACTTGTAAAAATTTGCAATTTGGTATATAGGTTAAATCAGATATCAATCGATTAACGGAAGTAAAAAGATCTTATAAAAAAAACATTACATAATTAAACACCGCGTAATACTGGCTTAGAATGTCACTACTCCTTTCTTCCCACGGGTGTCGTAAGAAGCGACTGGGTATGGGGCTTTTTAAGTGAGACCCATCACCAACGATACTTCATTTCTACCATCTTCTCTTCTATCTTCTTCCAAATGTGGCTGAGGAATTTCTAGCTCTCAAGTTCTGGCTACCGCTTTTTGGGATTTATGTCCGTGAGTATATATTGAGTATAAGTTAGTTTTAAGTAAGCATAATAGATTATTATGTTTTTTTGGCCTTGTTTTGTGCATCTACCCAAATAATTAATTTATCGATCTCAACTTCCGCCAACTGTACCTAACTGTTAACTGTTTGATCATATTATTATTTTTGTAAATTTGTGTTTGATGTGCAATAAAGAGTTATTCTATTCTATTCTATATGTATGTATAATTTAACATTCATTAAAAAAAACTCACCAACTCAAAGCTACACCAATCCAGTGTCAAAGACTCTTCCCGAAACAACCTTTCGACCGTAGTTCGTTTGTACTGGCGCGGACAGCTCGGCAGTCTAGATAGCGGCCTCACTTCCTCGCGCAACCGCTTCAGTTCCTCGGAGAACGGACTAGCACTACCGAAACGGATCACTACACTGGAAATTTAATGTAGTTTTTAACCGACTTCAAAAAAAGGAGGTTCTCAGTTAGATTGTTTGTATGTATGTATGTATGTTTGTCCGCGATTATCTCGCGTTTGGCTTAAGCTATTTGGATGCGGTTTCGAGAAAAGTATTTGTTACATTTAGGAGAAGGTTTTAGTGCTTTAAGCAACTAAAAAAGAAAGGAGGTTCTATGTTTGACCTGTATGTATGTATTTTTTTGTCCGCGATTAGTAAAAATACCCCCTTCCCCCATGCAATATAGGAACATAAGGGTTTCGTTATATTAAAATCCATGGTCAAACGGTTCGCTAAAAGATTAAGCTTAATTGGGATGTTAAAACAACAAAAAAAACAGGTAAGTTGTGTTACTAATTACTGACATTGTATCCAACATATCTATGAAATTAAAACGATTCACCCTTAATTTCTATAACATGATCAACATATCTAAAAATAATGCAAATTAATATTTTCTAGTGGTATTTTATTATTTCTTTTTTATCCAGTATTCACAATCCCATAACATATAAGCACACCACAATCTTTTAAATCAGTAAATATAGTTGTAGAACGGACTGGCACTACCGAAACGGATCACTACGTACATACATATACTCACGGCTATAAATCCCTTAACGGGGTAGCCAGAGCTTTGGAATGAAAAATTCCTCAGCCACTTTTGGAAGTTGATTGGGAAAAGATGGTTATAATAAATGTTTTTGGTGACGGGTCTCCAACCACATCGCCCAAAAATCACTTAAAAAGCCCCCTATACCCTAAGTCGCCTCTTACGATCACCCACGAGTAGAAATGGGGTAGTGTTATTCTAAGCCGACACTACACGGCAATCACTACACTGGAAGTTATATAGTATATATTATATTATATTATTAATAGTAAATAGTGGCTGAGGAATTTCTCATTCCAAAGCTCTGGCTACCCCGTAAGGGATTTATAGCCGTGAGTACTGATATGTATGTAATAGTAAATATTATAGATGTTATGATTTTTTCATTAACTTACACTGCAATAAAAATATTTCTAGATTTCTCCAACAAGAACGACATATCCAAAAGAAATATCATGCAAACGGATGTTTACGGATGCTGTGTAGTGTCGGCTTTGAAATGGCACTACACCATTTCTTCCGGTGGGTGTACGTAAGAGGCGACTAACGTTATTTTTGGTAGATGGGGTTGGATACCCATCACCAACAACCTTTATTTACCATCTTTTCCCCACACAATTTCCAAAAGTGGCTGAGGAATTTCTAATTCCTTAGCTCTGGCTACCCCTTCTAGGGATTTATAGCCGTGAGTATATGTATTTATGGATGTTTACAAATGGTAAATTATAATTCTTTAAATAAAAACTTAATTCGCGCAATCGCTTACAAATCCCTTAAAAAGTTCCAATACCCTTAGTCGCCTCTTACGAACATTTACGGGAAGAAGCAGACACTACAAAGCATAAATGTATAAAAGGGTATAAATCTTCAGGTTATATACAGAGGCGATGAAATTCGAAATAGATCATTACTGTAGACATAGCATTTCCTGTAACGTATGATGAATTAAAACTTCATACATACATACATATGCTCACGGCTATAAATCCCTAGAAGGGGTAGCCAGAGCTAAAGAATTGGAAATTCCTCAGCCACGTTTGGAAATTTTAGTGGGGAAAAGATGGTACAATAAAGGTTTTCGGTGATGGGTCTCCAACCGCATCGCCCAAAAACCCCTAAAAGCTCCAAATCCGTTAGTTGCCTCTTACGTACAGCCACCGGAAGAAATTGGGTAGTGTTATTATATGCTGACTCTACACAGCAAACTTCATGATAAATTTAAAAATATCAGCTACTTTAAGAGCTGTTAAATTTCAAAAGAATATATTCAAAATACTCACCCATCCCCTTCCGTAGGTTTCAAAGGCAATCTAGCTCCAAGATCTATAGCTGATGCCAAAAATGTGGTGTAGAGGTCGCCACTGCTTTCCATCCATAATTTGGCTCGGAATATATCCTTTAGACGAGTCATTCTGCAAATAATATTTTAATATTGTAGCCAAATTATTTGAATAATCACCACATAACAAACATCTTTGTCACCAGATTATGAAAATAAAATAAACGTATATTCACATTTGAATTAACTACAATGCACTTGAAACTAAAAAGATTAAAATTTAAGAAGGGTATAAAAATCGGATAATAAAGGATAAAGTTATAAAATATTTTGAATATCAAATAATCCTGATTCAGCTTACTGTTGTGAGTGAGATACAATTTTATGTTCCAAAACATACATACATATATACATATATACTCACGGCTATAAATCCCTTAACGGGGTAGCCAGAGCTTTGGAATGAAAAGTTCCTCAGCCACTTTTGGAAGTTGAGTGGGGAAAAGATCGTAAAATAAAGGTTTTTGGTGACGGGTCTCCAACCACATCGCCCAAAAATCACTTAGTAAGCCCCTATACCCTTAGTCGCCTCTTACGATCACCCACGGGTAGAAATGGGGTAGTGTTATTCTAAGCCGACACTACACGGCACTAAATGAAAAAAGACTAGTAATATTAAGGGTATGCTATAACCTACACGTGAGGACATCTTGAGGCACGTGAGGACATCTTGAGGCACGTGAGGCTGTTTGGAAAAACATTACCACTTTATTAGTAAAAAAGGATTTTACCGATGCTCATCAAGTAGGTCATCCACATTAAGGTTGTCTATCTTGATTGCCACTTCATGTTTTGCCATTTTCTCTTTAGGGTGTACCCGCAATTTCAGTAGCAATCGCCGGGTCTCAAAATCTTGGCGATTTAGGCCTATTACTTCTAACTGAAAACAAAATAGTGTTTATTTAAATTTGTATGAACAGTGACAATACATATTCTACTACTAATTATCTAGCTACTAGAAATTATGTTAGTTTGGTTTTTTTTTCTGGATTCTACTAACAATATAACTTCCGAACACTAGGAAGAAATAGTTATTTTTAAATTCATATAGAAATTAGATTTATATAATCAGATTTACTTTTCCATTCAAAGAAAATTTTGCTGCAGAGTTTTAAGCTTATTATGTTATGATCTTTTTCTTAATAATTAACTGCCAAATACTGATAATATCTATTTCAGTTTTTCACATTCAAAGATTTCATAATCATCTAAAAGATCTAACAGAACTAAGCCTTTTTTGTGTGTTGCATTTTTGACTTAAATAAGCTATTTTTCTGTATACATAGATATTCTCTAGCCGTTAGTTCCGATCGGGATGGGCCCAATGTATTTTTTGTACAACAGAAAAATTTCAAATTTGCCGTGTAGTGTCGGTTTAGAATAACACTACCCCATTTCTACCCGTGGGTGATCGTAAGGGGCGACTAAGGGTATAGGGGCTTATTAAGTGATTTTTGGGCGATGTGGTTGGAGACCCGTCACCAAAATAGAATAGAATAGAATAGAATAACTCTTTATTGTACATCAAACACAAATTTACAAAAGAAATTATCATACAGTTTACAGTGAGGTACAATCGGCGGTCTTATCGCTAAAAGCGATCTCTTCCAGACAACCTTTGGAAGGTGAGATCGGTAAACTAGTTATCTAGGTAGATGCACAAAACAAGCTTACTTTAAAACTAACTTATTTAATTGAAATAATAACATAAATATTAATTACACAAAATAATATAGGTACATATTACACACATATGAACACACATACATACATAACTACATACTTTTATATATACAAGTAATACAAATACCTAAATAAAATACACAAATACGTTTTAGAAATATAATTAATACATATAATTTAAAAAGCAACAGTATTACAGCGCTTCAGTGAGATAGTGTTGTTTCACCAGATCCTTGAACACAAAATCATTTTTTATTACCATCTTCTCCCCAATCAACTTCCAAAAGTGGCTGAGGAATTTTTCATTCCAAAGCTCTGGCTACCCCGTTAAGGGAATTATAGCCGTGAGTATATGTATGTATGTAAAAATTTCAAAGTGTACCCACAGTTACAACAGGCTCAGAACCCCTCGGCGGTGTCCCAAATATGAATCCGGAGTGGTGTCTCCCGCTGTAGATGTACCGCAGCCAGGACGGTAGCTCTGGTTTGCCGAGCAATGATGCGTGGAACCGATATTGTTGGTCGAATTCTGGAAATTGCAAGAGGGGCTAACTTTTGATTTGGTTTATTTCGAAACCTAATTGTAAAATAATTTAGTAATATTTTTTATTCATTTCGGTTTATTGGTCTAGAGATATTATTACGTGGGATAAGTATAGGTTATAACGTGGTTATAACTTAAATATGACAGTAAAAGATGTGATGTTTAAGTAAGAGGTTATTTGCCTACAATTAAATTCTTAATAATTCAAATTCAGCTGATATCTTAGGTATAATATTACAAATAATACAAATAGTTTATTCAAGAAAAGCGTACAAGTTAATTATAATGGTTTATAAACAAAAACTGTGCTAAACTTTACAGTGCAATTTTAAAGATAATTGCAGCCGAACTAGACGATAGTCTGTGTTTCAGCATACAATTCATGTTATATAGTCTTATCAAAGTTTTGTAGTTCTAATATTAGTGCCTTTAAAAGACAATATTTACAAATTTTATCCAACTAAAATATATTCATATATAGTTAGAGCATGCAAATTTTAATTCATCATTAGGATGAAATATTATAAATAATATTATTATTAATATTCAAGGTAGCAATCAATGTCTCTACTGACCCCAATGAGAATAATTGGAATGATAAGTAATTTGCTGTGTAGTATTGGCTTAGAATAGCACTACCCCATTTCTTCCGGTGGGTGTATGTTAGAGGCAACTAACAGAATTGGGGCTTTTAAGGGAATTTGGGGCGATGCGGTTGGAGACCCATCACCAACAACCTTTATTTTACCATCTTTTCCCCACACAACTTTCCAAATGTGGCTGAGGAATTTCGAATTCCTTAGCTCTGGCTACCCCTTCTAGGGATTTATAGCCGTGAGTGTATGTATGTATGTATAATTAAAACACAACATATACATTTTTATTGCAGTGCAAAGTGAATGAGACTGGTTTGAAGGAGGGTTGATGATATCTTATATCAATAATGAGAGAAACACTAAGTTAGTTTATAATATTATTTAAAAACCTAATTATTTATATACAGCTTGTACTGGACAACAGGTGATTGCTTTGATTTCAGAACCCCTTTTTCCATAGTATATTTTTTTGTGTTATAAATGTTTGGAAACTTTTGATGAAATCACAATACAGTAAACAAGGTAAGGCCAGTGATACACTTCTAAATATAAATTCTTATTAAATAATAAGTAAATATAATATCTTTATATGTGTACCAGAGATCGCAATATTGGTGGATTTCTCACTAGGTTGATCATGATCATCAACTTGGTAAATGTCCTGAGAGGTCAATGAATGAGACAGTTGAGATCTTCAGTGGAGGCCTATTTCCATCAGTGGACATCTATTCGCTGATAATGATAATGAGAAGTGTACAAACTGTTATACAAATTATGAATAATTTTCTATTTAAATTATGGCAATACCTTGATATCATACATAATAAACGGGATTAACCAAAGAATACAATTTTAAATCACTTAAGTGATATGTTCACCTAATGTTTTGGCACACCTACTGGTGCCATGACACGTGCAATAATCCCAATTATTATATGTAATGTCTACAAACCACGAGAGTTTAAAATGTGTAATATGATATTTGTCAAGAAATTGATATAGATATATTCAACTCAAAGGTCCACACATTAATATCGGTTTTAGCAGAGCAGTATTTTGAAAGCTAGTGTAACTCTTGGTGTACATATACATACTTATATATATATATATAGTTTCAATTACCAAGTGTGTTACTAACTCAATGTTTTACTTTATTTATTTTGGTAAATATTTGTGAAAACGCTTAATTGGCTTATAGAAATGTTATGATTTGTATTTATATATGTTTAAGTTGCTGTGAGTTTTCCAAACAATGTAAAATAAAAATAAAATAAAATACCTTGATATGTCCAGTTAAACATGTTGGGGCTAATTGGTATAGAAAACATTTCTGTCTCAAAAACCTTGTGCATCTGTTCTGCATACACCCCTGCCATAGCCAGTAAGGCTACACTCAAGATTTTTAACCACATTTTGCAACCTGTAAAGTATGAATTTATAAACAGAATAATCATATCATACAGCAGTCAAATTATTTAGTAAATAACCATTTATCTCTAGGACTCTGAATAGAGCATTGGATTACTATTCATTTATATCTTTCATCTTAAAACTTGACTAGTTTTAAGAAACTTTGACGATTTGTACACTTATGGTTTGCAATAAAAGTTTGAGTTTGAGTTTTTGAGACACAATAATAAAAATGCATAAAATTATATTCATAAGACTAAAATATTTTTATTTAAAACTCCGACCATCCTCTGTGCAGACCATGCATAGAAAAGAAGCATAATGTTTCATTACTGAAAGCTTTATCTTCCAGACAACCATTGCATGGAGATAGTAAAATTTGGATACTAAAGCTTAATTGTATACAAATCATTCAATTAGCATCTGATTGTTATGAGATCTAACAAATAACAAAACTTAAAAGTCATTTATGATAAAGAACCGCAATTTAATCTCTTTTTAGGCTGTTAAAGCTGAAATATTTATAATTAGTGGCTGTTGCAATTACTTAGATTTAGTAAACTTGGGCTTTACCCAAACCACACCCTAACTGCTAAATACTTTTTTTGCGAGTTACTCAACTTATTTATAACATTTATGGGTACAATAACACGTTTAAAAATATATCAATGTATTTATTACTGAGCAAAAACTTTGGACAAATATCAAGAGACATTTCAAATAATATACTTACAGGTAGAAGAAAATTGACCAATGATTTCAAATCTTGATATCAATTTTACATGGTTTTGGTAATATTTATTTTAGTTCTTTTCTTTTTATATGAACCACTTTTGTTTTTGTTAAATGTTAATGTTAATAAAATGTTATTTTTAACAATTATTATTTTGTTTTGATTGATCTGTCCCACAGATTACAATATAGATACTACGTCTGCCTGTCTACTGTAGGCATGGAACATTTCACAAGTAGCATATGATTAATCATATGATTTTAATAATCATATGTCATATGATAATAGCATTTAGAAAGGTTGCTACTAATCATTCCTGGTCGCACCACATCTAAATCATGACATTGAATGAAATCATAAGAAAAGCAAAGCGAGTGACTTGTAGGCGGGGTTATTAATAGTTATTGTTAATATTTTAGTACTTTTGTGTATATATGATAAATAAAACTTGTATAAAGTTTAATTAAATTATCGCAATATCATACATCCATACATAGATATAATCACGCCATTAATTCCGATTGGGGTAGGCAGAGACTATTGATCCTCGACAAACCTCTCTAGCTTCGTTTACATCCATCAATCTTATATCAATGGCAATATCAAATCTATAAAAAATAATAATAATCAAAGTATGTTTGCTTAAACGTAACTACAAAAATGACGACCTCGATTTCAACTGCAACCTTATCCTTATCGTAAATTATAATGTAAAATCATATGCATATTGCATGTAGTATGAAATATCATAATTGTTAAAAATCATGAACTGTAAAAAATAGCAGTAAAAATCATATGATAAAGTTTAGCAATAGCACCAAATGATTATGAATTAAAAGTAGCAATCATTGCCATGCCTAGTCTACTGTCCTGCCTGTCTGACTGACTGAGTGAACGAGGAACGAAAGTTATTATGAATGAAAATGAACGAATAAATGTAAAAGTGGAATATAAAAAGTCGAAGAACCCAAGCATACAGCCTACTTTAGCAATTTATTTCCAAAACTATTGAGACTAACGTGAGATTAACTAAGTAGTTGAAAATTGTAAGGTGGATCTAACACAAAATCCATTTATAATATGTATATTATGAATCAATCTAATTTTTAACAAGCTTTGTTTAAATGGGGGCTATTCAATGAAATTTTATGAAATATTTGTATTTTTTACCAATTTCATAAATGAAAGGTGTCTCATGTGAAAAGATAGCTCTTGAAAAAACGTCCAAGTACGAGTCAGCCTCGCGCTGTAAGGTTATCACACTATCAACTTTATAATATTAGTGACTGTATAATGTATCAATGTATCCAATAATTAGTTTGAGCATACCGTTCTAGTAACGCCATCTGGTGCCAGCATAATGGCGTTAGTTAAACTAGATATTTTTATCAGAAGCTCCTATTTTATTCAGGTTTTCGTATTTATTGTCAAATGAAAATGAATGAAAACATTTATTTGAAATTTTTAACCTTTAAACATATACAAAATATTCTGCCAAACTTGTCGGTTTGTCGGCAGCAATAACGCTCCATATACACTAATGGTAATGTTTAATGGCTCACAATTTTACAACCTATACTAACTACAATACTATATAGTAAAATATTTCCTTCTAAAAGACGACATACAAGTATTAATGTTTTATGCAAAAAAAAAAAAAAATACTGTGGCTTCTCTTTTAATTTTTCTAATAAACACTGTTTGATCTTCTTTTTAAACAAACCCTTTGTTTTACATGTTTTTATTTCATTAGACAAATCATTTAGAGGGAACTAAATAAATCCTCTGTCTTTGACCATAGTAATTGTTACATTTAGGTACGCTTAAACTTCTTCTATTCATTTCCCTTTGTTTCATAAACATAACATAAACGTTCACGCCGTTTTATCCCCGAAGGGGTTGGCAGAGGTACCAATACTCCTGAACTCACATGGCAAGCGCCATCTAGTTTCCAGAGAAGGTACCCACGTTTTGCTTAGACAGTGTACTCACGTGATAGGGGGCAGGCCTATCGCCGTTTTTGTACGAATACACTGTCACATGACTAAGTACAACTCAGCCATGTGGGTTTCCTCACGATGTTTTCCCTCACCGTTAGCAACCATGATAAATTAACCACACATATGACTTTAGAAAAGACAAATTGGTGTAGGCCCGTCCCAGGATTGGAACTCACGCCCTTCTGTTTTTCGGGCGGGTGTTCTTACCCACTGGACTATCATGTCCCTTTGTTTCCTTACCTTATATTTTGCAAATTGATCACAACCAAATTGCTCAACTAAAGTAAATAACACAAACTTTTCATAAACCGGTAAAATTTTACATTCCAAGAATAGCTTTTTGTAGTTTGTAATTTTACAAAGTTTTTTAACGTTTTTGTCTACCAACAATTTCATAAACCTAATTTGCAAGTCCTTAATCTTATCTAAGTATGTTTTAAACGTAGATCCAAAGCTACCTAATCCATACATTGTGAGTGAATCTACCAGCGCATAATAGATAGTATACATAGTGGTTCTGTCTAACACATAACTCGAGCTTGGAGCTATATACATTAATCCCTAAAAATATATCAACTTTCTAGTGATCACGGTTCATTAGATACAGCTTGGTAACAGACAGCTAGACCGACAGACAGTGAAGTATTTATAATAGGTTCCTGTTTTTACCTTCCATGCCAACCTAAAAATACATCGAGGTTTCTCTAACTAAACTTTCTCATAATAAATAGTACAATAGATGTAAACTCCCAAAGTGGTAAAATTTTCGCCCTTCCTCATCAAACCTTTAGGAAATAGGTGAGTGAACAGTGTAAATAAAATATAAGTTACAGATCTCATAATAAATTATTGTCAACAAAAATAGGTTTCAAGAAGTCACAGACTTAAAATTGAATTCACTTGCAATGTGTGTATGTAGGTGTCTGCGGTTGGAATATAATAAGTTTTATTTGGCCGACTTTCGGATAAAAAAAACCTTTACAGCTCCGTTAACCAGCTCAGGGAGCACCACCATCACTGGGTTGAAACTCCGAGTTGTACCTACCCAATTTATCATGGTTGTTTACGGTGAGAGAAAATATAGTGAGGAAACTCAGAAAGCTAAGTTGTACTTAGTGATGAGATAGCGTATATGCATCAAAACGGCTAAAGAAGAGGCACCATCCATGTCCAATCCATGATCCAACGGCGAACAGTCTCAGCTCCTGAGAAGAGACTCAACGACTCAAACGTTCACGCCAAATATCCCCGAAGGGGTTGGCTTAGCAGTGTTTCTAATACTTAATACGCTCCTGAGTAGAGGTAGAAGTCGAATAAAAAAGACTATTATATTTTCTATTTATTTATTAACCTTTTTTACAATCATTCACATTATAATAGAGCTCTTATCAATATCTGCCTTGACAACACAAAACTAATTAACACATTAATAATTACAAGTTTAATCTTATATCTATTTGACTAGAGTGTAATACTGTCGTTTAATTATTATATACTTAAGTTTATTACAATAATTATTTACAGTTTTAGGTATCTTATATTATTTACATATTAAAACAGTTGCCAAATTATTCAATGCCTGAAGGTACTCGAAATTATGCTTGAAAGCTGACGTAAGATTTGATATCAAGCCTTTAAAAGCAGAGTTGTTTTATTACATACGACAACGTTGCGGGGACGAAAGGATAAATTCAGAGAATTCAGAGTCTCACTGTTGAAATCTCATATATAAAAATCATAATTTTTGCACAAATCAAGTGATCTTACGAAAAAATATTTTTCAAATCGGTTTAACCATGTTATAACAAATCGTACACTATTAGATTCGCCAAAATAAAAATCGCTGGATCCTGAATTATGTAGGTAGTAGGTACAGGTCATGTATAAATAGTACTCTTTTACAAATACTAGCTCTGAGGAATATCGGTCTATAAGGTTACAAATCCACCAGAACTCTGCGAGGAAAATTTCTTTTTTAATAACCAATAGAAACGCTTTATGTATTTTCAGTGACGAGTTTCTCTTGGTCCTACAATACACATATTCCTCGTGCAACTCTGATGGATTCGTAGCCTAATACACTTCAATATCTCTATGGCCGGGTAAAGGCCCCTAGTCATACTGCCTGGCAATTCCTCTTACTCAAAATATTTAACCCTTGAATTATACAATAGGTAATTATTTATATACAATTTGGAATCTATTGAAGAGTCTTTACATCTCCGAATATTATACTATTGGTTAACTCGATCCAACATCATAATATCTAACTCTTGGAAAAACGTTCACCCCGTCCGTATATCCCCGAGGGGGTGGCAGATGAAGCAATACTTTTGAACAACATATGACATTATTGCCAACTGCTCTTCAGAGTGGGGTTTACAAGAGAAATATATGTTAACGGGGGGGGGGGGTCTAATGTTGAGTGCTATCTCTGCATTCAATTCATTTGACGATCAAAAAGTATCCATAAAGATTTTATTTTAAAGAAAAATATTAAGTTTCAGTTTTTCTAATGCTCATAATAATTGTCAAATTGAAATTTCCTGTCCCTCGCTCCTAATGCTGGTAGCAGCAATCACATTGAAAATTCTCATTCCTGCATTCCTAGCCCTGTCGATTTGAAGAGTAGACCTGTTTTTCCTGGACTCCTAATGCTCGTAGTAGTTAACCAATTAAAGATTCCGGTCCCTCTAATCTTAGTATTGATGGTACCAATTTATAGAGTGGACCTGCCCGGCTCGTGCTTGCCCTTCTGTTGTCCCTAAATTCCTTATAGTAATTGTAGTTATCGATTTGAAGATTCCTGTTCTTGTATTCTTAGTGATGGTAATAGTGTTGGTGTCAGCCGAGCACGCCCGCCACGCCGCCGTGCACGCGCATGTGGCGGTTTAGGTTGCCTGATTGGGAGAACCTGGGCGGGCATTAATTATTGTTAGTTTATGAAATATATAAAGGTCTCCCTAAGAGATTATATAGTGGATATGATTTGATTTTTGACTTATCAGCTCTACTATTTAATTTAATAAAATTACCGTACAGTTAAGCTGGGTATAGTTGGCTAGAACATCAGAGACTCATTGCTAACAAGTTTTATTTTCGAAGTCAAAATTCAAAAGAAGCCGAAAAGTTCCCATTTCAAAAGCTAGGGCTAATCCTTTTTCGGATTTATAGTCGTTTGTGCATGAATGAATGAACGAATTAGTGCATATGCGAATAAGTAGATTCAGGGGTTGGAAACTTCCCTACATCCTCACTTTGTGGTTTTTAACAGCGCAATCTATTAACCTTCCACCAGAAACCTAATAAAAAAGCGCGCCGTAATTTGCATATTCATCAACAGATGGCACTGTCGGTAATTGCTACATCGCGGTATTAAAATCCAGCCAGTGGGCTCTCTACATCCAGTGTATAGTGTATTACTTTACTCTATGAGTAGATTCAAAGGCTACGCTACGAGAGAGTTTATTAGAGAGAGTTTATTACTCTCTCGTAGCTCAAGAAATCTTTATTGAAAATTCTATAATAGATCAAATTGGCTTCCTTGAGTAACATTACAATATTATATGTGATTTCATTAGCAATGCTCTCTGGTTTCGTATGCGAAATCATAATTTATTTTACCCTCGAAACCTCAAAAACTGGCAAAGGATTTTGATTTACGAGGTTTTAATTAAACGAATCAAGTAATAAAATAATTACCAACCTTAGTAAACATAGTTTACATTGATAGGGTTTTTCTCCGGAGTGTATCCGGAGGTGCTTCGTCAGCGTAGAACTATCGGAGAACGCTTTCTTACACGACCGGCATCTGTGGAGTTATGAATATCCTAGTTAATATTACAAATATGAAAGTTTGGACTAGATGTATCAAACAAGGAACCGCTTTCATAGCCATTTTACGGAAACCTATTTTTTCATTCATAATTTGATAACTGTTAACAAAGTCATCTACGTATTTGTAATGTACCGTCTCATAACCACGATATCAAACCCCTGTAATGTAAGCATATCCTAGATATCCAACAGAACAAAAAAACAACTTTAGAAATCGATGGACTATTGTTTCAGAAATCGCATCACATACATATAAAAAACATTGAAATGGGTTGCAAACGTAACGTAACATAAGAAAGTAACTAACCAAAGTATTATTGAATGTTTTTGTATGTGTTGTTTTTAATAATGAGGATAAATTTTACGTGTACAAATACTTTAACAGCAACATTCTAGTATCATGTATATTTTAATGAGCGAGCTGTCTTTGAATATAATATAATTGAACTTACTGATAGGGTCTCTCTCCGGAATGCGTCCTCATGTGAGTCGTCACGCTGGAACTCTGACTGAACCTTCGGTCGCAGATTGGGCACCTGCAAAAATATTATATTAGTTATATATAAAGAGGTTTTTAATTAATTGTTAAAAAATATGTTGTATCCACTCTTATATTTTGATTCTTACATTTCTGGATTTTAAAACGACCGTGATATCTCAGTAATAACGTGTCACTAAACGACGAACGCTGGCACACAAAGTGGTTCCACCTAGGCCAAGTGTTTGGTTTGTTACGCGAATTTTTACATTTCACCGCTAATTTGCGAGCCAAAATATGATTTTATCACACATTTTTTATAAACCAACTTTAAGCCGTTCTTATACGACACGATACGGCACAAAGAGTACGGTCGCTAGTTAAAGTGCAAAGTGATCACTTCTCTTTCATCTGCTACGGTTTTTTCAACCACATAGTGTAATACCCCTGTAAAGTCATAGTTTAAAGTTGTAAAATTAAACACATACATACATGTTCTCACTACACAGCCAAAGAATCTTATAATTAAAAGTATACACACCTAAACGGTTTCTGTCCCGTATGTGTCCTGACATGTGCCGTCAAATTAGCAGCCTGTGAGAAACTCTTGTTACAATCGCCACAACGATATGGTCTCTCGCCCGAGTGAGTTCGCAGATGTGTCTTGAGAGTTGACGGGCGCGCGTACGTTTTGCCGCAGATACGACACAAGTTTGGTTTGGTTTCATCGTCTTCGGAGCCGCCGCTCATTGAGCCGACCTGTGGGTTGAGGTAAAAGAAGTAAATAATTTGTACACGAGAACGAAATTAAAGCGATAATCGGATGATGCCTAAAATAACCGTTATAGCTCAAATACGGAGGACTTACACGAATTGGTCTAAGTCATATGTATGACTCATTGAAGGAGGTTAAAGGTGAGAAAAAACATCGTGAGGAAACCTACATCTTCTAGGTGGCTTAGCGTTTACCATGTGAATGCACTTTCTGTGCAAAAAGTGGGTACACTGAACAGCTGGGGACAAAAATTACACGTGATATTCAGAATAAAAATAAAATAAAATAAATAAAATAATCATTTATTTCAAAATAAAAAAATAAATCAATGTTTTTTGAACGTCAATTTTTAACTTAATACTAAGTTTACTTCGGATTCGGAAGGTGTTTTGTTGAGAGAAGAACCCGTAAGAAACTCGTCAACACACATCTTTTTTTACGTCCATTACAATTTTGGTGTTAGCCCGGAAACATCCTGCACAGAGCCCTGATGACACCAAGCCACTTCATCATTAATGTAATCATTGACATTGTAATAGGCTTTCGAACTAAGATTTCTTTTAACTTTAGTATTAGTAGTACCTCTACCAACCTTCCAGAATTTAAAGCGTAAACATTGACTTTTTAAGTAGAGTGAGATTTCTTGGCCTGGTCTGGTCAATCATTTACCTTCTAATAATTCAAACTAACACCAGCGTTACTACTTTAAGGGTCTGGAGGCTATTTATTATCTTACCTGAACCTTTCCCACCGAATTGGCACAAGGGTATCCATAATCTTGATGCATCTGACTCTGGTTCAATATCGTGTACCCATTGCTTAAGTTTTGGTCGTACTTCTGGTTATCTTGCAGGTACATTCTCGATGGCGACCTTTTAATATTCGGCGTAAAACTTTTCGGTGGGTAGTTATTTTGTTTTTGAAATAAATAGTTTGCCTGTGGTTTTTGGTTGTTCTGCAGAATTGGTTTGAATGTGGAAGAGGCAGTTATAAGTGGATCTGCTTGGTTTGGTGGCCGGAAGTCAGCGGTAAAAGAATAGGTGGCTGAAGGATATGACGTGGGACTTATGACGTTTTGAGTTTGAGGATACACGACGTTCACTGATTGGGCGTTCGGATTTTGGTTCCATTGCACCTGCGACAAGAATAATATTACAATGTATTTTAATAATAATTGTACAATCATATTGTGAGTATTTATTTATTTATTTATTCAAGGCACACCAACAGCATTACAACATAAATTGCATAAACATTCATTTTAAAGTCTTGGTCTGTTATAATGCCAACAACAGTGCACACAGCATTGACAATATTATAACTTAAAGATATAACTAAAATTTTGATTAAAAATTTGAGTAAAAACAATAATAAAATAAAACTAGAATAGACAATTAAAATTCCCAATTTTAATAGTAAATTACAAACAAAAAAATTAATAAAATTAAAAAAATAATAAAAAATAAAGTGATAATACCAAAATATTAGAAAATTTGTATTTAATAAGAAGTTAAATAATGAAAAAAAATAAAATAAATTAATTTAGTTATTTATTAATTAATTAATTAAAAATAAATTAATTGATTAATTAATTTCAGGCACCAACTGCCTACATTTTTTCTTAAAACTAAACAGTGTGTCATTATAGACGTTATTCCGAATGAGTTAAAATTCGGAGGTAGGAAACGCAAACACTACTTACAACGTGTTAAAGAAATAAAGGATAGAAGAATTTCGCACTGGCAGCCAATTGACACGGTGGCTCAGTTGGCAGAGCGTCGGGGCGTATACCCGAGGTCGCGGGTTCGATTCCCGCCTGTGTCGAAGTTTTTCTTTCCTTTATTTATTCTTTATTTATTAGTAATAATCCCCACATGAGGTTTTTATCTGTGGATAGGGTTGTTTGCGGCCATGTTTGTTCTCACAGTCGGGACGGCCAGAGGGCGAGCACTTCGCAGTGCTCTTTGGGGAACGTTCAGCTGAATTAAGGGCAATAATGAGGATGACATAGAACCATCAATAATCTTGTGCAAAGTAGCTAAATCCTGGAGTTGCCTGCGAGCAAGCAAAGGATCCAGTTTAAAATACCTACACCTTTCCTCATATGATCTCAACTGCCTTCTCAGATCCGAGCGCGAAGCCAAAAGCCTAACAAATCGTTTTTGAACAGATTCGAGGTTCTCTATATGGGTGTTATACCAACAGTATCCTGAACATGATCGCAGGCAGACTGGACTGTCCATATGTGGGTCACTGCTGCCTTCTGTCCCATGGCATTGGACGGTGGTGACTCACTGACATTATTATGTAATATTTTTTGTAAATAGTTTGTAAATATACCTAGACATAAGTTACTAATATAGTTTTTCATAAGTGTTTTAACTAACCAATGGGTCCCTGTAACCTGAGTAAATAAATGATAATAATAATAATAATAATATAAATAGGTGTCCATATCACACATGCGTACTCTATCTTACCTAAAACAAAAGATTTTAAAAAGCCTAACCATACTTTGGGGGTTTCAAAAATCCCTTGTTACTCTAGAAAGGAATCCAAGCAGCCTATAACACTGATTCACTATCTCAACACACTGTTCCGTAAACGATAATTTTGTATCTAGAAGTACCACAAGATCCTTGACAACTGACTTCCTAGTTAGTGTCTTTTGCCCAACTCTATAATCGTACGAAATCGTATTGCTTTTCATTGTAAATGTTGTGGTAAAGCATTTATCTATATTTAATTTCATAGAATTTTTTGTGCACCAAGTATTAATTACGTCAATATCTCTCTGCAAATCCTCACAGTCGTCAAGCGCGTGAACAATCCTAAAGATCTTTAAATCATCAGCAAAGAGAAGACAGGGGTTGTGAAGATGGCCAACCAGGTCGTTAATAAATATGTTAAATAGTAACGGTCCCAATAGCGATCCCTGGGGAATTCCAGAGGTTGCTATTATCGGTTTAGAAAGGTAACCCTGTAATGCAACTAGTAGGGACCTGTTCTCCAAGTATGACTTAAGCCACCTTAGTAAACTCCCGTGAACCCCATAAGCCTCTAGTTTACCATTCATGATAACATGTATGAGCTTGTCAAATGCTTTTATGAAATCGGTATAAATAGAATGAACCTGGGCACGTTCCCCAAAAGATTTGTGTATGTAATTCACGTATTCCATTAAATTAGTAACAGTGGATTTATCCTTGATAAAACCATGTTATTCAGGAACTATAAAGGATTTCTCGAAAACCTTTGATAAACATGACAAGACGCTAACCGGCCTATAATTGCTGCAATCAGACAAGTTCCCAGACTTGTGTATTGGTATGATAAAAGCTTTTTTCCAGTAACTAGGAAATACTTCCATTTCAAGGCTTTTATTGAAAATGAGGTAAAGTGGATACGTTAACGCTTTAGCGCAAGCTTTTATAAACATTGGGGGGATACCGTCCGGTCCGTATTGTCCGTCCGTATTGTGACTACATTCTGTACAAATAATAAGTTTTCGTCTTATAATGTGGTAAAAAAGTGGTGAAGAGTTTATTAAAAACAAAATTCTTTTAAAATATTACGACGTAGAGTCAATGAAAAAGAGTAAGTATTCTATGACATGGTACAAAGAGTACGGTAGCAAGTGTATAAGGTTCAAGACTGGAAGATTCATGTCACTAACAAAATAAATATAAACTGTGGGAATATTGAGTGACCGCGCAATATGGCAAACTTACTCGCACACTAAACTGCGCCTCTCTCATATCCTACATCGCTGTATCAACGTATCTCTCAAGCTAAGTCTTAATACAAATAATAAGTTCATACACAGAGAGGTGAACTGGTCAGAAAACTTTTGCTCTTTACACAAACCTATTAAGTGTAAAAAAAAACATAACATAGGGTTGGCAGAGGTACTAATACTTCTGAACATCACGTGACTTTGTCACTTGGTGTTCAGAGTACCCACGTTTTGCATGGACAATGTACTCACGTGATAGGGGGCAGGCCTATCGCCGTTTTGTACGAATACACTGTCACATAACTAAATACAACTCAGCCATGTGGGTTTCCTCACGATGTTTTTCCTCACCGTTAACAACCATGATAAATTAACCACACATATATCTTTTAGAAAAGACAAATTGGTGTAGGCCCGACCCGGGATTTGAACACTAGTCGTTTGCACGATAACCGGTGTTCTAACCATTGAGTGATAACCAGTGATAGCACTGTTGTTGTTAAAAAAAAAAACAGTTACCTGAGTATACCTGATACCTATGTAGTGTTGGCTTAGAATAGTAGTACTACCCTATTTCTTCCCGTAGGTGTCCGTTAGAATTGGCTAAGGCTATTGGAGCTTTTAAAGCGATTTTTGGGCGAGGCGTTTAGAGACCCTTTACCAAAAACCTTAGTTTTACAATCTTTCTTATCTGAAATTTCTTATTCCGAAGCTCTGGCTACTCCTTCTAGGGATTTACAGCCGTGAGTATATGTATGGATGTTACTTGGGGACAAAGCTGGTCGGGCGGACATCCATGCATGGTCATGTTCATAGACACGTTGGTGCTCATGGTCGGGAGGAGCAACGCTAGTAGAGAATAAACTATTGTCGTCTCGCTCGCACACAAGCTGCGTCTCTCTCATATCCTAAATCTGGAGTTACCTGCGGATAAAGCTGGTCGGGCGGACAGCCATGCATGGTCATGTTCATGGAGACGTTGACGCTCATGGTGGGGAACAGCGGCGCGCAGTGCTCATAGTAGCCGTACCCGCCGCAACCGCCGCCCATCATCATCTGTGGACGCGATCAATATTACGGTTATGGTTAAAATGGTGTGGTTTTGTTAGGTAATATAAGCTTAATATGTTAAGTAACTCTGTAAACGTTGTTAGGCATCTAATGTAATAGTCCAAGATCCCAGAGCGATAAGACATAACTTATTTTCTAAAAGATGAAACTTTAAGTTCTCAGTAGTGTCTCATGTACTTTGCATACCTGCGTGTTTGTGAAGTTTTCCCAGTGACACCTGGGCAGGTACCAGGTGAGAAAGGTGACTAAAAATAAGTTACTTTACTTAAATTTAGATGGCTGATTTTTAGATATATTTTATAGAATATCATTCTCAAATAGTATCGCAAGTATCAGACACTTTTCATGGACCAAAACTTTTGTCAGACGCTTTAAGGCTCCACCAAAAATAAATGAACTTTACTTATTTTATATATTATACATGAAAAGTGTCTGATACTTGAGATACTATTTGAGAATGATATTATATAAAATATATCTAAAAATCAGCTATCTAAATTTAAGTAAAGTAACTCTTATTTTTAGTCACCTTTCTCACCTGGTACCTGCCCAGGTGTCACTGGGCAAACTTCACAAACACGCAGGTATGCAAAGTACATGAGACACTACTGAGAACTTGAAGTTTCATCTTTTAGAAAATAAGTTATGTCTTATCGCTCTGGGATCTTACTCTACAAATACATATAGAAACAAAGAAAGTAAAATCTGTTATTATTACACAAATATACATAGCATAAAATAGTACAAAATTAAATCATGTTGATGGTACCAAAAAGGTCTCATTTTAATGTTCAACATGGCTATAACCAAATCGTACGCAGAATTTCAGGCAAAACCTTTTTACTTTAAAACTTTAAATTATGACTTTAAATCTAATGATAGTAACAAGAAACTTAAATAAAAAGGGTAGAACTTACATAAAAAATATACACACGACTATATGTTTGATAGAGGGGGTAGCCAAAACTTCGGAATTTGAAAGCCCTCAGGCATTTTCGGATATTTAGTGGGAAAAGTGTGTCAGCCGAAAAATTCAAAATGCCCCGAAACCTTAAGTCAACTCCAGAAGAAATGTGTTCGTCCTAATATTAGTGCAAAATTCTAATTAAAAAAAAGTGTGAACCCTAATTACAATGTTTTATTTTTAATCTAAGATGTACAAAATACGCGCCATTAAAACTGCAATAAAAAAAGAGATATGTTGACCATATGACAGGTTTTTAAGTCCATGAAATGGCTTGCTTAGTAGTGTCGGCTTAGAATAGCACTACCTCATTTCTTCCGGTGGGTGTAAGTTCCGTAAGAGGAGACTAACGGAATTGGGGCTTTTAAGGGATTTTTGGGCGATGCGGTTGGAGATCCATCACCAACAACCTTTATCTAACCATCTTTTCCCCACTCAATTTTCCAAAAGTGGCTGAGGATTTTTTTTTAATTTCTTAGCTCTGGCTACCCCTTCTAGGGATTTATAGCCGTGAGTATATGTATGTATGTACGTATGAAATGGCTCTAGCGACCTTGAATAAGGTGGAGGTGGTGGTAATGTCAAAAAAGGATGATCTGGAAGACAAATTTTGATCAAAAAGATAATGAACTCAAAATAGCAAGCGTCTGTAGTCTGAAGAATAAAAGAGCATGTGTGAGAAGATTGATGAATGCAGATGACGCTCGCGAGGTTTTGCCAGGATCTTACACGGTGGCGACCGATAGTCTCTGCCAAACCAAATTGCGTGAGCTAATGGCGTGATTATAAGTATACATACATACATATACTCACGGCTATAAATCCCTAAAAGGGGTAGCCAGAGCTGAGAAATTAGAAATTTCTCAGACACTTTTGGAAGTTGAGTGGGGAAAAGATGGTAGAATAAAGGTTGTTGGTGATGGCTCTCCAACCGCATCGCCCAAAAATCCCTTAAAAAGCCCCAAGTCCGTTAGTCGCCTCTTACGTACACCCACCGGAAGAAATGAGGTAGTGCTATTCTAAGCCGGAGCTACACAGCATTATAGGTATGTATGTTCAAAACATGGATTCATTGAAATGTATCGACGATCAGATGTTTCAGCAATAGCTAACCTAACCTAACTGGGATATCTTACTGATTGAATTGCAAAGTGAACCTTCCGGGAATCGGAAGGAAACCTCCGAATCGTGGGCCTAACGCTCTATCATTTAACCACTGTGGTATCTAGTTGATAACATTGAGTACAATTATTTATAAGCTGTGTAGTGTCGGCTTAGAATAGCACTACCCCATGTCTTCCGGTGGGTGTACGTAAGAGGCGACTAACGGTATTGGGGCATTTTAAGGGATTTTTGGGCGATGCGGTTGGAGACCCATCACCAACAACCTTTATTCTACCATCTTTTCCCCACTCAACTTCCAAAAGTGGCTGAGGAATTTATAATTTATAGCCGTGAGTATAATATAATGTATGTATGTATTTATAAACATGTTATTTCACAACAACCAAGATAGCTCAGTGGTTAGAATGCTATTACTATGCAGAGAGGCGTCGTCGTCGGTTCGATCCCCGAGTCGGGCCTACATCAATAGGTGTTTTCTAAAGTCATATGTGTGGTTGATTTAGCTTGGTTTGTTAACGGTGAGGGAAAAACATCGCGAGGAAACCCACATGGCTGAATTGAACTTTGTCATGTGATAGTGTATTCGTACAAAACCGCGATAGGCCTGCCCTTTTTAAGTGGGTACACTGTCTAAACAAAACGTGGGTACTCTGAACAACAGGTTTAAAATGTCACGTTACGTTCAGAAGCCTTCGTACTTCTGCCAACCCCTTTCGGGGATACGAGGGGCATGCCAAAAGAAACTAGATACTCAAAAATTATAAGATTTATTCTTTCTTACAAGTATCGGTCTTTTCAAAGTATTCACCCTGAGCACGTATACACTTTTCCATATGTCTGAACCAATTGGAAAATACCTGTGACCACTCTTCTTTAGATACCTCAGATATCTCGAAATTATAGGCAACCAGCGCAATCTTCTTTGCTTTCAAACCTCTTCCCCTTTAGTTTTTCTTTGATTTTTGGAAACAAGTAAAAATCACAAGGCGCTAGGTCAGGGGAATATGGCGGGTGAGGGAGAATTGACTCATTTTACGAGTTGAAAAAGTCTAGTGTTCTGGCAGATGTGTGCGGCGCCGCATTGTCGTGGTGCCAGAGAAGGTGCCGGATTCCTGACTTCGGCCGCTTGTCACACCAAGCTGATATTACTGTTGGAGTACAAACTGTCACATACCATTCGGAGTTCACCGTTCTTTCATTCTCTAGCACAACAGTAGCAATATAACCCGCTTTGCAGAAAAACTAGGCGACTATTTGTTTCACGGCGACACATTTCGTTGGAGTTGGCTCGTCTTCAAAGCACCATACAGTCGACTGTCGCTTTGATTCGGGATCATAGTTATATAGCTATGTTTCGTCAGCAGTCAGTATATCACATACGTTTTTTTCTCGCCTCCGTTGAATTTACCTATCATGAATAGGCACCAATCCACCCGACGGTCTTTCTGCTCATCGGTAAGTTTGTGCGGCAACCATCTCGAACAACGTTTAAGGAGAGAAAGGTGGTCGTGAATTATTGTGCATTGCTGCTGATCCAATTAGTAGTTCTCGCTCTAGCTCTACATATGTAATTCATCGGTTTTTGCGAATACGTTTTTCGACTGCACGAACGTTTTCTTGCGTGACCGCGGTTGGCGGCCGTCCTGTCTTCGCTTCATCTTCGAGACATCCCCGTCCTCTTTTAAATTCATTCAATTAAATTCAATTGAATACTGTTGCTCGGGAACAAGCAGACTCACCAAAAGTAGAAGCCAAAAGTTCAAAACATTTTTGAAGCTTAAAACCTTTTTTGAAGTCATAATAAATCATAGCGCGAAAATCACGTCGACTGAGCTCCATTGTTGCAAATGAATTCCCGCCAGATTCTCGGAAAAGTGATGCTCATTCAAATAAAAAATTAATAAAAGAAGTGTGTTCTATATTCAAATATGTCAATAAAAAACCAGTCTATAACATGGTGCCGTGGAAGAACCAGCCTATAGCTTGCCAGTGTCAATTAAATGAGAAAAGAGTATTTAGTTTCTTTTGGCATGCCACTCGTTTACGGCGTGAACGTTTGAGTTTGAATTGAGTATTTTATTTTACTGAGTGAGAGCTCTCTTAAGAGCTTATTCCATTTGCCTGAATTCAGAACGTCCGATAGCCACAGAATCTGAATTCAGACTAGTGGAATAACGTTCAGAACGCTAGGCTTCCGATAAAGAGACAAATTTCGGCTCCTAGCTCACTAAATTTTTAGTAGCTCCGTCTCAGGAAGGTGGAATAACGTTCAGACGATTTAGTCGCCTCGCGCCCGCCACAGCGAGAGGACGTGCCAAAATTTTTCATGCCTATGATTGCAAATTACGTAAACAAAAAAAAGATAATAAAAGTTTTATAGCAGATATACATATGCTCACGCCATTAATTCCAGGGGTAGTTAGGTGGGTAGGGGTTCCATTTCATAGGGGTAGGCAGATATGTATAATTATATTCATACATACTTACATATACTCACGCTATGATTTCCGATTGGGGTAGGTAAATACATTTTATCACATACATACAAATTATATTATATTATAAATACTCACGCCATTACTTCTCATCGGAGTAGGCAGATACGTTTAATTACATACATACGTACATATACTCACGCTTTTACTTCCGCTTGTGGTAAGCAGATAATTTTAATTACATACATACATACTTAAACTCCCGCCATTTTTCCGTAAGGGGTAGGCAGATACGTATTGTTTCAAATATGCATACTTATACTCACGCCATCACTTCCCGTGGGGGTAGGCACAGGCGTATAATTACATACATGCATACATATACTCACGCCATTATTTCCCATTGGGGTAAGCAAATACGTTCAATCACATTTATGCATACATATACTAACGCCATTACCTCTCATTGGGGTAGGCTGAAACTATCGATCGCCACTTCGTACGACCCCGGCAAACTTTTATTGCTAAATATGCTTTTATTTTTAAGTCATATAGGAGTTCCCGCCTATTTAATATTTTGTGTGAAATATGACGTAAAAATATTTGGAAAAGGTTGTGTACATGAATAGGATATATGTAAGTATAGTAGCGAAAGAGATATATAGACGCAATGTGTCGTCGTTTATTAAATGAGAGTGGGATAGTCCATAAGAGAGTCCGATAGAGAGCGTTTTTTAAAAAAGGCGGGAGCAATTTCGTACGACTGCCCGCAAAATCGCGCGCTCGCGAATGATTCAGAAACTGAAATCGGTGTAGTTGCTGACTTTTGACACTTTTATCGTTGCTGAAATCGGAGGTCCTTCACAGTCACTGCCGCAGAAGGCCACAGACGCTTGTTATTCCACTACACCGATTTCAGTTCCTGAATCATACGCGCGCGCGATTTTTGCGGGCGGTCGTACGAAATTGCTCCCGTCTTTTTTTTAAAACGCTCTCTATCAAACTCTCTTATGGACTATCCCACTCTCATTCAATAAACGACGACACATTGCGTCTATATATCTCTTTCGCTACTATACTTACATAATATCCTATTCATGTACACAACCTTTTCCAAATATTTTTACGTCATATATCACACAAAATATTAAATAGGCGGGAACTCCTATATGACTTAAAAATAAAAGCATATTTATTAAAAAGTTTGCCGGGGTCGTACGAAGTGGCGGTCGATAGTTTCGGCCTACCCCAATGAGAGGTAATGGCGTTAGTATAAGTATGCATATATGTGATTGAACGTATTTGCTTACCCCAATGGGAAATAATGGCGTGAGTATATGTATGCATGTATGTAATTATACGCCTGTGCCTACCCCCACGGGAAGTGATGGCGTGAGTGTAAGTATGCATATTTGAAACAATACGTATCTGCCTACCCCTTACGGAAAAATGGCGGGAGTTTAAGTATGTATGTATGCAATTAAAATTATCTGCTTACCACAAGCGGAAGTAAAAGCGTGAGTATATGCGCGTATGTATGTAATTAAACGTATCTGCCTTCTCCGATGGGAAGTAATGGCGTGAGTATATATAATATAATATAATTTGCATGTATGTGATAAAACGTATTTACCTACCCCAATCGGAAATAATAGCGTGAGTATATGTATGTATGTAAGAATATAATTATACATATCCGCCTACCCCTATGAAATGGAACCCCTACCTACCTAACTACCCCTGGAATTAATGGCGTGAGCATATGTATATCTGCTATAAAACTTTTATTATCTTTTTTTGTTTACGTAATTTGCAATCATAGGCATGAAAAATTTTGGCACGTCCTCTCGCTGTGGCGGGCGCGAGGCGACTAAATCGTCTGAACGTTATTCCACCTTCCTGAGACGGAGCTACAAAAAATGTAGTGAGCTAGGAGCCGAAATTTGTCTCTTTATCGGAAGCCTAGCGTTCTGAACGTTATTCCACTAGTCTGAATTCAGATTCTGTGGCTGTCGGACGTCTGAATTCAGGCAAATGGAATAAGCTCTTTACGCGTGCAAGGATTGCGGCAAACCATATAGACGTCAAGCGCACATATTTTCTTGCTCATTGGCTCACTTTTCAACCAAAACTTTATTTTTTTGTGTGACGGGATATAAAATTAATTGGTGTGCTCTAATTTGTTTGATCTCTGTTCTATAAATAACTTAGAAACATTATCTTTGAAGTGAAATGTAGCTGAATTGGTTTGTAAAAATTTGTAAAGGGTATAATTAAAACAACTTTTGATTTTCGTATATTTAATCGCGTGTTATTAAATGGTTTTTAAAGCCCGACGTTCATCAATCAATCCGAAAATCAATAGTTGTTTTAATTGTAATGTGCAATCTTTAAAGTCTTAGAAAATACTATACATATAAAGGTGAAGTATTATGAATAGCTAAATAAAAAAATATATAGTGCAATTGTAATTTTCCGATGAATGTTTTTTTTGTTGTTAAATACTGATTCAGAAAGAGTATTTTATAGAGGTATACTATTAACAGGTTCCAACAAAAATTTATGACAATAATACATACATACATATACTCACGGCTATAAATCCCTACAAGGGGTAGCCAGAGCTAAGGAATTAGAAATTCCTCAGCCACTTTTGGAAGGTGCGTGGGGAATAGATGGTGAAATAAAGGTTCTTGGTGATGTGTCTCCAACCGCATCGCCCAAAAATCCCTTAAAAGCCCCAATACTGTTAGTCGCCTTTTACGTACACCCACCGGATGAAACGGGGTAGTGCTATTCTAAGCCGACACTACTAATCCCCACATTTATTGATTAATGTTCAAAGCAATAATCCGACATCATATTACCTCAACAATAAGAAGCCAAGTCAAACAAAAATCAATTACAAGGGGCGCGGTTCGGACCCCTTAAAATGGTGGAACGGAACAAAAACCTTTTCAAGTTGAACTGATTGCTCTATATCTATCTCTTTCATGCTTGCGGAAATTGTTCCAAAACGGTGTGTTTTTTTTTGTGTTTGATATTAGATATAAAGAATTTATCGCTACCTGTGATCGAAATTTTACCATAATTCTCTAGATTATTTCAGTATAACTAGGTATTAACAATCGTTTGTCAAATCAAATCAAATTCGTGTTGTGTTGTTGGGTTAGAATAGCACTAACACAATTCTTCCTGCGGGTCTAGTACGAGCTGACTAAGGGTATCGAGGTTTTTAAAGGGATCATTGGACGTTGCATTTGGAGACACTATTACCAACTAACGTACTGCACTAGGTCGCATTGTAAGATTATCCTCAGAACAAGCTGGCAAATTTGCATACCATGGCTACGTATAGGTTCCTTATTACGATATGGAGAGATACTGTGGTTTGCTGTGTAGTGTCGGCTTAGAATAGCACTACCCCATTTCTTCCGGTGAGTGGACGTAAGAGGCCACTAACGGTATTGGGGCTTTTAAGGGATTTTTGGGCGATGCGGTTGGAGACCCATCACCAACAACCTTTATTTTACCATCTTTTCCCCACTCAACTTCCAAAAGTGGCTGAGGAATTTCTAATTCCTTAGCTCTGGCTACCCCTAGGGATTTATAGCCGTGAGTATATATGTATGTATAGTATGTATGTATGTATGTATGGCACTCTGTTCTATCAGCGACCAGACAGTATCGTGCCGAGCACTTTTTAAAAAATAAAAAATTCTCCCTTTGGCCTGTATTTTCATTTACGAAGCAACATTATTCGTTATAAAGAATTTTCAGACTTTCGAACCAGCTCATATGGGTTATCATTCGCAACGGTTACAGATGAAAAACCAAAATGAACTTACAGTACCTAATTTTAAACTATCATCAAGCAGAAAATCATTTTGTGTAAACAAACACATAATAACAGCACAATAGAAGAAAATTATAATTATAACAGCTGTTAGGGTATATAATTCTGTACCTGATGAAATAAAGCTTTTACCAATAAATAAATTAAAAAGACATTTATTTAATTGGTTGCTGGAAAATTGTTTTTACCCCATGAATGATTTTTTTGATAGGAATAAGAATATTAATATAATGTAATTAATGATATTTGACATGTATTTTATAATTTTCTTCTATTGTGCTGTTATTATGTGTTTGTTTATATGCATGACATAGTATTTTAAAATTATTTCAATTTATAATTACTTTTTTATAGATAATAGGTTTTTTATGAGTATCTTTTGACATCACAGTTTCTTTTTAATGATACATTTTAATTAATTTGGATAAAATGTTTTTTAATAATGCTTTTCTGTAGATATCATATAATTGTCAAAAATGTTAATAAATATAGTCACATTTTTAATATTTAAAGTTGTATACCCGCAAGGGTCAAATGTGTATGGATACAATTGTACAATAGAAGATCTATGTAAACTACACCCACATTTACGACTAAATAAATGGTTTTAACTTTATTTGCAACCTTTTCCACATTCACCTTTCGAAATTGACTGAATTCGCCCGGGACATCGTTTTAATAAAGAATATCTATTTCTGAAGCTTTGGCGACAGAGTGAGATTTATGACCTTCAGTATATTATGTATGTATGTAATTATTTTGCCTACAAGCATATTTATAAAGTCCGGTACAAATAAACTTCTAAAAAGTAAAAAGAAGATTTCAATTATTAGATACTTAAATTGATGGATATTTAGTTAAGGGCGTCCCACGAAAAAGTGAGAACCTTGAAACGGCATTTGGGCTTCCCCCTGCCGTTTCCTCACCTTTAATAGAACTCGTAAAACAAGCCATCTATTAGCAACTATGATAACTATAGATTATAGCGATATAGATGTAGATATAGCGCCATCTACCAAAACAGTCTCGTACTACGTTGTACGATCGGCGCGGCGTATTGATATATGTGTTAATTATGTTTCGCTAAGTGAATATTGTTATAAAAATAAAACAAATACTTCAACAGTACAATAACTTTATTTCCACAAAACTTATTTCTTGATACCTTTGGAATATAGCAGGGGAACATGTCGAGAAGAATGTTGGTGTCGTGATGATACGTTTCACGTGACATAGTAAAAGGGGTTTATGTTATTCTTAACCGACACAACAAAGTGTACGTGGATGGCAGTAGAAATGAAGTAACGTGTAATTATATAATAATAATATCACGACGTCAAAAATCCACACTTGAACAAAAAATCGACTCAAATTATAGAACAGGAGTAGGCATTTTTTTCATGAATACTTACTTACTACTGATTACTAGACAACATAAGTAAATTATAAAACCCAAATAATTTTCATAAAAATTATCATTTTATTGAGATGGTGCAGAAAGCAAAAGGCAATTCTTAAGGTTCTTATAATATGGCAAAACTTTTCGACTATGTTCCGTGCAATATATAAAATATGCCTAAAGTGTTTTATTGGTAGAAAAATTTGTACTTACAATTTTGCATTCATTATCTGAGCCCTCTGTTTAGCGAACCTTTTTTTAATATTTTTTCCCTTTTAGGGATTTATAGCCGTGAGTATGTATGTTGTTCAAAATTTTTTTGTTTAATTGGAAATTTTCGATTTTCTGCACATGTTTGTTTCCTTTATTTAATTTTCCGACGTTATTATAAGGTAAACAATATTTTTAATCTTACTAAAAAGATATGTAAAAACATCACATAAATTTAAAGCAAAAAGATAATAATTGTTTCAGCTGGATTTACAGAACATTAGGATAAAACGAGCGTATTCACAAAACAGAATTATGCGCAGTATTTTTAATCATGCATTTATCATCATAAGTCATAACCGAAACAAAATAATTTTACGAGGAAAGAAATAAACAAAAAGCATGTCCCGGATAGAAGATTTGAACTCACGCCCACATCAACAGCGCATGGCCCCTAATGCGTTGGACCATTTCGTACTATCTAAACAGGGTGAAATTAACGATAATATTACGATTGTTATCAAACTTATAATGTAAAGCAAAACAAGCGACTATGTTGCGCACAACCAAAATAAATTATCTAAAAAGCGCGGGAAGCGGCAAGCAGCTCTATTACAGAAAAATTCGACACAAGCTCTGCGCATGAAGGCTAACAGCCATCGGCCGCCCCGTTCTCCGCACAGGGACCCGCTCCAGATTGACATTGAAATTTAGGGTTTTTGCTTTATAACTCCATAATTAGGATGAAAAGACTAAAAATTATTCATACAGATGATAGACTACTCAGTTGTCTACGCAAATATTACGTAATCGATAACATATATGCAGTATTCTGACAGCAATATCAGACTTTACGATAAAAAAGCCCCCCACAAATTTTTTTTTTTCTTAGTCGATTATTATTGAAAACGAATGAGAATCGTCATTATTAAAGAAAAGATATTGAACTTGAACATATATTTTATTTAGAGTGTGATTGTTTCCTTGAGCAGGTTTCATTGAGTTTGAAAACTACCAAAATCAGTGAAATTTTCGAGGGAGGCCCTTAACGTATAAGAAAATAGAAATATAAGAAAGTATAACATGCGCCAGATTAGTTGCGCGATAGAATACCACATAAGCATACCGCCTTAAGCGTTCATCACTATGACACAATAAAATTATTAAAAAGTGATTCATAAATGAAATCATGATATTAGCCGTGTAGTGTCGGCTTAGAATAACACTACCCTATTTCTACCCGTGGGTGATCGTAAGAGGCGACTAAGGGTATAGGGGCTTATTAAGTGATTTTTGGGCGATGTGATTGGAGACCCGTCACCAAAAACATTTATTTTTACCATCTTTTCCCCAATCAACTTCCAAAAGTGGCTGAAGAATTTTTCATTCCAAAGCTCTGGCTACCCCGTTAAGGGATTTATAGCCGTGAGTATATGTATGTATGATTCATAAAAAGGTACAATAACATAGCTATACATACTTTAAATATTATGTTTGAATATGTTTTTGAACGATCAAAATGCATATTAGCGTCCTTGGCGGCCTAGCGCGCCAAGTGAGTCTACAAGGTAGGAAGTTTAGCTCACTATCCGGAGGTATTAGGTTAGAATCCCAGGCGGTTGACTCACGAGTTCAATTTGTGAGTTTATTTTTATTTGCAATGATATTATAGGCTTCTATCACATGATTATCCGAAATTTAAGATGATTCTGTGCTTAGAAGGGCTCGTTAACCCGTCGGTCCGGGCCCCTATCACTGTAATTGTCAGCCAACCCACACTAGGCCAGCGTGGTGGACTATGGCCATATCACCCTATTCGGAGTGAGCTCGAACCTCTCGGTAGTAACATACGTACATGTAGCAAGTAGCAAGACTGCTGTGTAGTGTCGGCTTAGAATAGCACTTCCCCATTTCTTTCGATGGGTGTACGTAAGAGGCGACTAACGGTATTGGGCCTTTTAAGGGATTTTTGGGCGATGCGGTTGGACACCCATCACCAACAACATTTATTTTACCATCTTTGCCCCACTCAACTTTCCGAAAGTGGCTGAGGAACCTTAGTTCTGGCTACTCCTTCTAGCTATTTATAGCCGTGAGTATATGTATGTATGTATGTAGCAAGTACTACCGTATACAAGCATTTTTAGCAATAGCTTAAAAACGTAACTGTGTAACCACTCTATTTTCGTGACGTTCGGAAACCAATAAAGTTATGATTCACCAGAAAAGCTACTGAGAAAAAACGAAAAGTAGTTGTAAGGATTCTCATTTACCTATTATAGGAACCCGAAAAAAGTTTCGTGTACTGGGAAAATATTTCAAAAGCAAGCATTTCTCAACACGTTTTTCCGTCTGAAAACTTTGTGGTGACGTTGTGTTTAAAATGTGTTTCGTATGAATATTGCAACATTTAAATAATATATCGTATGAGTACAAATATATGCGTGAGAAAAGTCGTAACAAATTAGAATAAATTAGGATTATAGTACAGTAGAGCACAGCCTCTGATGCAGAGAACTGGACCAACAATAAATGTTGTAAAGTCATAGGTTGTTAGCGGTGAGGAAAGACATCATTTTGAGGAAACAAAACCCACATGACATCTTGCGGGTTTAAATGGAACATTTGATGGTGCATTCGCACAAAGCGGCTATAAGCCTTTCCATTATTAAATTAAAATTAAATTAAATTATTTATTTGCACAAAAAGTATACATGATATTTGAGCAATGGCTCCGCATTAGGCCTGACCTGTATGGCGAACGCCTACAGTGTTTTACAAAAGCTTTGTAATATTATTAATTTGTTATGTAATAAAATTAATTTTATAAAAATAAAAAAATAAATTCATTGTTGATATAATTTTTTTTATATACAATCCTGTCACAGAACATTATGAAGAAATAAAAAAATAATTAAAAATTATAATAATTCAATAATACGTTTAAAACTTATAACTAACATTAGAATATAATTTGTATATAAACGAGTTTGTACCAAGAACAATTTATTACTACTAGGCAATTAAATTCAATCAGAGTTTACAAATTATCATAGTTTATTGTTTTATAAATTATTAAAAAAATATATATCGATGCGGTCGTAGGCCATCTGGTCAAACGCAACCGTCGAAACTTCTCCGCTGGCTGGATAAACTACAGGAAGGCGTTCGATTCGGTAGCTCATTCATGGCTCATGAGGGACCTCAAGCTGTACAAAATTGAAAGTACAGTTCGACACTTCCTCGGGCAATGTATGGGGTGCTGGAGAACGATCCTAAGTTTAGACGGTCAGCGGAGGACGGACACGGATGACCAAATTGATATAAGGCGAGGGATTTTCCAGGGCGATTGCCTGAGTCCAGTTTGGTTTTGCTTGGCCCTGAATCCTCTAAGTACACTTATGGAGAATTCGGGGACAGGCTTTCAGTTTCGGAGAGGCGGACCACACTTGCCTCATCTCCTTCACATGGATGACCTGAAGCTCTACGCCCTCACGGCTGACATATTGGCGGAGCTACTGACGATCACTAATGATTTCAGTGGTTCCGTCAAGATGGAGCTCGGGGTCGATAAGTGTGCGGTCATTCATGTGGAGAAGGGGCATGTCGTGCACTCTGATGTCGGCACCAATCATTTGAGGGCACTCTCCGAGGCTGAAACATACCGGTATCTGGGCATGTCACAGACCATTGGTGTGAAGGTGGCAGACGTGAAACAGGGTGTTTGCGAGGAGTTTTGTGAACGCCTGAAAAGTGTGCTTAATAGCTACTTGTCAGGCGTTAACAAGATCCGAGCCATTAACTCCTGGGTCATGCCTGTACTGATGTACACGTTTGGCGTGCTCAGATGGACTCAGTCCGAACTAGATGCTCTGGACAGACGAGTCCGTACAACGATGACCTCTCATCGAATGCATCATCCGAGATCGTCGGTAATGAGATTGTATATCCGGTGGAAGTGTGGTGGTCGAGGCCTCTTAAGTGCCAAAACCATGCTCAATCGCGAGGTATGCAACCTCAGAAACTATTTTTTGACGATGACGGATGATAGTATTTGGGGAGAGGTGGTCGCTAGTGATAAAGGACTGACCCCTTTATCATTGGCCTTGTGGGAGTCATGTTAGAGCGCACACTACTGCGGACTCAAACGCACATAGCAGCGTCTCACTCATATTCCTACATCGCGGAGTGTAAATGTTTTTCGAGTTAAGCATAGATACACATTATAAGTTGGTACACAGCAGGGTGTACTGGCCAGTATATCTTTGCTGTTTCCACAGTGGTGACCCCTCGATAAGAACACACGCTTCCTTCTACTACATTTCTCGATCTACCCGCAACTTCTATTCCTCCCTTACCTCACCACACCATTCATTCAGCAGAGCATCTACAGGCATGCAATCACCGGCCTCATTGCTCACACTGAATTTGGTAATTGGTAATAGGTACCTCCTTGCTTTGATATCGTCGTATCGACTAGGAGGGGAGTACTGTGGGAGTCATGTTAGAGCGCACACTACTGCGGACTCAAACGCACATAGCAGCGTCTCACTCATATTCCTACATCGCGGAGTGTAAATGTTTTTCGAGTTAAGCATAGATACACATTATAAGTTGGTACACAGCAGGGTGTACTGGCCAGTATATCTTTGCTGTTTCCACAGCCTCACAGGATTGGCGAACCCCGGAGGTACTTAGCACCTCTGATCGGGAGTCCGAATGGAAAGAGAAGGAGCTACACGGGAGGTTTTACAAGGTACTTCACGAACCTTTCGTGGACCGAAAGTCTCCCTGCATTGGCTGCGTTTCGGGGACCTCTTTGGGGAAGCCGAAGGTTTTATCCGTGCAATACAAGACTAGGTTATCAAGACGCGGAACTATCGGCAATACATCCTAAAGGACGGTACCACAGACGTCTGTCGAGCATGTGGTCGTCCCGGAGAGTCACTTAGGCATGTTATTTCCGGTTGTTCGGCTCTTGCTAACACTGAGTACTTGCACAGACACAACCAAGCATCCAAACTCCTACATCAGGAGCTCGCTCTGAAATACGGACTCTTGCAACAGAGGCTGCCGTATTACAAGTATCTGCCGGAGCCAATCCTAGAAAACGACCGTGCCAAAATCTATTGGGACCGATCCGTTAACACGGACAGGACTATTCTAGCGAATAAGTGATATGGGATCGGTCGCAGTATATGGTATTTCTAGTGGATATCACTATCCCTCATGACGAGGGTCTCGTGAAAGCCAAAACCGAGAAGCGTCGGAAGTATCTCGATCTGGCTCACGAGATCACCGACATGTGGGGTGTGACTTCGACAGAAATAATCCCAATTGTTTTGTCCGCGAATGGGTTAATTCCAACCAGCCTTGAGGCGGTTGGATTTCTGTTGCATGTCGATTCCAGAACAAATGCAGAAAGCGGTGCTGCTCGATACGGTCTCGATATGCTCGGATCGTCCGTCGGTTCTTGAACCTGAGTCCCTGACCCCGACCGACTGTTCTTTTGTCGGGGAGTACCGCCTCTCCCATTTCAAATTTATATTTTCTTTTTCGCCAATGGGAGAGGCGAGGAACTAAAAGTCATTCCCATAATAATCAATAATTATAAATATTATGAAATACTGGACACAAAATGAGATGAAAATACAATTATACTAAGAAACAGGTTCTTAACTTTTTCCATTTAAAATACTAAGAGGCAATTTGATAATTTGATGTGAACATAACGAGAACTGCAAATAACAAAGCTGCATTCAATAAAACTTTACTTCTCGGTCCTCATAAACTGTTCGGTGGCCTGATATGTTTGAGAGGGTAGCTATTCCGATATTATTCGTTTTGAGGCTTTGCATGAGAGTTCTTTGATATTAAATGTTTTTAGTGCTTTGTTGTATGTACTCGTAATTGTTAGGGCAAATGGTGGGAGATGCAAGCGCTTGTTGACATTTTTCTCCAGTATTTTTTGAAAAAACAGGCAAAAGCGAGATAGGCCGGTAAATTTGGGGGTTTGTTTTATCACCTTTTTTGTGAATCGGGATAACCGGCGGTTTTCCAAATCTGGAGGAAAGTACCTGATGAAAGACTTAAGTTAGGAAGATGAGTAAAGGGAGATAAGATTGGTTCTTTAATGGCTTTTATTAGCTTAGGAGATATTTCGTCGTAACAGAGTTCACTAATGAGCGTGCTTACTTCTGCTGAGTCCGTACGAGTCATAAAAAATCATTCAGGACTATGTGTTTGACTACTGATATGGGTGCTGCTGATAAGCTCTGTCTCGGATGTATCTATAAAGGCTAGCAGATTATCCGACAGGCTTTTCCCTACGTGTACAAAGTAATTGTTACAAGAGTTATTATTCTTCACACTTTGGAAGTCTTTTTTGAGGCTTTTACGTATTCATATTACGGATTTTACGTATACCGTGGGTCACTGTGTGATGTCGCTGGCTTAGGATAGTACTAAAACATTTCTTCCCACAAGTGTCGTAAAAGCCGAATAAATGTATCGGGGCTTTTTAAGAGATTGTTGGCCAATGCAGTTGAAGACTTATGAAAATAACATCAACAATCTTTATTTACCAAATTTTTCTCCACTCAACTTCTAATTCTGAAGCTCTGGCTCATCCCTTTTTGGGATGTATAAGCCGTGCATATATGTGAAATCTTGCTATATATTAAGAAATTGGCTATGTATGTGTGACCTGCATTAATGTTTTACATTTTAAGAAATATAGTATACTAGCTTTCCGCCCACGGCTGCGCCCACGTGGATATCGGCCATATTGCAGTATAAAGCACAACCTACAACAAAACTTCTTATTCCCACGATTTCCCTGAAAAATGTCATTTTTTTCGGCATAAAAAGTACCTTATTATGTAATCCGGACTTCTAACTATACGTCTGCAAAATTTCAAGCAATCGGTTTTGTAGTTACGACGTGAATGCGGAACAAACAAACAAACTCACTTTCCGATTAATAATATTAGTGAGGATGTATGTATGTGCAATGTGCTATTACTTTTGGGATTTATAACCATGAGTGTACGAGTATGTTTGAGTGATCTTGTTTTATAGTGTGTATGTATGTATGTGATTACCTGCGGGTGTTCGGTGTCGGGCGCGCAGTCGTGCACCACGGCGTGTTTGAGCGACAGCAGCACGTCCGCTGCCTCGCCGCCCGGCCGGCACTCCGCCGCCGTCCTGCTGCGAAGTTAGACTATTACTATTATTATTAGCCTACAACGCTCTCCGTGTCCAATACAACAACGCGTTCCGGATGCTTTTGGGTCTGTCCCAGTACTGTAGTGCATCAGGTATGTTTGCTGAAGCCCGGGTCGACTGCTTTTTTGCCACGATGCGTAAGAGATGTGCATCCCTGGTGTGCAGGGTGAGGGCCAGCACCAACAGTATCCTGAACATGATCGCAGGCAGACTGGACTGTCCATATGTGGGTCGCTGCTGTCTTCTGTCCCATGGCATTTGACGGTGGTGACTCACTGACAGTATTTTGTAATATTTTTTGTAAATAGATTGTAAATATACCTAGACATAAGTTACTAATATAGTTTTTCATAAGTGTTTTAACTAACCAATGGGTCCCTGTAACCTGAATAAATAAATGATAATGATAATATTAATAATGCATACATATTCTCACGCCGTTAGTTCCCATTGGGGTAGGCATAGACTATCGATCGCCACTTTGTACGATCCTGGCAAACCTCTCTGGCTTCGATCACATCCGTGTGATAATAATCGTCCGTGTCTAAATACATATTTAGACTATTATGATCTGATGAACACTGAGTATGCGTACAGAAACTTAAGAAACCTATTACTTTTGCTATTTCTCCCTGTACTCAAACAACAACAAAAAATATGGCTATGAAGCTGTTTATAAGCTTAACTCGAACATGGTCGGTTTGCTGATAGTCCTACCACTGTATTCAACTAGTCGGAAAGCTTTGATTATGTTTTTGTTTCTGGGTTATATCATTCTATTAGAATTGATAGTCTGAACAGACTGACAAATTAAAACTGACTATGGCCGCACCTTGACCAATACTATACAAACGTGGTAGAGTAGACTAGAGTTTGTGATGCGTTTTACAACTACATCTAAATCCCTTGTACTATGTACTAGCGACATGATAGTCCAGTGGGTAGAACACCCGCCCGAAAAACAGAAGGGCGTGAGTTCCAATCCTGGGACGGGCCTACACCAATTTGTCTTTTCTAAAGTCATATGTGTGGTTAATTTATCATGGTTGCTAACGGTGAGGGAAAACATCGTGAGGAAACCCACATGGCTGAGTTGTACTTAGTCATGTGACAGTGTATTCGTACAAAACGGCGATAGGCCTGCCCCCTATCGCGTGAGTACACTGTCTAAGCAAAACGTGGGTACCTTCTCTGGAAACTAGATGGCGCTTGCCATGTGAGTTCAGGAGTATTGGTACCTCTGCCAACCCCTTCGGGGATAAACGGCGTGAACGTTTATGTTATGTTATGTTATGTACTATGTATGTACTTGTAAAAACTATACCCAGTAGGATGGGGACGAGATGAGTGCATAATTAACCAAAATGACAAAATGATAAGTCAAAAAGCAAACAGAACTTTTTATCTTTTTTGTAAACTTAAACTTAAGCAAATTATTCCCATCAAATTAGTCAAAATAAGTCATTAATTGTACTTTTCTGGCAAACTTAACTCACTTACCGAAAATTAATTAGTTAACTCATGCTTAATATGTATTCTTCTTCATTTTCTGCATATTCTTTTTGATCTTATCTAACTACGTCCTCAGTGTTCATCCTCCAATACCCATCCAAAAAGACCCAATGAATTAGTGAAAGGGATATTCTTTCACCAATTTACATTCATCCATCCTCTTCACCCAACTCTAAAGTTATAAAGAATAAAGCTTACTTGTATCCAGAGCACGGGGAAAATGGAAACAAAGATGGCAGCGGATCCAATTCGAGCGGCGGCAACGAGAACGAGCCCATGTCCTCGGACCAGCTGTCTGTCCCGCTCGCACCAACGTCGTCGAGCGCCTCCTCGCACGAGGGAATGGGATCGCCTAATGTGCTCAGTTCGCCATTTTCTGGGCAGCACTCTTGTTCTTGCTGTTGTCAATTAATGTGAAATGAGAAAAAAATTCACCTATATTTTGATTATTAGTTAAACAATGTTTCCAATCAATTAACATAAGTAGTATGTTATCTATCACACACACACACACACACACACACACAGTTATCTTCTGATATTAAGTAATTTAATTTTCAGCCCGGCTAGTACGAGCGCTATTATATCGACACGATAATGGTTAGAATGAGATGGCAGTATACGATGCTAAGTAAGTGCGTAAGAGATGGCTGCTTTATCCCACGCGATAACTTGTGTAAACACGGCTCGTACTAGCCGGGCAGATATCTCTAAATCAATAATTTTGATCTTTTTACGTTTATTATAAAAAAAAACTTCTTATTTACTAAAAATACAAATTTACAATTTAAGTTTACATTTGCCCTCGCACTAGGCTAAGCCTGTATCGCGAGGACCAATTTTACTTAATTTAAATCTTTTTGTTTATGAAAACCTCATGTGGGGATTATTAATAATAAATAAAGAATAAATAAAGGAAAGAAAAATTTCGACACAGGACGGGGATCGAACCCGCGACCTCGGGTAAACGCCCCGACGCTCTGCCAACTGAGCTACCGTGTCAATTGGCTGCCAATGCGAAATTCTTCCATCCTTTATTTCTTTTACACGTTTAAGTAGTGTTTGCGTTTCCTACCTCCGATTTATTACTAATTCGAAAGGCCACTTGTCTACCTTTTCAGATAGAATGCAAATGTTGAAAACGCCCAACTATCACATAATTTAAATCTTTTTGTTCATGAAAACCTCATGTGGGGATTATTACTAATAAATAAAGAATAAATAAAGGAAAGAAAAATTTTTTGACATTGGACGCGTATCGAACCCGCGACCTCGGGTAAACGCCCCGACGCTCTGCCAACTGAGCTACCGTGTCAATTGGGTGCCAGTGCGAAATTCTTCCATCCTTTATTTCTTTTACACGTTTAAGTAGTGTTTGCGTTTCCTACCTCCGAATTCGGTATGCAAAGTTTTACTAAAGTGATGCTGATTACAAAACCATTTCGAGATATTATGGTTATAAACAATATTTTCTTGAAATTATATCAATTGAAGCTAAGATGACTGTTATTTTATCAAAAAACTGTAACAGTGTTTGACCTTTAATGTTGTTTCAAAGACATACGGTTTTGCAGTTTATTAATAAAATATCGAAAATCATAGGTTTGTTTAGTATAATATCGTAATAATTTCATTTGACATGACAAATTCGTGATATGTTTTGCAATCAACAACATTTTTATAAAATGTTTCGCTTCATTTACATGTCGCTACGTGATTTTATCGATCGATGACGTCATTAAGTACAAAAGTTGAACATTCTTTAAAAAAACATAACTTTACAATTACTCATTTTAAATGGAAAATATTTATAAAGGAAAGAAAAATTTCGACACAGGACGGGGATCGAACCCGCGACCTCGGGTAAACGCCCCGACGCTCTGCCAACTCAGCTACCGTGTCAATTGGGTGCCAGTGCGAAATTCTTCCATCCTTTATTTCTTTCCTTTATTTATTCTTTATTTATTAGTAATAATCCTCACATGAGGTTTTCATGAACAAAAAGATTTAAATTATGTGATAGTTAGGCGTTTTCAACATTTGCATTCTATCTGAAAAGGTAGACAAGTGGCCCTTCGAATTAGTAATAATTCGGAGGTAGGAAACGCAAACACTACTTAAACGTGTAAAAGAAATAAAGGATGGAAGAATTTCGCACTGGCAGCCAATTGACACGGTAGCTCAGTTGGCAGAGGGTCGGGGCGTTTACCCGAGGTCGCGGGTTCGATCCCCGTCCTGTGTCGAAAATTTTTCTTTCCTTTATTTATTCTTTATTTATTAGTAATAATCCCCACATGAGGTTTTCATGAACAAAAAGATTTAAATTATGTGATAGTTAGGCGTTTTCAACATTTGCATTCTATCTGATAAGGTAGACAAGTGGCCTTTCGAATTAGTAATAATTCGGAGGTAGGAAACGCAAACACTACTTAAACGTGTAAAAGAAATAAAGGATGGAAGAATTTCGCACTGGCAGCCAATTGACACGGTAGCTCAGTTGGCAGAGCGTCGGGGCGTTTACCCGAGGTCGCGGGTTCGATCCCCGTCCTGTGTCGAAATTTTTCTTTCCTTTATTTATTGTTTATTTATTAGTAACAATTTTACTTAACACATATAAAGTTTAAATTTAATAAAAATTAAAAACCATATTACAAATTTAAAAAAAAGGTTTTAAAACAAAATAAAAAGTATGCAAGTATAAAAGGGGAATGGAAGTAAAACTAAAATATAAGGTAAAACGTCATGCAGCTGTGCTATGTGTGTACGTGTGTGTGTGTTATGATTTTTGGAAATTTGTATTGATCGATTATGTTTGACATAACGTTTTATAATTTTATGAACGCCCCCTACACATAAAGTGCCACGTTACACTTGAGCTGAAAATGATCGTGGGAGTACTCTATCTCTACCCCCTTCCATGGCCCGATTCCTTTGAATACAGAAGTAATTTTCATCAATGTTTTTTTATAAATTTATCATAGGAGTAATTTGTTTTGTATTATGCAGACCTGTGGTTGCACAACCGATACATGCAAGGATGCAATAGTTAATAATAGATAAGCAGAAAATATGAATTTTAAAAATAACCACAGTTCCTTCACGCCAAAGCCTCATTAAATGAGTCAACTTGCAATTTGTTCCTGCAGTTACGATAGAATACCTTACTTACATACTTATACTCACGTCCATTATTCCCATTGGGGTAGGCAGTGACTATCGATCGCCACTTAGTACGATCTTGACAAAACTCTCTTGCTTCCCTTACATTCATTATTCTTCTCATACATGCTCTTTTATTCTTCTCACTTCGGACCCCCGTCTTTATAAGAACGTTTTCTATCTGGTCAAGAAACGTTTTACGAGGCCGTCCTCTACTAACAATCCCATCCACATTGGCTCTATATATCTCTTTCGCTACTATACTATATACTATATATAGAATACCTATCTATCGAAATTCAGGTTTTCGTCGATTTATACATCTCAATAGTTGCTTACTTTGGTTTTGGCATCGGTTTCAAGTGTGCAGGAGCTTGTGGGTTATCATCGAGGAATAAGAAAGGACAAAAAGAGATGAGATAGTATGCGCGAAATCGCATATGATACTCATCGAGCGTGCTCAAAGAGCTGTTTTAAAAGTTTTACTCAATCTCCCTTTTAAATATTCTACTAGTAAGCTTTACTATGAGGCTAATGTCTTTGTAGATATCATTCTGTGGGAACAGCATAGATATACTGGCCAGTACACCCTGCTGTGTACCAATTTATGTTTAGCTAGAGAAACATTTCGATACCGCGATGTACGATTTTTTATGACGCTGCTAGTATGCGAGTGAGTTCGCCGTCTAGCGGTCGCCACAGTACTCCCCTCTTATTCGATAGACGATATCGAAGAGCTAGGAGGTACCTGTTACCAATAGTAGAGAGGGACTAGTGTGCGAGCGAGTTCGCCGTCTAGTAGTAGAGTTTCGTGTGAGCAGTGAGGCAGAGTAGCGTGCCAGTAGATGCTCAGTCGGGTGAGTAGAGTAGTTTGGAAAGGTAAGCGAGGAGTGTAAGATGTGGGTAGATTGAGAAATGTAGTAGAAAGATTCGTCATGTTGCTGTCGGGGGCACCACTGTAGGAACAGCAAAGATATACTGGCCAGTACACCCTGCTGTGTACCAACTTAGAATTTGTATTTATGTTTAGCTAGAGAAACATTTCGATACCGCGATGTACGATTGTTTATGACGCTGCTAGTATGCGAGTGAGTTCGCCGTCTAGCGGTCGCCACAATTCTAAGGATCTCTCACACTTGGTAGATTTTGATATAAATGCAATTAAAAGAGTGCCGCAATTTACGTATTCCAAATGCAATGCATTGCCCAGCGACAATATGAATTCATGGCTCCTTATTTATACCGCCAAATTAGGACAACATCAAAAAAGAGATTATACATTTAAATAATTTTAAAAAGGAAATAATATTGAATTGGATTGTTTATTTATTTATTTGAGAAACAAACGGTACTCAATATTTCAAATAAGATAAAAATACAGAGAAGTTCTTGACCTATAAAGTTTCTACCAATTGATATACAGATACAGACGATACAGAAAAACGCAAATTAAAATAACTATTGAAAACAAAACAATTATACATCAGTTGTAATATGGATAATTTATACAGATGAAATTAAGTAAGTTAAATGAATTATATTGTCATTCCCACCAGACCAAGCAAACACTACAAGATTACAAAATATGCATAGAGATTTTAGGAAATAATGTTAACAATATTTTATGATAATAAAATATACCTAAATAAGATACTTACTTTTCAAGGTTAAAAATACATAAATTAATAATATATAAGATAATTATGAATGAAAGTACTTAAAATACATACTTTAATAATAAATATAACATAATAAGTAAATACATAAATATAGTATAATAAATAAATATAAATTCAAATAATTATATTAAGAGAAAATTGTATGACTCAAACATTTAGGGTCAATCGGCTAATTCAACAAACTCCAACTGTTTACAAAAGTTCTTAAATTGAGTTAATGATAAATTGAAAATGTCAGCTTCGGAAAATTTTGTATTGTAAGAAAAAATAGCACGGGAAATAGATGTGTTGGTGGCATAATTAGTCCTAAGAGATGGTGTGTGGAATGTGAATGAGTTTCTAGTGTTGTGGGACGGACATCTGAAGTTTAACCTTGATAACAAATAAGGTGAATCAATTAGATTATGGATGGTTTTAAATAACATTAATTGATCCCTAGTGTCTCTAGCACATTTCAAGGGTTTCAAGTTAGGAAGGTTGTTAAAGTATGGAAATCTATAGTTTAGGTGTTTAATAAACTTATTTTGAATTCTTTGAAGCATTTTGATATATACTTGATACATGGGGTTCCATACTGAGCTAAGGTTAAGCTAAGTTATGACCAAACAGAAAATATGTTGAGTATTTGTAAATAACATTGTAATATTATATATCATACATACATACATATACTCACGGCTATAAACCCCTTAACGGGGTAGCCAGAGCTTTGGAATAAGAAATTCTTCAGCCACTTTTGGAAGTTAATCTCCAACCACATCGCCCAAAAATCACTTAAAAAGCCCTTATACCCTTAGTCGCCTCTTACGATCACCCACGGGTAGAAATGGGGTAGTATTATTCTAAGCCGACACTACACGGCAAATCAATCAATTATATATCAATACACCTATACATACATACACACTTTTTCGCTAAACCACACACCTACATACATTCTCTCCCACTCAAACAAACACACATACACACACATCCATAAGCTAGTAATGTAAAAATATAAAAGAGTAAGTTCTAATTACCTTAATGTTTGTTTCTTTGTATACTTAACTTAGTAAATATATATAAATACAAGCTGACCCGGCTGTTTTGCTATGTAAATTATTTCTAGAAAATTTTTAGTCTATAAAATAAAAATAAAATGATCGAGGTAGATAACCCTTATCACTTAGAAGTATAGCAAATATTTATAAATCTATTTAAAAGTCTGGTGTAAAAGATGATATTGTAAGTAAGATAGAAAAAGGAATGTTGAGATGGTTTGGGCACATCGAGAGGATGGACGATAGGAAATCGGTAAAAGGTATCTATAGAGCTAATGTGGAAGGTAATGTTAGTAGAGGACGGCCACGAAAGACACACTTGGACCAAATTGAAAGTGTGCTCAAAAAGGCAGGCGTCCGAAGTATGAAGAATGAAAGAGCATGTATGAAAAGATTGATGGATGCAGACGAAGCAAGAGAGGTTTGCCAGGATCGTACGAGGTGGCGATCGATAGTCTCTGCCTACCCCAATGGGAATTAACGGCGTGAGTATATGTATGTATGTATATTGTAATATGTTCTGATGATCCAATATGTGTTTTTTTTAGTATGTAGATGGCAAAAAGATGGGGCTTTTTTCTCATTGTACTCAGTCTTAGAAGTTTTAATGCAAGAACTTGATGACTATATAGATATCTCGCCAAAGTCATTAATCTTTAAATGCAATTTGTCATAAATAGTATGACATCATTGGGTCAATAAAAAAATTTGCGCCTTTTGATTAAGTATAAACTTTTAAAAATAAATATATTTTTATATGAAAGATGGACGAGTTAGGTCTCTGGGAAAAGAACTGGTGGGAGACCGCTCAAGACCGTCTGGAGTGGAAGAAGGGGAGAGAGACCTTTGCCCAGCATTGGGACATAAATGGCTTATCTATACTTATAATAAATCTGTAGGGAGGTCAATGCTGTGCATGAAATATAATTTCAAAATAACTATTAGGGGTTGATTAGTGATCGATACTGATGCCAAAAATGCAATCAGTAAAATTTCTGTCCGTCTGCCTGTCTGTCCATCTGTCTGTCTGTCGGTTTGTATGTTCCTTATGGAAACAAAAACTACTCGACGGATTTTAACGAAACTTGGTACATTTATTCTTCATACTCCTAGGCAGGTTATTTTATACTTTTCGGCAGAGTAGTGAAGGGAAATTTTGGTGAAACTGGAGAAGTTACTCCATTTTTAAGCTTCCGTCGCGTGTGCAGCCTTAATGGTTAAAGTTACATAGAAAACACGTATCGCGGAAATATTGTACATAAAATTGTCAAAAAAATATCCGAAAACAGCATATGTCTTTCTTTTATGGTTAACTCACAATATCACGAGTAACTTCTGATAGCTTGACAGTTCAGAGAATTCTGATTATATTTGTTTACTCTTACGTTTATTATACTCTCACTCATGCTTAATTTAAAAAGGCATGTATTTAACGCGGCGACAAATTGATGCCATTTCGGGTCGTAAAAAAACTGAAAATGGATAGTAAATAATCTACTTTGGCGACTAATTAGAGGTAGCATCTTAACTAGAAAGCAGCGGCTTTGTAATGAGTTTTGAGGTTTTATTTAAATTTTATCTGGCAGTGATTTTCTTTTGTGGCAGTTGAATTTCTTCTAAGGCGACAAATTATTGGCGGATAAAAAAGTTAAAATAGGCTTTCATTAATTCTAAAATGGGGTCTGAAATAAATAAAAAATAGATCTTAAAAAAATACTTTTGGCTACATTTGTAGGGATCTAAATTAACCAAATTGTGACATGCTATAAAACTATTCTTGGTCTATTTTAGTAACATTCCCTCTTTTAAATGAACCTACACCTACACAACTTAACCTCACCTAACAGCGGGTCGACGTCACCCCGCTTCGCGGGGTTCCTATTTCCGCTCTAAGGGACACAAGCTAACCCTAACCTAACCTAGCACAAAAACAATTGTGGTGATTAATTGTTTTTTAATGAGGGGGGCTTCGCCCCCCGTTCCTCCCTCTGTTTTCCTTCCCTAACTTAATTGCATCTGCCCATTAGGCTGGGTGAAGCAACTTTTAACCTAACCCAATTTATTTTATTTTTATTAATTTTTACTTCAATACACATAATATGTAATTTACTTAATATAATAGTCACAAAAATAAAAAAGCAAGCGAGCGCATTTGCCGCCTTTTCAAGAATTTACGAATCTACAAACAATATTCTGATATCCAAATTATAATACCCATTTTCAGTTTTAAAGGTACCTAAAAATCGCTGCCAGATGTGTATTTTTATAATGAAATCCAATAGTTGCCAGTGAAGAATGTATGATATCCCCTCGGAAAAATTAGTCGCCACATTAGGTTTTATAATACCTCAACCAGTTTTACACTGATCCCGCTTGATATATTTGATACCTTACAGTAGCAGCCGCTTTTTTAGTTTTTTGATCCTAGCATTTTGTTGCTTGAATAGTTTAATAGTTGCTAAGATATTTAATCACTGCAAAGTTAGTTTTTTTGTGACTTAATAGTAAGTTGCCTAAAAAGGATTTCAGTTGCCGTGTTAAATATTTGCCATTTAAAAACGTTAACATTATTACCTATTCAATAAAAAAATAATTATAGAAATCGGTACAGAAACACCAAACTAATTCATGAAATAAGTCATCGCGCCTTCGCACGTAAATACTGAATCATGCTATAAGGATAATTTTTGTATAACTGTTGCGCGGGCCAACGTTAGAAAGAAAGATGATGAATGCGAAGTTTTTCAACTCTGATTGTTTGTTTGTAAGGGCTTATTTTTGGTCATACTGAACCGTTTATAAAAGCGCTTTCACAATCACAAAGCTACACTATTCAGGAGTGCTATAAGTTGCGATAAATTTTACAAAGATTGAGCAGTGATTGAAGAAACCTCAGATATTTTGAAAACTAGGTACGAACCCGTGCGAAGCTGGGCTGATCCACTTGTAATAAATAAATAATAATATTATAAAAAACAACTTTTTAAAAGTTAACATAAAAATTTAGCAAATGGGGGGGAATGTAGGAATTTTTTCACACTTTACATACATACATACATATTCACGGCTATAAATCCCAGGAAGGGGTAGCCAGAGCTAAAGAATTAGAAATTCCTCAGCCACTTTTGGAAATTTCACACTTTAAATTCTTTAATAGGAAGAATGCATGGGTATATATTGTTACATTAATTGTTTTTATTAAATTACAGTGAAACAGCAAAAATCGCATCACACACTACCACGTTGTCGAAATCTGTGTTCAAATTGAGCAAGTCAGATTTATTATTGTTTCTCATTAACATAATTTGTCTATTGCAAGAAACATACATACATACATATATAAATCCCTAAAAGGGGTAGCCAGAGCTTCGGAATAAGTGTTATAAGGAAGTTGAGTAGGTAAAAGATTGTAAAACAAAGGGTTTTGGTATAGTATTTTCTAAGATTTTCACGATTGCACATTATAATTGAAACAACTTTTGATTTTCGGATATTTTAATCGCGTGTTATTACATTATTTTTAAAGCCCGACGTTTCGAAAACTTTTCAGTTATCATGGTCACGGGAAGACTGAGGTGTTATTTGTCATTATACAGTACTATAAAATTATTAATACTAACTACCTTCACAAAATTTTAAGTTACATTTGCGTTTAATATTTGCTATGTACAAAAAGAGCTAATGTTATCTGGAGTCTTGCTAGTGTTCTTCCCTCGCTTAGTTGTGCTAATGATCGGGTTCCAAGCAGGTGGTAATTGCCAACCATCATCTCTATTGAAGTTTGGATGTTTCTTTATTTCAATAGACTCGCGTATCATTCTAGGTATCAATCGATTCTCTTTTGCTATTAAAAATATTCGTCGGGCTATTAAAAATAATGTAATAACACGCGATTAAAATATCCGAAAATCAATAGTTGTTTCAATTATAAAGGGTTTTGGTGTTGGGTCTCCAGCCGCATCGCGCAAAAATCACTTTGAAGCTCTAATACCCTTAGCCGCCTCTTACGAACACCCACGCGAAGAAATGGGGTAGTGCTATTCATAGCCGACAGTGCACAGCCTTGCAAGAAACTAATGTATATATCAAGAAATTTACCTCTAGTTTATATAAGTCGAACCGAGAGCTTGAGAATATACTTATTTTTGTGTTGGGTTGCGACCGTCGGGAAGTAATTTTACGTAATATTGCTTAACTCTTCACATTGATTTCGCTTTTAGAGATAACATACATACATACAAACATATACCCACGGCTATAAATCCCAAAAAGGTGTAGCCAGGGCTTCAGAGCTAGAAACTCCTCAGCCACATTTGGAAGTCGATAGGGGACAAGACGGTATATGGTTTAGAGATAACTCTAGAAAAAATCCTATGCGATACTATAAATTCCCAGAAGAAAGCGGTCAGTTCTAGTTTTATTAGAAATGTTAGCTGAGACTACATATATCTACTGAAGGTAATAGGTATATCAAGTATGTTAATATTAGCTAAATAGTGTCGGCATAGAAAAGCTCTACCCCATTTCTTTCCGAGTGTGTTCGTAGGAAGTGACATAGGGTATTGGACGTATGCTGTTGGCAACTCATCACCAAAAACCTTTATTGTACAATCTTTTACCCACTTAACTTCCAAAAGAAGCTTAAGAATTTCTTAATGAAGAATTCTGGAGCTTAAGCCCCTTCTAGCGATTCATAGATCTACTATTTATATTATTGGAAGTTGCGTGAGGAAAAGAGTGTGAAATAAAGCCCCAATACCATTAGTCGCCTCTTACGTACACCCACCGGAAGAAATGGGGAAGTGCTATTCTAAGCTGACACTACGCAGCTAGCCGACACTACACGGCGTTTATATATGTGCGTATTAGTACAAAGTGTGTACGAACCTGACAGCAATGTTCCCTGAAATCCCGCAGCGGGTGGATATCGAGCCCCGAGAGCTCGCACTGCCCGCAGCACTCGGCAGAGAACTGCGGGTTGTTCGGTATGTACTCCATGGCTCCTCCCTTTCATCTTCACACCCTCATCTTGCCTCTCGCTCGCTCGCCATGAGATTGCTTGCCTGGAAACGAGATGAATATAGTTCTGTTAGTGCGGTTTTGGAATTGAGAGGAGTATAGTGAGTGCGGTTTTAATTGGTTGGTTGGGATTTGTGGGTTGAGATGAATGTAGTTTTGGTAGTGTTGTTAAATTGGGAGGTTCGTTTGGTGTTTAATGTTCATATTGTATGTTCTAGTTAAAATTATTATCGAGTGACGAAATAAATATTTCATAGAACGCTCAAATTGTTTGTAATTCAAGACTTACAATATTTTACAATATTTAACCGTGATAGCTCAGTGGGTAGAACACTCGGTTCTCGTGCAAGCGACTAGTGTTCAAATCCCGGGTCGGGCCTACACCAATTTGTCTTTTCTAAAGACATATGTATGGTTAATTTATCATGGTTGTGAACGGTGAGGGAAAACATCGTGAGGAAACCCACATGGCTGAGTTGTACTTAGTCATGTGACAGTGTATTCGTACAAAACGGCGATAGGCCTGCCCCCTATCACGTGAGTACACTGTCCATGCAAAACGTGGGTACTCTGAACACCAGGTGACAAAGTCATGTGATGTTCAGAAGTATTAGTACCTCTGCCAACCCCTTCGGGGATATTCGGCGTGAACGTTTATGTTTATGTATGTTATGTTACAATATTTAATATGTCAATAATCTTATTTTCAAATACCTCCACCTTCTACCATACCTCAGTATTGTAAGTAGAAAAAAATAACGTCACTTATAAGAATCTATTTATTTGTCTCATAACAACCACACAGTAATAAATAAGAGCAAGTTATAAGTCGGACATTATATTGGGATACCGAGTATAATTACATACATACATACTCACGGCTACAAATCCCGAGAAGGGGTAGCCAGAGCTAAGGAATTAGAAATTCCTCAGCCACTTTTGGAAAGTTGAGTAGGGAAAAGATAGTAAAGTAAAGGTTGTTGGTGATGGGTCTCCAACCGCATCGCCCAAAATTCCCTTAAAAAGCCCCTATACCCTTAGTCGCCTCTTCCGATTACCCACGGGTAGAAATGGGGTAGTGTTATTCTAAGCCGACACTACAAGGCAGTAACGTCCACTGCTTAATATAGGCCTCCCCCAAAGATTTCCACAACGACCGGTTCTGTGCTGCCCTCATCCATCCATGAACAATGGTGTATGTAACTATTGATAATTGTAGACGATACGGTACGGTACATATAAAAATCAGTGAAGTCGTTGCGGATGAATTTTATCACAAACACACTGACACAAAAATTGGCTAAGTTGTATTGAGTCACTTAGCCATGTGGGTTTCCTCACGATGTTTTCCCTCGCCTTCAATAACCGTGATAAATTAATCACAAATATGACTTGTTCCCGGAAGCTATTGTTCTAACCACTGGATTTCATACATACATACACATACATCACGGCCATAAATTCCAAAAAGGGGTAACCAAAGCTTCAGAGCTAGAAAGTCCCCAGCTAAAGTTTATTCTGGTATTCTATTCAAGATTTCAATAGTAATAGCTGTGTAGTGTCGGCTTAGAATAGCACTACCCCATTTCTTCCGGTGGGTGTACGTAAGAGGCGACTAACGGTATTGGGGCATTTTAAGGGATTTTTGGGCGATGCGGTTGGAGACCCATCACCAACAACCTTTATTCTACCATCTTTTCCCCACTCAAATTCCAAAATTGGCTGACGAATTTCTGATTCCTTAGCTCTGGCTACCCCTTCTAGCCGTGAGTATGTATGTATGTATGTATGAAACTTTAAAAATGTATGCTCAAGGTTGTAAGTCCCAAAACGGGTAACAAGAGCTTCTAAGCATAACATTTCTTAAAAAACGTTTAGCTGATGCCTCACTTAAGTCAAGAAGTACTAACGCATTTCTTACAGGTTCATATTTACTATTATAACCACTTTTGTCACAATATAACTTATAATACGTTCTGCTGTGTAGTGTCGGCTTAGAATAGCACTACTCCATTTCTACCGGTGGGTGTACGTAAGAGGCGACTAACGGTATTGGAACTTTTTAAGGGATTTTTGGGCGATGCGGTTGGAGACCCATCACCAACAACCTTTATTTTACTACCTTTTCCCCACGCATCTTCCAAAAGTGGCTGAGGAAATTCTAATTCGTTAGCTTGGCTACCCCTTCTAGGGATTTATAGCCGTGAGTATATGTATGTATGTATGTAATACGTTTTCAGGGCTAATAGTATTTCTTTAAAAGCATAACTCATACCTACATATGGCATAAATATAGTTTAGCACAAAATCAACACTAGTAGTATAAGAAAACACATCTAGATTTTTATGCCTTACCATCAGTCATTATTGAACTTTTCTACGATAACTTTAGTTGAGGGGGTTGTTCAGAACACTGAGATTAGTGCGGGCGAAAGAGGGGCGAACAAGGCGCGCGGGGCAGCTCATGGAGTGACTAAGCCATTACTTAAGATTAGCTTACAACGAACGCATCGCAACCGCGTAGATTAAGTTTCCATATTTCTTGTAATTATTCATTATAGTGTTATACAGTCCACTCTCTTTCATTTGGTGTCGAAATTCCGTATTCCTATCATCGAATAGGGCATTAGCGCCAACATATGGTCCTAACTCGCCGTTCAGAAGACCGTTTAATTGCAAGAATATACTTACGACGGACTGGGCTTTGAGATACTGCTTACCGCTTCAAGATATTCATCGGACAGTTTCTCACCAAGTTCACGAGTGAATTGGATACTAAAACTACGGCGTAGCTGCATAATCTAAACAAAAATCAAGATTTGGAAATACCAGAAACATATCAACAAATCTGGATTGTGAACCTTTGTCTGGTGGTCTTCAGCTTCGATCTTAGTCTCAACAACCTGTGCAAACCACTGGAAATACGGATTGCATCCTAATCAATCAAAAATCCATCATCAATCATATACGGATGTTACATTGGATCAGAAAGGAAAGGACGCAAAACTGTGAGATTTTTCCAATTTCCTTATATTCATTTCTATCACACATCCCTCCTATCTTTTCTCAATAATACCAATAATTATCTTTCAAAATATATCCTTAATACGAGAAGTAACGTTAATAACAGCATTAGTCTAAGTCAAGCACCTGATAACCTAGTATTTAAATTCAGTTAAATAGGTTTGTGTGCGATAATTAATCATTACATTCCTACTAACTAATTACATTTCTTATTACTAACTTTTTGCAACCCTTTTATGTATTAATATAATCATTTCTAACAGTTATTTCCTTCGTTTTCGACTAACGCAATCATTTTTATTCATTATCAATTTATGTCGGTAACTTTGAGTTTCATTTCCGATGTAAAACCGTAGAACGCCTTAACTTACTTTGCTACAAGAAACGTTGCATTTTTACGCCTTACAACTTTGTGCAGGCAATGTTTTGTACAGTATTTGTACAGTTGTATTTTTAACAGGCGTTAGTTTCTTTATGAAAAGTGTTTCTTTGATAAAGCAATAAAAAATTCTAAATACTTTACTTTTTTGAAAATTATATAATTAAAGTGTTAAAATTTGATTTGTTCATTAATATACTCTTTATTATTTGGTTATATTTTATAAAATGGGTGTTGAGGAAGATTTAAAAGTTTTAAAGAAAAAGCGTAGTACAATTAAGGCGAAACTTACTCAGTTCATTACGTTCATAAAGTTACATAGCCAAAGTCAAGAATTTTCAGATTCACAATTATTTGAACTTGAAGATAGAATTAATAAATTAGAAAAAGCTTATGATGCTTATGATGAAATACAAACAGATATGGAAAGTTTTTCAGCCAATCCCGACGAGTTGTATGCGGAACGTGAAGAATTCAACAATACTTACTTTAAAGAAGTCGCTGCCGCTCGTTCATTATTATCACGGCATCGAAAGCATACTCAATGCGAATTAGATGCTCGGTCGGAAACAGGCTCTACTTCGGAAGCTACAGTCATCACTCACAAACAAAGCAATGTAAGACTTCCTAAAATTAACTTACCGCACTTCGGCGGTGGTTATCAGAATTGGTTAGAATTTAAAGATATTTATGTTTCATTGATACACAACGACAAAAGCATTGATGATATTAATAAGTTTCACTACCTACGTGCGTCGCTGCATGGGAGTGCAGCCCTTGTTATTAAAAGTTTAGATTTTAGATATGAGAACTACAGCTCTGCGTGGACCTTGCTCTGTGAAAGGTTTGACAACAAACAGTTGTTAATCAATAACCACGTGCAAGCTCTCTTTAATATTAAATCTATTGAGAAAGAATCAAGTCAAGGTATACGTCATATTATTGATAATACTAATAAAAATCTTAGAGCTCTATCCACACTTGATCAGCCCGTGCAACATTGGGATACCTTAATAATTCATATAATGAGTTCTAAATTGGACTTTCTTACAAGTAGGGAATGGGAGCAATGTCGTAATACACTTAGTAATCCTCCATCTTTAGATGATTTCATTAAATTTTTGAGCAATAGAGCGAATCTTCTCGAAACATTAGAAGAAGCCAAAGCAGTCAAAAATCTTAACAAGGCCGAATCATCATGTAATAAAAACAAAACATTTATAATTTCTGAATCCAATAATAACAAGACTTTCAGTAAAAACAAGAATGATAGTATGACTTGTCCATTATGCAACAAAGAACATTACATATTTAGGTGCGATAAATTCATATCCTTGCCCGTAGATGCACGAATTCAAAAAGCTAAAGATTACAAAATTTGCCTCAATTGCTTACGTCCAGGGCATTTTGAATCTAAGTGCAAACTTGGAAATTGTAAATACTGCACACAGAAACATAATACACTCCTGCATAAACATGAGGATTCATTAGCTTCTCAAGAAAATGTTGCTTTTCCTTCTAAAAGTGATGACACCAAGCATCTTAACAAAATCACTTTACTTTCAACAGCTTTAGTAAACGTCATTGACAACAATGGTAAGCCACATACAGCGCGTATTTTGCTCGACAATGGGAGCACTTCTAACTACGTAACTAAAGACTTATGTACCAAACTTAAATTGCGTATAAATTCTTTGAATACTAAAGTAACGGGAATCAACAATCAGGTCTCAACCAGCACTCATTCATGCACTATTCATATAGAGTCTTCAAGTGGTGATTTTAAGACTTGCATAGATTGTTTGGTCTTACCCAAAATTACAACTTCTATACCCGGCACATTTATCAATGTGGAAAATATACACTTACCCTCAGGTATTTGTCTGGCAGATCCAACTTATAACGTTCCGTCCTCTATTGACATATTGGTTGGGGCAAGCGTCTTTTGGAATGTTATTGGATCGAATCGCATACAGCTCGGCAAACATAATCCTACTCTCTTTGAAACAAAGTTAGGTTGGCTTATTTCAGGTACTTTATATCACCAACCAAACACAGATAAATCGTTATGCATGTTCACACATGAACAACAAATACGTTCGGATCTCACTCGTTTTTGGGAATTAGATACTATTCCAACACATTACAAATATACATCGGAAGAGCATGCTTGTGAAACAAATTTTAAACAAACCACACGTCGTAATTTTGATGGTAAATTTATAGTAACCATGCCGCTGAAAGAATCTCCGGATGTTCTGGGAAATTCTTATGAAATTGCCAAGCGAAGATTTTTTCCTCTGGAGAGGAGATTAGAAAGAGATCCTTCGTATAAACAAAAATATGTAGATTTCATGACAGAATACGAAAACTTGGGCCACATGACCGAAAATGTTGATCCTCATTTACACAAAAATCAATATTTTCTGCCTCACCATGGTGTCATTAAAGAATCCAGTACAACTACGAAACTGCGCGTTGTCTTTGATGCATCTGCCGTCACAACGTCCGGAAAATCTCTTAATGATATACAGTTAGTAGGTCCAATAGTACAGGATGATCTTCTTTCAATTTTACTTCGGTTTCGTCAGCATAGATTTGTAGTATCCGCTGACATAATGCAAATGTACCGTAACTTTTTGGTAGATGACAGTCAAATACCTCTGCAACAAATTCTATGGCGCACTGATCCTTCTCTTCCATTAAAGAAATATTATCTCAGAACAGTTACATATGGCATGGCATCTTCTCCATTCATCAGTACAAGATGTCTTCTTGAGCTATCACAAGCATCTACTGATACTGCAACGCAACAAGCCATCGCCAAAGACTTTTATATTGATGATTTTTTGTCAGGTGCAGATTCCATTGAATCCACTATTAATTTATGCCAAAATGTAAAAGCTACCTTAGAATCAGCCCAACTTAAATTAAGAAAATGGCAATCTAATCATACAGACATAATCAAAGCTATTCACCCTAATAAACTTTCTAATCAGTATTTAAATTTAAGTGAAAATGAGCAATCTAAAATATTAGGTCTTATTTGGCTAAGCGGTGAAGATTTATTCAAATTTTCTATCAATAACATTATATTGTCAGATACTGTCGTAAACAAACGTCACATTTTATCCACTATCGCTCAAATTTTTGATCCTCTTGGTCTAGTATCCCCGTGCATTGTTGAAGCAAAAATTTTGATGCAAAAGTTGTGGATAAGTAAAACGTCATGGGACGACGAAGTTCCCTTAGAAATTAAAAAATCATGGGTTAAGTTTGCTCAAACTTTACCTCATCTTAATAATATAAATATACCTAGGTGGATATCAACCATAAATCCAGTATTTATTGAGCTTCACACCTTTACTGATGCTTCTGCAGTGGCATATGGCGCTTGTATTTACGTACGTTCCGTGGCCGGGGATGGTTCCGTTACCGTCCACCTTTTGGCTTCCAAAAGCAAAGTTGCCCCCATCAAATCCACGACAATTCCACGCTTAGAATTGTGTGGAGCCTTGTTGGGCACTAGACTTTGTAATAAAGTACTTGGATCTCTAACTTTGAAATCTCTTAAAACTGTGTTCTGGTGTGACTCGACCATCGTACTTGGTTGGCTATCTTGTAACCCTGTGCAGTTGAAACCCTTCATACGTAACCGCGTTTCGGAAATTCAGGATAGTTCAGACACAAAGGCATGGCGTTATGTCCCTACAAAAGAAAATCCAGCTGATCTTGTGTCCCGAGGATTGAGTGCTGACTTACTTACCGATTCAGTTAATTGGTGGTCAGGCCCTTCTTTTCTTAACTTAAAGGAAGAACTTTGGCCAAAACATCCTCAACCACAGAAACTTACAACACTTCCAGAAACCTTCGCAGTGTTTCATTCAGATACTGAAATTACATTCTTCCACACATTCATACAAAAATATTCATCTTTCTCAAAACTTCAACGCATTTTAGCTTACATATACCGATTTTATAATAACTCCAAAAAACGTAACTCGAAAGAGATTGGAGCCTTGACATTTTCAGAACTGACTGCATCTTCTAACCAGTTGATTCGCTTAGCTCAAATGGAATCATTTCCAATAGAATACGAATGCCTTAAATCATGTAAACCTCTTTCACATAAAAATCGTCTCCTTTCTTTATCACCGTTTATTGATGACAACGACATTATAAGAATAGGTGGTAGACTTAATAATTCATCCTACGAATTCAATGTGAAGCATCCGATATTAATGTGCAGTAAAAATTATTTAAGCATTTTAATCTTTGAGATGTTTCATTTGAAACTCTTCCATGCCGGTCCCCAGTTGCTACTGGCCACAGTTAGGCACAACTACTGGTGTTTAGGGGGTCGCAACTTATCTAAGAAGATCGTTCGTTCGTGTGTTAAATGTCAGCGATTTAAAGGGGAAACAATACAACCTATTATGGGTCATTTGCCGAAGGAACGCGTAGAATTGGAGTTCCCCTTTCTTGAAACTGGAACTGACTACGCGGGACCGATTTTAATTGCTGACCGCAAGGGAAGGGGGTGTAAACTTGTTAAATCATACATTTGTATTTTCGTTTGTTTGGCGACTAGAGCTCTCCACTTAGAGCTTGTTTCTGACCTCACTAAAGAAGCTTTCATAGCGGCGCTGAACCGTTTTGCAGCTCGTCGGGGTAAGCCCAAAAATATTTACTCCGACAACGGAACAACGTTTGTTGGTACCTTCAATGAATTATCAAACATTCTTAATCAAGATTATACGCATGAAATGTCAGAGTCTGGCATAAACTTCTTATTTATCCCAGCTTATACGCCACACTTTGGGGGTCTCTGGGAATCAGCTGTACGTTCAACTAAGCATCATTTGCGTCGCATTCTTGGTTTAACCCATCTTACGTATGAAGAAATGACCACTTGTTTAGTTCAAATCGAAGGAATTTTAAATTCACGTCCTATTACTCCACTTTCAAATGATCCCACCGACCTGACTCCTTTAACCCCTGCTCATTTCCTAATTGGAAGATCTCTACTTTTCGCACCGCAACAGGAGATCACAAATGAGAAAATCACAAATCTTCAGAGATATCAACGCATCGAATATCTAAAACAACATTTTTGGAAACGCTTTACTCACGAATATATTTTTTGGCTACAACAAAGGACCAAATGGTGCACATCTAAAGGTCAACTCGAAGAAGGGAATTTAGTTCTAATCAAAGATCTAACCACATCTCCACTAGTATGGCCTCTTGGTCGTATTATCAAAACCATTACTGGAAAAGACGGTGAAGCCAGAGTTGCCGAGATCAAAACTAAAAGGGGTGTCATTCGACGAGCATACAACACCATTTGTCCACTTCCTGTATATTCCATTGAAGACAACTCTTCAACGCCGGGAGTATGTTCAGAACACTGAGATTAGTGCGGGCGAAAGAGGGGCGAACAAGGCGCGCGGGGCAGCTCATGGAGTGACTAAGCCATTACTTAAGATTAGCTTACAACGAACGCATCGCAACCGCGTAGATTAAGTTTCCATATTTCTTGTAATTATTCATTATAGTGTTATACAGTCCACTCTCTTTCATTTGGTGTCGAAATTCCGTATTCCTATCATCGAATAGGGCATTAGCGCCAACAGGGGTAACTTTTTGTGTGTAAATATGTCCGAATATTAATTTATTAAATGTTTATTTGAATTCTTATATCTTCCTGTCATCAATTTTATAAATTAACCTACAATTCTTCGGAGCTGAACATAATGTGCTACGTCACGCGACAAAGCATAACAGATGTAAATCTCGCTCGTAGCTCATAGAAAAATGACTACGAGCTTTCGTAGACAAACTTCAAACTTATGAAAACTGAACAGGCGCCAGCCAGGCGCGTTTTTGTATGATAACATAACATAACATAAACGTTCACGCCGTTTATCCCCGAAGGGTTTGGCAGAGGTACCAATACTTTTGAACTCACATGGCAGCGCCATCTAGTGTCCAGAGAAGGTACCCACGTTTTGCTTAGACAGTGTACTCACGTGATAGGCCTATCGCCGTTTCGTACGAATACACTGTCACATGACTAAGTACAACTCAGCCATGTGGGTTTCCTCACGATGTTTTCCCTCTCCGTTAACAACCATGATAAATTAACCACACATATGACTTTAGAAAAGACAAATTGGTGTAGACCCGACCCAGGATTGGAACCCACGCCCTTCTGTTTTCGGGCGGGTGTTCTACCCACTGGACTATCATGTCGGTCTTCGTTGTCGGTGTCGGTTTGTATGATATTTTTGAATATTTTTAAGAAACACAATAATTTAGTATATTTTTAGGTTACGACATGATGAAGGGTCTTTAAAAATGAATGTACGGCGCGAACGTATCCATTATACACATACACACAGATACTCCCGACTATAAATCCCTAGAAGGGGTAGCCAAAGTTTCAGAGATGGAAATCGTCCAACCATTTTTGGAAGATAAGTAGGGAAAAGATTGTAAAACAGAAGTTTCTGTTGACGGGTTACCAACCACACATCGCACAAAAATCGCTTAAAAAGTTCCAATACAATGCTCTTAGCCGGCTCTTACGAACACTCGTGGGAAGAAATGGGGTAGTGCTATTCTAAGCTGACATTACACAGCTTAACACATAATACGTTATGGTTAAAGTAAGCACAGTTAGTAATTTCTACAGAGGTAGATTATATTGTTTTAGGAACCGAGGTTTGTGTTAACCTATTGCTCAAGTTAATCATACTATTATTGACATATAAAAAATATGATTGCGAATATAATTAGATGAATGATAGTAAATTCGCAATCATATTTTATATCAAATTTCGCTGTTCAATGGCACAATGTTGTTTTTTTAGTTTATCATTTTAATTTGTTAATAATTTCCTCTTTTCGATTTTATGTTTCTTTGTAAACATTTAAGGTATTATTTTTATTGTTTTTTATTATTTTCACTGTTTTTTTTGTAGTTGTAAATATTTTGTTTGACTTTAGTGTTTTTTGGTTTGGTTATTATTAATTTTGTGTTATCTGTTGTGCCATATTTACGGCGAATAAATGTATTTCTTCTTCTTCTTCTTCTAAATTGGTATAAGAGATCTATAAAGCCAATGTGGATGGCTATGTTAGTAGAGGATGACCTCGGAGAACACATGTGTCCGAAGTACTAAGAATAGATCCCATTCACCAATTTTCTATCATCCATCCTCTTTATGATCTATAGAGCTAGTGTGGATGGTAATGTTAGTAGAGGACGACCACGGAGAACACACTTGGACCGAATTGAGAGTGTGCTAAAATAGGCAGGCGTCCGAAGTATGAATTAGCATGTATGAAAAGATTGATGGATGTAAACGAAGCTAGAGAGGTTTGTCAGGATCGTACTAAGTGGCGATCGATAGCCTCTGGCTACCCCAATGGGAGCTAATGGCGTGAGTATATGTATGTATGTATTAAGAATAAAAGAGCCGTGATAGCTCAGTGGTACACCGCTTATCATGCAGACCATGAGGGTTAAAATCCCGGGTAGGCCGAACACCAATTAGTCTTTTCTAAAGACATACATACATACATATACTCACGGCTATAAATCCCTTAACGGGGTAGCCAGAGCTTTGAAATGAGAAATTCCTCAGCCACTTTTTGAAGTTGATTGGGGAAAAGATGGTAATAATAAATGATTTTGGTGACGGGTCTCCAACCACATCGCCCAAAAATCACTTAAAAAGCCCCTAGACCCCTAGTCGCCTCTTACGATCACCCACGGGTAGAAATGGGGTAGTGTTATTCTTAACCGACACTACACGGCTAGACAACCTAAAGACATATCTGTAGTTAATTTATCATGGTTGTTAACGGTGAGGGAAAACATTATTAGGAAGTTGAGATTACATGGCTGAGTTAAACATGTGAGAGTGTATACGTACAAAATGGTGATAGGCCTGCCCCCTATTTCGTGAGCATACTATCCAAGCAAAACGTGGATACTCTGAACACCAGGTGACGATGTCACGTGATGTTCAGAAGTATTAGTATCTCTGCCAACCCCTTCGGGGATATACGGCGTGAACGCATAAGGCTTTAGTTGATTTATTCCGTTGTTTTGTTCGTTATTTCAATTATCAGGTTGCTTCTTTTTAAATAATAGTAAATATAGGTAAGATATTGTGTTGTGCCGGCTTAGAATGCCGCTACATCTTTCTACCCACGGGTGTCGTAAGAGGCGACTAAGGGTATTGGGGCTTTTTATTGGATTTTTGGGCGATGCGGTTGGAGACCATCACCAAAAACCTTTATTCTTGCCATCTTTTCCCCACTCAACTTCCAAAAGTGGCTGAAGAATTTATAATTCCTTAGCTCTGGTTACCCCTTCTAGGGAAATATAGCCGTGAGTATATGTATGTATGTAAATTAGCTACTTATAACTATTGCGATTTGTCTGAAAAAATACAGAACTTCCCTGTCAGGGTTCAACGACCTAGCGAGAATTGAATCAAACGATTTGAGTTTATATAACCTGATATAAACATTATATTCAAGGACTAAAAATCTCAAAAAGACGTTGCCAGGGTTTCGGAATTTGAAATTTCTCACCCCTTTTGGAAGTTCAGAATGGAAAAGATTCTAAAATAAAGGGTTTCATGTAATATTTCTCAAACCACATATCGCCCAGTCAATCATCGCTTATTCACTTAAAAGTTTCCAATATTGTAATTGTGCGACTAACGACACATGAGGGAAGATTTGCGTTAATGCTATTTTAGGCCGGCACTAAACGTACATATATTACATACATATACTATACTTTGCCGTGTAGTGTCGGCTTAGAATAACACTACCCCATTTTTACCCGTGGGTGATCGTAAGAGGCGACTAAGGGTATAGGGGCTTCTTAAGTGATTTTTGGGCGATGTAGTTGGAGACCCGTCACCAAAAACATTTATTTATTATTACCATCTTTTCCCCAATCAACTTCCAAAAGTGGCTGAGGAATTTCTCATTCCAAAGCTCTGGCTACCCCGTTAAGGGATTTATAGCCGTGAGTATATGTAGGTATGTATATTCTATACTTTCTTGGATATCACGGTAATGCAAAAAAGACTAGGGTTCGAATAATTTATAATACAAGTTCGAAATTATCTGATAACTATATTAGTCTAGTTCAGTGGTTGTAAAGTAAAGTTGGACCCATAACCTCCTGGAACACAAAACTATTAAACTATTAGCCCACATGGTGATAGGAAGACACTATCGCTACAATATTTAAAAAAATATATCGGTCGTTACTATGCATGATCCTGGCATTCATATTTTTTCCTTCACACCCTTTTGTTTTGTATACTTTGGAGGCCTCGTTTTTTTAAACGCATTCATACATACATATACTCACACGATTAGTTCCCATAGGGTTAGGCAGAAACTATCGATCGCCACGTCGTACGATCCTGACAATATTCTCTAGCTTCGTTTACATCCATCAATCTCCTCATACATTGTACATTTAAGGACTGTTTCTAATTTATTTATATTTGTCCTCATTGGTCGTGCCACTGACTACGTTACTTGATAGTGATGATATCTGCCAACCTTTCCGAGGTTGAGTGTTTAGTTTGATGTCACATATTCAACAGAGGACTATCTTCGTAAGCCCCTTTAACTTTCAAAGTAACTGTGTAACTATTTGCAAAATAAAATAGAATAGAAATTCTTAATTATTGCACATCATGATTAATGACGACATGATAGTCCAATGGGTAGAACACCCGCCTGAAAACAGAAGGGCGTGAATTCCAATCCTGGGTCGGGCCTACACCAATTCGTCTTTTCTAAAGTCATATGTGTGGTTAATTTATCATGATTGTCAACGGTGAGGGAAAACATCGTGAGGAAACCCACATAACTAAGTTGTACTTAGTCATGTGACAGGTATTCGTACAAAATCGGCGATAGGCCTGCCCCCTATCACGTGACTACACTGTCCAAGCAAAACGTGGGTACCTTCTCTGGACACTAGAAGCGCTGCCATGTGAGTTCAGAAGTATTGGTACCTCTACCAACCCCTTCGGGGATAAACGGCGTGAACGTTTATGTTGTGTTATCAAGATTAAATCATACAGAAAGAATATTTTACTAATCAATCAAGGGAAGAAAATTTCAACACCACCAGGACTTGCACCCGTGACATTCCGGTCTGCGCCCCGAACTGATAAGTAAAATAATCCCCACATGAGGTTTCATGCACAACAAAGTCTAATTAAGAAATGATATTTTTAATGCTGTGTAGTGTCGGCTTAGAATAACACTACCCCATTTCTGCCGGTGGGTGTACGTAAGAGGCGACTAACGGTATTAAGGCTTTTAAGGGTTTTTTGGGCGATGCCGTTGGAAACCCATCACCAACAACCTTTATTTTGCCATCTTTTTTTTCCCCATTCAACTTTCCAAAAGTGGCTGAGGAACTTCTAGTTCCTTACCTCTGGCTACCCCTTATAGGGATTTATAGCCGTGAGTATATGTATGCATGTATAACATAACATACATAATAACATAAACATTTTAACATGCCCAGTGATTTAAACATAAATAACTCGTACATTTAGAATTTTTTTTATCTCTTTTTAAGACGTGTCGTTAACTGTCGTTATAACCTTTGACTTCCGGAACCATTTCAGAACAGACCAAGTCAATAAAAATTATTTAAAAAAATCACTCGAATAATATTACCCTTTTTAACGCTCGAAGCTACGCATTAACAAAATAGAATTGTTTAATGCAAATTTCCTCTTTGTGTTGTGTATGCAAGCCTATTTTAAAGTTTACTTGTCTGAATCTTATTTTAATTCAGAGACCCCTTTCGATACAAAGGATATCAAATGTATAATCGTGTTAAAATATCGGTTTAGTTTTGTTACCAAATCAAGCATAAACACAAAAATATCAAACCCGTATCATCTTACCGATTCGTATTGTCTACGCAGACGATAAGGTTACTAACTAATTAGATTATTTTTTTCTTGAAACAAAACTATTAAAATTAAAAAAAACTTTAAACTTTTTTAAATATAGAAATAAACCACGAACCTTTTAAATTAAAAATCCAAATAAAAGGATCACAGTAATAAAACTTAAAGCACAAAAATCACAGTATCACAAACCGAATCGTCCACTAATTAAATTATCAGTAAAGGCATGCGCAATGGCAACCGTGCCGCGAAAAATACGAACTTTACACCACACATGATGGACACAACGGGTTGATCAAACAGCTATCTGTCAAGTGGCTAAGTATTACCCGCCCCGTGTAATTGGATGTTTGTATTTTGTATCCAACCCCTCGTCGTGTAAAAAAAACAACATGACATATTGTGCGCGGGAAAGTAGCTGTCATGGCGGATCGGGTTGACGGCGCATAGATGATTTGCTTTTGTGGTGGGAATCGTTTAGATATATGATACTGTTTGGATAGATGGTGGTAATTAATTGGCTTACATCCTGATTGCTTTCTCGTTTAGCTTGCCAGCGCTGTGTAGATACTTGGAATAATAGTGTGCAGTGAAAGAAGAGATAAATAGGCCTTTTATTCGGCTGATTAGTATCAGCATACATACATATACTCACGGCTATAAATCCCTTAACGGGGTAGCCAGAGCTTTGGATTGAAAAATTCCTCAGCCACTTTTTGAAGTTGATTGGGGAAAGATGGTAATAATAAAGATTTTTGGTGACGGGTCTCCAACCACATCGCCCAAAAATCACTTAAAAAGCCCCTATACCCTTAGTCGCCTCCTACGATCACCCATGGGTAGAAATGGGGTAGTGTTATTCTAAGCCGGGCCGAGTAGTATCAGCAGCCAGATAAATTAAAATTGTTTATAACTCATTGCTTCCCATGGGTTTTATAAGAGGTAGTTCAGATGTCTGGCATATTAAATTAAATGTATGTCGAAGATATGAGCATTAGTCATCTAAAAACTTTTGTTAGCTAGTGATGAGCGTTCTCATGCTTTAAGCCTTTTTATCAAGAAAGTGAATAGACTATAGATAGAATATTGATCGTTCTATTTTTATATACAAATACAATTCTATCGGAAGCAAGTCGGAACCCCACAGCTTCATTTAAATCGTTTGCTCAGTCACTTTAAGTTACAACGAATTACATACGCCTGAAAAATAAAGCCTCCCTTCTGATGCAGTCGGGTTAAAATGAATATTAATCATTATTCGTGCAGGCGCCTTTCGTTCAATTTCAAATATTTCTATAGAAACAAGAAACTAGTAGGCCATATAATCAACCGCTAATCCGAAAAATTAAGTTGCGGTTCCACGTCCGCTATTTCGTCCGCAGATCTGTTTGATGTGAGGTCTTGAAATCTGGAAAAATAAAAAATGGTCGGTCTTCAATCCAATCCGTATTTACAGTGTGATTTGACCAGCTTTATCATAAAAGATAAATGTTTGGTTGGTACATCGAGTAATCGGTAATGTTTGGGCACATCGAGAGGATGGATGATAGGAAATTGGTAAAAGGTATCTATAGAGCTCTGCTAATGTGGAAGGTAATGTTAGCAGAGGACGGCCACGAAAGACACACGTGGACCAAATTGAAAGTGCGCTCAAAAAGGCAGGTGTCCGAAGTACGAAGAATAAAAGAGCATGTATGAAAAGATTGATGGATATGAATGAAGCTAGAGAACCCCGCCAGTGTCGAAATTTTTCTTTCCTTTAATAACATCTTTTATTTATGAATAATAATCCCCACATGAGGAATTCATGTCAAAAAACATTAAATTATGAAGCTAGAGAGGTTTGCCAGGATCGTACAAAGTGGCGATCGATAGTATCTGCCTACCCCGATGGGAACTAACGGCGTGAGAATATGTATGTATGTATGTAGTATACCTACAAAAAAGGCGGGTTTGTCGCCATTATCGCTCTTTAGATTTAAACAAAACAATATCCCATTTATTCAATCTCACATTAAAAGCCGCCACATTACAACAAACAAAAACCCACCTATCAAAACCAAACCTCTTTCATAACCATTTAAAAATATAAATATTAGGACAACACGCCAGTGTACCATACCGTGTGCCCATCTCAGTCACTGGGCACACTGGGCCACCCACTGTGTGCCCAGTCGGCTGGAAACGGAGTCAGCTCGTCTGGAACCTGCAAAAAACGGGAAGTTGAGGTCATTCATAAAAACATTTGTATCATAAAATGTTTTAAACTTGAATTAAACGTTCTCGATGATGCACCAAACGGATGGGAGAGGTATTAATACTTGCTAAAATCACGTGACATTTTTGACACCTGGTGTTCAAAGTACCTACTTGATACTTGGTTGGTGACAGACCCATTTTGTAAGAATGTATTATCACATAACTTTATACTAATTTGCCACGTTTGGTTTCCTAACGATGTTTTCCGTCACCGTTTATTAATATGGATTATTACCTTGATAAAACTACAGACATGACTTTGCGGCTGAAAACCAGCGAGTCTCGGAACGGTCTGTGTCCCGTTCCAGGCACACATGCTGAGACGACACAATTTTGGCAATGTTAATTAATGTTTTTCCTATATATTTTTATCTTTGTGTTTTCAATGTGTTTTCTATTATGTGTCATTCTGTTTACGTTTGTGTGTGTGTGTTAATTTGCCAAATAAATGTCTTTTACTTTACTTTACTTACTGTATAAGAAACGCTTATGTGTAGGCCCAACCCAGGATTCGAACCTACGACTTTATGCTTGAGAAGCGGTGGTGTTCCCTACTGAGTGATAACGATCAAACGTTCAATTGTATCTATTTATGTCTTTAACTTCTTAACTGACTTGCTTATATTCAAACATATTATTCTCATTGGGATAAATGCTTTTTCAATCAGCAATTTTTTGTCATCTGTAGCCTCTGCCTAACCCTAATGCGAATTCAGTCGATGTAGAAAAAATTCATTTTAATAGATTTTTTAACTTACTTATTCTCACGCCCAATGTTCCCTTTGGGGTAGCCAGAGGCTATCGATCGCCACTTCACACTCTTTCATGCTCTTTTATTTCCTCAATTCGAACTCCCCTCTTGGTGGATGAAAAACTAATTATCCCTGCACTCTGATTGGTTGATTTAATTTTCTGACTTTTGTTGTTCAAACATTTATTTGTTTCTTTTCTATTTAGAAAAGTTGTGTAGGGTGGGCTTAGAATAGCACTTCCCCATTTGTTCGTCCCCATTGCTCGTACTTTTACCTTTTACCTTTGTGAATCGTTGGTATTATCTAGGTTAAATTACTGTGATGTGGTCTATGGTAGTTGCATAATTGGCTGTTCTCAGAAATTGATACAGCGTGTGCAAAACGCATGTGCACGTTTTTGTTTTCGCATCCCGCCTCGTTCCCATGTCACTCCGTATTTGAACGACGCTAAATTATTGAAAATGCAGGCACGTAGGCAACTACATCTCGCAACTCTGCTTTTCGGTGTTATTCGACACGAATCTCCTGACTATTTGTATAAAAATTGCAATGGTCTAAAAGTGGCTATCAATTTAAAGTCAGGGCGATTGTGCCAATGCATCGTTTGGTGGCTTTTCGAGGCAGTTTCAGATTCGCGGCGTCCAAATGCTGGAATGACCTCCCTCCACCAATTCGTAGTCTAACCAGTAAATTCACCTTCAAGCGAAAGCTTAAAAACCTTTTGCTACTTCAACAAAATCCTTTGGCTAATCCCCCACCCATTCTTCCTTATTAAATAGAAGTAGACAATCAATGGATCAAACAATTATATTAGTTTTCCCTTTGTAAATAAAGTATACGTATATATATGACTATTTGAAATGTCTTTGCTAGTATCGTTTATTAATTTTTAGTTATGTGTCGTATGAAATTATCATTATCATTGTATTTTATTTATTTCATTTTTTCTATTTAATTTTTTGTCAATTTGTTTAAATATATCAATTTTGTATATTCATGTTTATGGTTCTGTTGATTTGTTTGATATTTTTATATATTTAAAATAAATGCATGCATTATGTATATATATTAATAGTTCGTGCATCACCTCTACTTGGCGGTGACTGAAAATCAGTGTTGTGAGGTATTAACTCACAACGAAAATGCTGAGTCATCTGCCAATTCATTGCTACGCAGGTAATGGCTATTCTTGTGACAGGTTCTTAATAATTTTATTAAGTCATCATATATTTTGGTTCGTTTTTATTTATGTTTGCTTTTTTCTTATGTTATAACTCATGTTTTATTTTGAGTTTTTTTTTTATTATTTTTTATTTTTGTTAACTTATATATTATTATTATTTTTTTCTTTTGTTGTAAAACCAACCTTAATATTATTTTGTTGTTATGTTTCATGTATTGTTTACTCAAGCTTAGCAATGAATAAATGTTTTTCTTTCTTTCTTTCTTTCTTACTTGTACGTAAGAGGCGTCTAAAGGTATTGGGGCTTTTAAGTGATTTTTGGAAGATGCGGTTGGAAACCCATGACCAACAACATCTCTTCCCCATTCAACTTTCACAAAGCGGCTGCCACCCCTTTTAGGGATTTATAGCCGTGAATATATGTATCTATGTATGTTAGAAAAGTTCTCTATTACTATCAATATAATAAAACTAACACGTTAAATATGCTGAAAGAGGTCTATTAGAACCAGTTTAACAATGTCTGCTTACCCTTGAAGGTTTAAATAGTTTAAATTTTATTATAACAGGCGAGAAATTTATTTATTTAGGGAATAATATATATAAAAAAAACAATTATAAACTACATTTTTTACATTAAGGCTTTAAATAACGTCCACAAACCATACAAATTATCTGTTAAATTACATTTTTCAGGATACTCGGTAAAGTAAATGGGTATTAATAAAGACTATATCTGCAATCTTAACCATATAACTGATAATTAAAATCTTTTTGTTCATGAAAACCTCATGTGGGAATTATTACTAATAAATAAAGAATAAATATGTCGAGGTTTTGCTTTCCTTTATTTATTAGCATATAACAGATGTTATAAATAATGGCAACCGTGATAGCTTAGTGGGTAGAACAACGGTTATCATTCAGACGATGAGGCTCCAGATCCCGAGTCAGGTCTATGTCTTTTCTAAATATATGTTTAGTTAATTCATCATGCTTATTAACGGTGACGGAAAACATCGTGATGAAACCTACATGGCTGAGTTGTACTTAGTTATGTGACAGTGTATTCGTTTGAGTTGAGTTGAGTATGAACAATGGTTATAATTTAATATCTCATAATGATTTACTTATTTAATACTTAAAACAATTTGAAACTATCTAAAATAGACCTTTTTTAAAATGATCTTTAACGAATAGACAGAACAATAAAAAACATCCATTTCGCAAGGGCTGGTTATATTATCTTGATGATTGATATATTATTATATTGAATAGCTAAGTAAGTCGCGGCAGACAGAAAGGCGTAGGTATGCAGGCCCTGTGCACCAGTTGGATGCCATAAGATCGACAATAAACAGCAACAACCTTTATCTATAAACCCCGAGAAGGGGTGCTAAAGTAGAGTTAATGCAGTGGAAATGAGATCCCTCAGAAGTATATGTAATGTAAGGCTGTGTGATAGAGTGAGAAATACTGTGATCCGTGAACGAGTAGGTTTCAAAGATGACGTAGTATGCAAGATAGAAAAAGGAATGTTGAGGTGGTTTGGGCACATAGAGAGGATGGATGAAAATAAAGTAGCGAAAGAGATATATAAAGCCAATGTGGATGGGATTGTTAGTAGAGGACGGCCTCGTAATACGTTTCTTGACCAGACAGAAAACGTTCTTATAAAAGCGGGGGTCCGAAGTGAGAAAAATAAAAGAGCATGTATGAGAAGAATAATGAATGTAAGGGAAGCAAGAGAGGTTTGTCAAGATCGTACTAAGTGGCGATCGATAGTCTCTGCCTACCCCAATGGGAATAATGGGCGTGAGTATAAGTAAGTAAGTAAGTAAGGGGTAGCTAGAGCTTCGCCGTTAGAAATTCAGCCGCTTTATCAAGTTGAGTGGGTAAAAGGTCATGATGGGTCTTTAGAAGAAGAAGGTTCAGAAGGTGTACAGTGCCAGTTAAAGTGCAACTCTTTCAATCTTACTGTACATCGCTGTACACCTGTAGTCTCTGGACCAACTATACTCAGAAGTCGCTAAATGCTCTCCGCGTTCAGTACAATGATGCGTTGAGGATGCTGCTGGGAAGGGTACCGAGATGAGGGTGGATGGCTTCCATGCAGTTGTGCGCAAGCGCTGCGCCTCCACGCTCCACCGCCTCCGCGCGTCGCCCAACACCATCCTCAATGTCATAGCTGACAGGATCGACGGCCGGTTCCTGAAGCACTGGACCAATCTTCTTGTAAATAAACTTTGTAAATATAGTATTAAGTAGTAGGTATAAGCTTAGTTATAAGTCAAATACTAACAAATATAGTTGTAAGTTTCATTTGTTTCTCTTACTAACCCTATGGATGTTTTTATCTGAAAATAAACGATTTAGTATATTATGTACTAGTGGATCGTCCCAGCTTCGCACGGGTAGCGTTGTTTTTTTAAATATCTGAGGTTTCTTTCTTCAGTCACTGCTCAAGCATTGTGAAATTCAGCGCAATGTTTTCAATTTATTTATAGCACTCCCTAAATAGTGTAGTTTGGTGATTTTGAATGCGCTTTAATGAACGGTTCAGTATTTCCGTTTAATAGCAAATTTTGGAATAAACCGCTATGAAGTATTTATAAATAACAATCTAAAAAATAATTCATTACGTGATGTAGGATGCAACTACTGGCGCCATCTAGTATGTTATATGTAAATTAGTAAAGATTTGGTTTTGGTCACGGGTGCGATGGCTTATTTTATGTATAATTTCGGTGTTTGTCTATCGATTTCTATGATTATTTTTTTATTGAATATGTAATAATGTTACCTTTATTAAATGAGGGATGAGTGAGAGGTTTACAAACGTAAGAGTAAACAAATATAATCAGAATGTTCCGAACTGCTAAGCTTTCAGGAATTACACGTGTCATTGTGATTCAACCGTAAAAGATAGACATAAACTGTTGAGGATTTTTATTCAGATAATTTTATGAAGAATATTTCCGTCATACATAATTTCTATGTAAGTTTAACCATTAAGTCTGCACACGCGACGGAAGCTTAAAAAATGGAGTAACTTCTCCCGTTTTCCCAATTTTTTCCCAAAATTCCCCTTTATTACTCTGCTGGAAAGTATACAAAAACCTGCGCAGGAGTATGAAGAATAATTGTACCAAGTTTCGTTAAAATCCGTCGAGTAGTTTTTGTTTCCATAAGGAACATACAAACCGACAGACAGACAGACAGACAGACAGACAGACAGACAAAAATTTTACTGATTGCATTTTTGGCATCAGTATCGATCCCTAATCATCACCTGATAGTTATTTTGAAAATATATTTCATGTACAGAATTGACCTCTCTACAGATTTATTATAAGTATAGATTATTTAGCCACATCTCCCAACTATCACATTGGGGCCCCAACACGTAAATGCTATTCTGAGCCACACAGCACTCTTTCTCTATTTCAAATACTAAAAATGGCAGAGTAACAAATCTCCCTTTAATATTTGAGGAGGCAATATCGTCGTGTGAGGTAAGACCACCAGAGAGCAGGTATTACTCTTCAATGAACCGACAAAAATTGCAACTTGCACATTTTTACCAACATACTTCTTTGCATATCTTATTGCGAAGGCATAAAGACTATATTAGCATGTTTTGTAAAAACAGTTAAGGAAAGGCTTTTAGTTCGCACGGTGTATTTTACGCAGGTTTTTTTTGGAAATTGGTTACCCAATATAAATTCACACGTCTTTTTTTAAATCCGCCAGTGTTGATAATTTACATGCATTCTTTTAAACCGTATCCTGCGACTGATGACAGATACACAATATCAAGCTGTGTAGTGTCGGCTTAGAATAACACTACCCCATTTCTTTCCGTGGATGTTCGTAAGAGGCGGATAAGGGTATTGGGGCATTTTTAAGTGATTTTTAGGCGACGTGGTTGGAGACCCATCACCAAAAACATTTACTTTGTAATCTTTTCCCCATTTAACTTCCAAAAGTGGCTGAGGAATTTCTTATTCCGAAGCTCTGGCTACCCTTTTGGGTATTTATAGCTGTGAGTATATGTATGTACCTATATGTACATTATCAAGAAAACAAATGGATGACAAAACTCGGTTCATCACCGATTTTAATCCAGGTGACAACGTGCCAGCTTAAAATAGCCTAACCCATTTTCTTCCCTTCGAGGATGTCGTAAGAAGCAACTAAGGGTACAGGGCTTTCTAAGTGATTGTTGTGTAATGTAGCTGTGTAGTATCGGTATAGAATAGCATTAACCCATTTCTTGCCGCGGGCGTCGTAAGAGGCGGCGTAGGGTACATACATACATATTCTCACGCCGTTAGTTCCCATTGGGGTAGGCAGAGACTATCGATCGCCACTTTGTACGATCCTGGCAAACCTCTCTAGCTTCATTCACATCCATTAATCTTTTCATTCGTGCTCTTTTATTCTTCGTACTTCGGACACCTGCCTTGTTGAGCACATTTTCTATTTGATTTAAATGTGTCCTCCGAGGTCGTCCTCTACTAACATTAGCTTCCACAGCGGCGTAGGGTGTAATTGTTTTATTTTACAGACATGTCCCAATACGATTAAATCTCCGATACTTAAATATCTACTTTCATATTTTGCTTTTATTGCTGTGTAGTGTCAATTTAACATGTAACTACATACATATACTCACGGCTATAAATCCCTAGAAGGGGTAGCTAGAGTTAAGGAATCCGAAATTCCTCAGATACTTTTGGAAAGTTGAGTGGGGAAAAGATGATAAAATAAAGGTTGTTGGTGATGGGTCTCCAACCGCATCGCCCGAAAATCCCTTAAAAGCCCCAATACCATTAGTCGCCTCTTACGTACACCCACCGGAAGAAATGGGGTAGTGGTATTTTAAGCCGAAACTACACAGCACATACAACTACCCCTTTTCTTTTCGTAGGTTTTCCCTTTCTTCTTTTCAAGGGATTCTTGGGCAACGCGGTTGGAGACTCATCACCAACAACCTTTATTTTCCCATCTTTTCTCCACTTAACTTCCGATAATGGCTGAGAAATTTCTAATTCCTTAGCTCTGTCTACCCCTATCGGGATTTATCGCCGTGAGTATATGTATGTATGTACTTCCTTATTATCTATGAGTATTAGTATCAACTACATAACATAAGCAGTGTAGTGCTATTTTTGTGAAGTCAATCAGTTACAGTTGCCGTGTAGTGTCGGCCTAAAATAACACTACCCCATTTCTACCCTTGGGTGATCGTAAGAGGCGACTAAGGGTATAGGGACTTTTTAAGTGATTGTTGGGCGATGTGGTTGGAGACCCGTCACTAAAAACATTTATTATTACTATCTTTTCCCCAATCAACTTCCAAAAGTGGCTGAGGAATTTATCATTCTAAAGCTCTGGCTACTCCGTTAACAGATTTATAGCCGTGAGTATATGTATGTATGTAATCAGTGAACAGTCGAGAATATCAACCTCCTCATTGACATGGAACACTAGCACAAGTGACCACGAAAAGAAAAAAGAACCTGTATGAGAAGAATAATGAATATGACTGAAGCAAGAGAGATTTTTCAGGATCGTACAAAGTGGCGATCGATAGCCTCTAGCTACTCAAAGGGAACAATAGGCGTGTTTTTTTTCTCTGTACGGCTATTCCCGTACGCAGTTCCCATTAGGGGTAAGCAGAGGCTACTAAGAAAAAATGCTGAGGTTTGCTGATTATTGATCATTCAGTTACTGACGATGTGTAGTGTCCGCTTAGAATAGCAATAACCCAACTGGAGACGCATCATCAACCATTCTTTACTTTACATACATACATATACGCACATCCTTACTTCCCATCGAGGTAGGCAGAGACTATCGATCGATAGCCACTTTGTACGAAAAACATCTCTGGAAAACTATTCGAACTTAATTTACATACATACATATACTCACGGCTATAAATCCCTGAACGGGGTAGCCAGAGCTTTGGAATGAGAAATTCCTCAGCCACTTTTGGAATTTGATTGGGGAAAAGATGGTAATAATAAATATTTTTGGTGACGGGTCTCCAACTAAATCGCCAAAAATCACTTTAAAAGCCCCTATACCCTTAGTCGCCTCTTACGATCACCCACGGGTAGAAATGGGGTAGTGTTATTCTAGGCCGACACAGCCAACCTTTTTACAATAATCAATATTTTCCTACATGCCCTTTTAAGCTACAAACTTTGAACACCTGCCTTTTTAAGTACATTCTCTTTTTATTGTTAGTTTCGCAATATTTTCTGAAGTTCAGGCTTCTCTTTTTTTAGTATTTATAGTCAGGAGAGGGTCGGTATTAATATATTTTATGAAATAAATAAATAAATATACGAACATATTATACACAGATCAATCTAGCCCCGAACTGAGTAAGACTTGTATTATGGGAAACTAACTCAACGATATATTCGATATATAATCCAAGACTAAGAAACAAACATTTATGTTGCTCTAAGCGGGGATCAAACCTGCCATCTCCGGACAGAGAAGCCAGTCACCTATCCACTCGACCACGGACGCCGTCAATGGTCAAATCCGTTAAAATAACGCTGACGTCAGCCGGTCTTTAGCAACGTTCCAATCACCTGTGGGTAATGCAATACTTCGGAAACGGAAAGTGTCATGTGACATCCGGTAACCGGAGACGAGGCGGCGGCGGCAGCGGCACTGCCTTCCGATCGATCCTTTACAACCTTCTATGGGAATTATTTTTTTATGTATTTACTTTGATAAAAGTTAAGCTATACTCACGGCTGCAAATTTTAAAAATGGTAAAAGCTTAAGAATTAGAAATTCCTCAAGCAATACTGGAAGTTGAATGAGGAAAGATTGTAAAATAAATTTGCTTTGTAGTGTCGGCTTAGAATAACACTACCCCATTTCTTCCGGTGGGTGTACGTAAGAGGCGACTAACGGTATTGGAGCTTTTAAGGGATTTTTGGGCGATGTGATTGGAGACCTTTATTCCGACATCTTTTCCCCACGCAACTTCCAAAAGTGGCTGAGGAATTTCTGATTCTTTAGCTCTGGCTACTCCTTCAAGGGATTTATAGCCGTGAGTATATGTATGTATGTATGTAAAATAAAGTATAGTTTGTGAGGATTATCCAGCCACATCGTCCAACAACTACTTTAAATGCAAATGCTTGTATCGCATAAAGCGTAAATTATATTTTACTCTCAAAGACTCAAACGGTTACGCCGTATATCCCCGCAGGGGTAGGCAGATATACTAATACTTCTGAATATCTCGTGATATTGTCACCTGGTTATCAGAGTACCCACATTTTGCTTAAAAATAATAAAATAAAATAAACATTTATTTCAAAGTAAAAAGATAAATCTTTGTTTTTTGACCGTCAAATTTCAACTTAATACTAAGTTTATTTCGGAGTCGGAAGGTGTTTTGTTGAGAGAAGAACCTGTTAGAAACTCGTCAACACACATCTTTTTTTACGTCCATTACAATTTTGGTGTTAGCCCGGAAACATCCTGAATAGAGCCCTGATGACACCAAGCCATTTCATCATTAATGTAATCATTAACATTGTAATAGGCTTTCGAACTAAGATTTCTTTTAACTACTGCTTTGAATTTTGTTTCTGATAAATTTAAAGAAAGGCACAACACCGTAAGACATCACACTATGAAAATGGCTGTAATAAACTAATCGAGCTGTCTGTACATCTGTCAAATGTCTTATTTTCCTAACGGCATAAGCACTACTTAGCCTGCTTGGACAAGTACTCATCTGATAGGGGGCAGGCTACTAATTATTAAGAACAGTTTTTCCTCACCGTTCACTACTATAATAAATTACCCACACATATGACATTAGAAAAAAAAATCAAAATAATTAGAAAATATGAGTCATCTACGTACCAGACTTAAAACATTGTGTCATGTTATCTTCACTAGCTTTTTGCCCGCGACTATGTCCGCGTGGACTACATTTTTAGGGTTCCGTAGCCAAATGGCAAAAACGGGACCCTTATAGATTCGTCATGTCTGTCTGTCTGTCCGTCCGTCCGTCCGTCCGTATGTCACAGCCAGTTTATTCCGAAACTATAAGAACTACATTATTGGAAATTGGTGCGTAGATGTATTCTGTAAACCGCATTAAGATTTTAAAATAAAATCTGAAAAAAAAACCAAAATTTTTAGGGTTCCCCATACATAGAACTGAAACTCAAAATTTTTTTTTTCATCAAACCTATACGTGTGGGGTATCTATCAAAAGGTATTTGAAAATGATGTTGAGGTTTCTTATATCATTTTTTTCAAAACTGAATAGTTTGCGCGAGAGACTTTTTCAAAGTGCTAAAATGTGTGTCCCCCCCCCCGTAACTTCTAAAATATGGGCATGATAATACTGAAAAAAATATATGATGTGTATTACTATACAAACTACTAACGAAAATTGGTTTGAATGAGATCTAGCCCGTAGTTCTATTTTTAAACGTCATAAATCAAATTACTTACCTAATTTGGCTCCCATGATTTTCACACAAACGGGATTTTCTATATATATGATAGTACGGAACCCTTAGTGCGCGATCCGACTCGCACTTGGCCGGTTTTTTTGCATCTGGTTAAATCCAAAATTGAAAATTGCTCGCGAGCGAATCAATTCAATCTCGTGACTGACACATTTGCGCGCGCTTTTACTCCAGCATAGTCTATGGGCCAATTTTGACAATTTATAAATGGCTAACAATTTAACTAATCCATTTATGGAAAATGTATGAGTTTTCGGTAAAACTTCAGATGGAGACCTTCAATTTGATACCTGAACCAATTTTATAGCTCTTAGCACCACAACACAGGCTGGTTCACAAAATCCACCCTCTCTCGTTTAATAAGGATGGCATCTATGGTAAAGCAAGTCCAATGCGTATTAGCGTATTATTTGTATAGGTAGTTCAATCTAAGACGACGCACCCCACTTTTTTATGTTAGCATTTTTTTTTGTACTATTTTTAGCATTGGCTTATATTTGTGCAGTTTGTGTGTTTATGTCCACATAGATAAATTTATTAACCTTAAAAGGACTAACTAACACATTAGCCTTTATTTCACACTTCTAATCGTCTGGTTAGAATATCACTAACCCATTTCTTTTAAAGGGATTTATGGGCGATGCGGTTGGAGACCCATCACCAACAACCTTTATTTTACCATCTTTTCCTCACTTAACTTAGGAAAGTGGCTAAATCATTTCTAATTCCTTAGCTCTGGCTACCACTTCTAGAAATTTATAGCTATGGGTATATGTATGTATGTCTGTAGAAGAAAGGGTAGGGCGCCAATATTGGTATTGTGAAGTTTTAAGGTATTATTGGACGATGCGGTTGGAGAATTATCATTGATAATTTATTTTATACTCGTTTCACCACTCAATTTCCAAAAGTGGCTGAGGAATATTTTATTCTGAAGCTCTGACTATCCCTTCTAGGAATTATGCCGAGAGAATATGTACGTTTGTATGTTTTATTTGCTATTGTTAAACAGCATTAGTCCTAGAAATGTTATTCTAAGTTCAATTATTTATTACGTTAGTTGTTATGCTAGTAAACTAAATATAAACCCCGTTTTGTATGTTTTATTAGTGATACAAAGTTAAATTATCACAATCAAAAAGAGAATCAAAACGCTTCCTTATGCTAAAAAGAATATTATGTAAAAAAATATCCTTTTGTGCCATCTTCGTCACATCACTCACTAAAAAAAATGTAATATTCGTTTAAGTCGAAATCTCAAGCTTTTTCCTTTCTTTCAATACCAGTTAAATTACGAAATAAATAAAAAAATGAGTCTCTTTATTAGTGTAATCGTCTGAGCAAAACTGAGCATCCATACAACACAAGAGTTATTTTAGATTATGTTTCTATAGTGATATCATTTAATTAATTAAAGCTGGTCAAAATCAAACATTAAATAGATTTTCCCAACGATAAAACATGTTCCGTACTATGTCAATAAAATTGTCAAAACAATCGCCCGTCGCTTCCCCTCAAATCTTTAAAGCAAACGAACTCAGTCATTCGTGTATGATGATCTTGATTTTACACCTGTGTTTACCCTCAGGATACAAATACGACGGGTTGAATTTGAATAACAATATATTATTTCCGTAGCTATAGAGGGACTAATCATGCAATACAATTTAAGTGTTACAAAAAACCTGCTAGGAAATAAAGTAACATAATAAATGCGAACAAATACGTTTTAACAAATATAATTATATACATTTTAGCATAATAAGGCGTTTATTTTTTTATTTCTCATCATAAGTATGAAATGATGTACTAAATGATACCGATTATGGTAGATTATCTATCAATGACAAAAGCTTTAGCCTCTTTGCGGCCGCGCTTACAGAAAAAAAGAAAGATTGGCGGGAAACGGCACGCGCCCGCCACGCGCCATCTTGTTAACAAAATTGAAATTGTAAATCAATTGAAACAAGCAGTGATAACTTGTGAATCCGCTAAGTATTAAGTTACAAACATTTTATCTTGTATTTACTTTTCTGATTGAGTAGTATCAGTTTACTTTTAGCTTGGTCTGAGGGGCGGGCGGGATGCTTAGTGAGTGGCTAATTAATTACTTTTGTTGTTTCGGATAGTTCAACCAATATATTGTTACTAATATATATTTTTTATATTTGGCGATCATTTCAGTTTCTTTTTTGCTATTATGGCCTTGTTTTTTTTTACCCGCGGGAATTTAAATATAAAAATACAAGAAGTTGAGATAGTGTTTTTGTATTTTGGATGTAAACTGGATGCAAAAAATGTTGTTCACGCGGACGTAGTCGCGGGCAAAAAGCTAGTATGTTTATAAACCAGACTGAACTTAATATTGTAACGGACGACGTAGCCGAGTTTTTTTTTCGTATGTACTTATGTTACGCGGTTTCTCCTTTATTAGACAATAGATTTCTAAAGTTTTCGGTTAGATATGTTTCCAATTTTAATGACGTTTAGTTGCGTGGTTTTTTTTCATAATCAAATCAAATGTGGACGAATCTTTTGTTTATCGAATTTGGAATGAAAATTTGGGTTTCCGTCAAACGGCTGCGAATGTGGTTCCGTTTTTGTTCAAAAAGATATTAAAATTACTAGAGGTCGTCTAGTATTCTTTCAATTTGGCAATGATTAAAAGAGTATATTTATGCCATGTCGTGTAGTGTCGGCTTAGAACAGCACTACACCATTTCTACCCGTGGGTGATCGTAAGATGCGATAGGGGCTTTTTAAGTGATTTTTGGGCGATGTGGTTGGAGGGCCGTCACCAAAACATTTATTATTACCATCTTTTCCCAATCAACTTTCAAAAGTGGCTGAGGAATTTTTCATTTCAAAGCTCTGGCTACCCCGTTACGGGATTTATAGCCGTGAGTATATGTATGTATGTATGTATGTATATTCATGCGCATGTGTGTCAAATAAATGTTCTGGTTTTGAGTGTACTGATTTTTTAATACCCCTTTCCGCAACTGTTCGCTTGAGCTTTAAGGACAGCGGGCGGTGAGTTCCTAATTCCATACTACGAACAATAATTTATCACGAACTAAATCCACAAGAAATTTTTAGGGGATCGGAAATAAATAAATATATTATGCACAGATCAAGTTATTCCCAAACTAAGTAAGGCTTGTATTATGGGATACTACCTCAACGATGCATTTAATATTATATTAATACACATATGAAAATGGTTCTCAATTTGATAAAATCTTATTCTCTAATATAAAAAAACTGGTTATCAGAGACGACGTGATAGCTCAATGGGTAGAACACCGGTTAACGTGTAAGCGACTAGTGTTCAAATCCCAGGTCGGGCCTACACCAATTTGTCTTTGCTAAAGACATATGTGAGGTTAATTTATCATGGTTGTTAACGGTGAGGGAAAACATCGTGAGGAAACCCACATGGCTGAGTTGTACTTAGTCATGTGACAGTGTATTCGAACAAAACGGCGATAGGCCTGCCCCCTATCACGTGAGTACACTGTCCATGCAAAACGTGGGTACTCTGAACACCGGGTGACTAAGTCACGTGATGTTCAGAAGTATTAGTACCTCTGCCAACCCCTTCGGGGATATTCGGCGTGAACGTTTATATTATGTTATGTTATGGTTATCAGTGATGGTGGAGGCCTCCCAGTGAGTAGTCCAAGATCACAAGTGTTAGGATATAAGATTATGGACATCATCAAAGCCAATTCCTCATCATTGTCCATCGAGGGGCTGAAATCAGGCGTCACTGGATATAATGATTCATGGTCCACTTAACCACACTAGCCTAGTTCAGAATATAAGACTTACGGCTACGATCGTAGTGGTAACCTAGACCCAAGGTTTAGCGGGTCACCCCTAGTATGTAAAGACTACAGATATAAGACTCGAGACTCAAACGATTTTCACCGTATATCCACGAAGGGGTTGGCAGAGGTAATACTTCTGAACATCACGTGATATTGTCACCTGGTGTTCAGAGTACCCACGTTTTGCTTGGACAGTGTACTCACGTGATAGGGGGCAGACCTATCGCCGTTGTCTACGAATACACTGTCACATGACATAAGTACAACTCAGCCATGTGGGTGGTTTGTAAATTAACCACACATTTGTCTTTAGGAAAGACAAATGGCTGTAGGCCCGACCCGGGATTTGAACCCACGGCTGTCTGCATGATAGCCGGTGTTCTACCGACTAAGCTATCACGGTTATAAGACGTAATAAATTTATACCCTTTGTATGTTCAAGACATATTTTTAAAATATTTATTTTTTGTAAAAAATATATAAAAAGACTGAATCAAACCTGGAATCTCCAGATTGTGAGCCAACCTTCTAACAAGACAGTAGTCTTATCCAGTTCAGAAAACACAGAAAAAATATAAAAATGAATTCCTAATTCTACTCTCACCATATTAAGTCGTTTGAAATTATCGAGCGGAGCTTTCAAAGTAAAGCTTTTGTAACAGTTGTTCGTTTTAATTTACCTCTGGAAAGCGGAAGCCGTATCGGAAGCCAGACAAACTTGGATCGATTAGCTCCGAACAAGTGAAAGAGTGGTTAGGGGAAGAACGGTAGCTTTCGGGTGCTTTTATGACGAACTTATAAAATTTATTTTATTAGTAACCTTCTTAGATCAAGGAATAGAACACACGCCTATCAAGCAGACAGGTGTGGGTTCAAATCAAGGATCGGTCCTAAATCAATTTATCTTTTCTAAAGTTGTTTTTAGTCATGTGACAGTGTATTTATACGAAACGGAGACAGGCCTGCCCCCTATCACGTGCAAGCAAAACGCGGGTATCCTGAACACCAAGTGATAATGTCACGTTATACTTATAAGAATAAGTAGGTACCTCTGGCAACCCCTTCGGGGATATATGGCGCGAACGGTTGAGTTTGAGAGCTACAAAACATAATCATGATACTGTATTAGCAACCGTGGGGAGCACCACGCCTCTGATGCAGTGAGGCGTGGGTTCAAACCCCAGGTCGGGCCTACACCAATGTGTATTTTCTAAAATCATATGTGTGGTTAATTAATCTTGGTTGTAGTGAGAGAAAATATCATCGCAAGAAACCCACTGTCACATATGTACCTACTTACCATACTTACTTACTTACTCCGTTGGCTCAGCTACCCGAAGTGGGTGATTATTAATTTAGTATGGGCACATAGAGAGGATGGATGACAGTAAATTGGTCAAAGAGATCTATAGAGCTAAAGTGGAAGGTAATGTTAGTAGAGGTATTACGACTACGTAGGACACATTGAGACCAGACAGAGAATGTGCTTAAAAAAGGCAGGTGCCCGAAGTATGAACAATAAAAGAGCATCCATAAAAAAGTTTTATAGCTGAGCATGACGAAGCAAGAGAGGTTTGTCAGGATCGTACAAAATGGCGATTGGTTGTCTCTACCTATCCCAATGGGAAATAATGGCGTGAGTATATGTATCTTTTCCCCACGCAACTTCCAAAAGTGGCTGAGGAATTTTTAATTCCCTAGCTCTGGCTACTCCTTCATGGGATTTATAGCCGTGAGTATATGTTATGTTTGTTTGTTTATATGTATCTATAATTGAAATAACTCAATACGTACTACAACTTTCTATCACGCAGAAAAGCGTCTTTTCTAAAGTATTTTTGTTATATATGCATATGTGTGATTAATTTATCTCGTCGATAACTCTGAGGGAAATCATCGTGAGGAAACCCTAATGGCTAAGTGGTACTTACGTGTATAAGTACAAAACAGCGCCGGCGGTAGCCCCTAACAACATGAGTAAACTGTCCAAGCAAAACGTGGGCATTATGAACACTACACACTAGGAGATATTAAGGTCAAGAAATGTTCAGAAATATTAGTAACTCTGCTACCCCTTCGAGGATATACGGCGTAAACATTTGAGTTGAGTGGAAAAGCTCTCTGACATATGAATTTAAAGCTTTCACTCTGTTGCATGGAACTCGATCATACTAATCGAAAATGAAATTTCAATTGAAACTTTCAATCCGCCTACCAAACAAAAGGACAAGAATAGGCGGTTTTACATAGATGTATTTTTGTGTTATAGCTGTGTAGTGTCGGCTTAGAATAGCACTACCCCATGTCTTCCGGTGGGTGTACGTAAGAGGCGACTAACGGTATTGGGGCATTTTAAGGGATTTTTGGGCGATGCGGTTGGAGACCCATCACCAACAACCTTTATCTTTACCACCTTTTCCCCACGCAACTTCCAAAAGTGGCTGAGGGATTTTCTAATTCCTTAGCTCTGGCTACCCCTTCTAGGGATTTATAGCCGTGAGTATATGTATGTATGTATGTTTTTATAAAATATTGCGGTTTTATCACTATAAATTTCTTTTGTGATATTATTATAACATAACATTACCAAACCGCTTGGTATGCAACTGTGCAAATCCAAAAGAGTTTTATTTCTTTATTAGATTGCACCGCAGCTATAGTAAAATTATACAGCCTTGATAGTCCAATAGGTAGCACGACAGCCCGTCAATACCGACAGGCGAGAGATCAAATCTCGGGTCGGACCTACACCAATTTGTCTTTCCTAAAGATTTATCATGATTGTGACGGTGAGGAGAAACATTGCTAAGTTGTACTTTTTATTTCTTTATTGGATTGCACCGCAGCGGTAGTAAAATGATAATATTTATATATTTAACAAAACTAATCACGCTATCTTGTGAGATAATTCAAAACTCTCAAACGAAGCCACATATTTTAGCTTTCCCCTCAACGAAATAGAAACAACAATACAGTTTGTATTACTATAGAATAACCCTACGAGATGGCAGCACCGCATTGGCCGATGGCTGGTAAAGTCATAATGTACTCTGTGGATGTGGATGAAGTTTCTTTCTCTTCTCAGTTTTTGTTTATGTAGCAAACGGTTTTGTATTTTAAAACATCATCTCATTTAATAATTGTTATATTATCACATTTCTTTCTCCCACATCCTTTCGGAGGCATACCGCGTAAACACGTGGTACCACGTAGATAAAGTAAGGTGTAGTTGGAAAAAATATGCTACCCGTCCTGTATTTTTTCGACTCCCTTTACAAGAACGACGAAGTAACGTGGATATTTGATTTATATCAGTAACCATCAATGGAGGGGAGGTACCATGAACCATTGGAGCTACAAAGATTCGTATATCGTATAAAAATTGAATAAACGATAAACGACTTACTAGATATTATTGTAGTTTACTGATAAAAATAAATGAATGAAGTTATTTTATAGTGTTATTCGTGAAAAGTGTGGCGTGAAAGATGATATTGTAAGAAAGATAGAAAAAGGAATGTTGAGATGGTTTGGGCACATAGAGAGGATGGATGATAGAAAATTGGTAAAAGGGATCTATAGAGCTAGTGTGGATGGTAATGTTAGTAGAGGACGACCACGGAGAACACACTTGGACCAAATTGAGAGTGTGCTCAAAAAGGCTGGCGTCCGAAGTATGAAGAATAAAAGAGCATGTATGAAAAGATTGATGGATGTAAACGAAGCTAGAGAGGTTTGTCAGGATCGTACGAAGTGGCGATCGATAGTCTCTGCCTACCCCAATGGGAATTAATGGCGTGAGTATATGTATGTATGTATGTTATTTTTTGAAGTGGCAATAAATGGTATTCACTCAGTTATTGCTCGTAATCTGTGATAGTTTATTTATTTTACCTACCTAAGCTTGTCTACATTGGACAGATCCACTATCTGTCAAATAATGGTCGTAAAAATTTTAGTCAGATTTTCGTAAAACTATTTTCAAGCGTATTTAAAATATTACAAAAAAAGACCTAATTAAAAAAGAATACCAAAATTTTATGGAAAACTATACTTTGTTCGGCCTATGTTCTTAAAATTTGACGTGTGTGTTGCTAGAAGACTTGCCTAAATGAATAATGTCGCTTCGATCGAGAGCTCTCGCTCTGGTGGAGGTTCTCCTGAGGGTGCCACCGCTGTTTGTGGTAGATGAGTTCCTCAAGGTGAGCCTGGGGCTGCCGGTGTCGTCGGCGGAGGAGGTATCCGTGCTGAGCAACGTCACAGAAGACCACGTTGACGTATTGGAATCGGATGTCAATTATTACGATGCCAACTTTTATAATGCATTTTTCTTCACGCTGCTTAAATTCTTCGTGTGTTGTCTGGGTAAGTTTCGATGTAGTTTATTTGCTGAGATTTTTCGTTGGTAGACATTGTGACATGTTACTGTGAAGGCCTCGATTTGTTGACCAAGTATGACGAAACCTGTATTTATTGACTTGGAGTGAAGAAACCGATGGAGATTAGATACACGTTTTGATTTTTATTTACCTAATTTGCATTATAGCTGCTTTAATCCACCTTTATATCTATTTATCCTTGTTAGATTTCTCCTCAAGTATGTTATGAATTTTAATTGAATATGTCATTAATACAAAATTTGTAATTCTGGTATTCCTGATATGATTTCATGAATTAATTTTAACTCCAGTATATAAGCAGTGAATTCTTCTCATATTAAAAGCATGTTTATCTAGCCCAGTATTTTAGTCAGCCCTTTTCTATAAAGCAACAATATCCTGTTCAGAGGATTAGAGATTTTTGATATACACATTAAGTGCACTGCATGCACTATTACTGCATTTTTTGTTCCTCACAGAATAACATGTTACAAGTTAGATGATAAGCTCATTATGTAAAACTCTGAATCAACCACAAACTCACAAAAAGATAAAAAAAAAGATAAAAGATATTTATTTGTTACCAAACACAATAACAACATATAGAAATATTACAATTTAAAACAAAAAGATGGCAACAAAAAGGCAAAGTACCTCAGCTAGGTTCCCAACATTATCCGCAGGACACTGCTGGGGAGCTGGTTTTCTGGTACCGCCTGTAACTTACATACTAAGTCCGACATAATCAGTTAGTTTACCTTACCTTATACCACTCGTTGTAACTGTGCTACTGGGAGAAATTAAGAAGAAAATAACTCAACTCTTAAAAGAACAAAAAGAAATTAGATTTCAGTGAGCAATCATTAATGAGCAGCCAGCCTTAAATCAATAGTAAATAAATAAACAAATCGTACCAATATTCATACATATATATAAAAGAGACTTATCATGCTAAATATTTAAATAAATATACTTGTATAATTTCAGGCATTATTTTAGCATCTGTTGTTCACAGTCAGTATTGTAGTTGTGTCAATATTTAACACACATATCACATTAGTGACACACACACACACACACACTCATGACATTAGTTCCCATTGGGGAAGGTAGAGACTATTGATTGCGCCTTTGCGTAATTGTGGCAAACCTCTGGAGCTTCATATAAATTCTTCAATTGTCTGATACATGCTCATTTATTCTTGTCATTTTAAACACCTGCCTTTTTGAGTATGTTGAACTTAAATAAATAAATTAACTACCTAACTACTCCAATATGCACCAAAAGTATGTTTGACTTTTATTTTTGGTAGACTTTGATCAATGAATCACTTTTAATCAAATAGAACTTTTAAATCTAATATAATATAAAAAAACAAGTTTCTAAGACGTCTGCCGTAACCCTTTATTGCAATACTCACTCATTAATTTGCTGTGTAGTGTCGGCTTAGAATAGCACTACCCCATTTCTTTTGGTGGGTGTACATAAAAGGCGACTAACAGTATTGGGGCTTTTTTTTAAGGCATTTTTGGGCGATGCAGTTGGAGACCCATCACCAACAACCTTTATTTTACCATCTTTTTCCCACACAACTTCCAAAAGTGGCAGAGGAATTTCTAATTCCTTAGCTCTGGCTACCCTTTCTAGTATATGGCACTCATTAATTAATGCTGTTTAAGTGTAAGTTGAAACTTATAAACCGTGTTAAAAAGTGTGCAACAAATTGGCATTTTTTGTTCACAGTACCTTATACTCATATGTTTTGGCTTGAATTTATCCTATGCTATAATGTTGTCTATGTCAAGCCAAAATCTAGCAACTTGTCATTTTAATCTTACTGAAGAGACATATTTTTATGAACACTTATAAATAAAGATTTGTTTTTTTTATAAATATACTCTCAGTTTTTTAATAACTTTTTGTTTATATTCATTAACCTTTCACGTCCCGCCGGCTCCCAGAGTAGCCAGAAGTAAAAGTACCGTCAAACCCCGATGGCTCCCCGTGGAGCCGCAGATGGCCAGCTTACCGTGTTCGAATTAACCCCTTATTTCTTTTATTTTAAGAGTTAAATTCTATTATTAATAATAAAATAATTCTAATGTTCCCGGGTTTTGACGGTACTTGTCCTTCGCTAGTGCTCAGGAAGTCACAGGTTAAATGTGCTACTTGTTCCTTTTACGGACTTGCAGTTAAAACCGTCAGCTCATTATGCTTTATGCCCATATCTTTATGGTTTAGCCAAGTTTGGTAGGATATCCAGGCTGATTTTCAAAGATTTATTTCAATATCATGCATCAACCAAAAAATAATTTTAAACCTCATAACAAACATAAAGATAATTGAGGACTTGTTTAATAACCATATATGTATTAAATATTATATTAAGTTCTCATTTTATTTATTTAATTTCTAATCAGATTTGCAACTTTTATTCTATTCAAACAATAGCTAGGTACAATTTTTTAATGAAAACATTTTTATATGCTAAATGAGCAATGAAAACTTATACTTGATCCATCATAGATATTATGTTTAAATTATTAGGTAGATTAGGTAGGTTGCCGTGTAGTGTCGGCTTAGAATAGCACTACCCCGTTTCTAACGATGGGTGATCGTAAGAGGCGACTAAGGGTATAGGGACTTTTTAAGTGATTTTTGGGCGATGTGGTTGGAGACCCATCACCAAAAACATTTATTATTACTATCTTTTCCCCAATCAACTTCCAAAAGTGGCTGAGGAATTTATCATTCCAAAGCTCTGGCTACCCCGTTAAGGGATTTATAGCCGTGAGTATATGTATGTATGTATGTAAATTAGCTACTTATGACTATTGCCATTTGTCTGAAAAAATACAGAACTGCCCTGTCAGGGTTCAACGACCTACCCAGAATTGAATCAAACGATTTGAGTTTATATAACCTGATATAAACATTATACTCAAGGACTAAAAATCTCAAAAAGACGTAGCCAGGGTTTCGGAATTTGAAATTTCCGTCCTGCCGTGAGTATATGTTATGTTATGTTTATTAGGTAGAATGGAAAATATTCTTGGAACTATAATTATACAAATCATTCATCCATGTTATGGAAGTTTTTGTTTTGGTGAAACCCAACAATGTATAATTAATTTTTGCTATGTAGAAGTAATAATTTATCAGGTTTCATTATGCATAGTGAGATTGCATTTTTTTGGTGTGTGTGTCTCTAACTCCTGACAGTTAATTAAAATTAAATAATTTATATATTGCTGTGTAGTGTCGGCTTAGAATAGCACTACCCCATTTCAGCCGGTGGGTGTATGTAAGAGGCGACTAACGGTATTGGGGCTTTTAAGGGATTTTTGGGTGATGCGGTTGGAGACCCATCACCAACAACCTTTATTTTACCATCTTTTCCCCACTCAACTTCCAAAAGTGGCTGAGGAATATCTGATTCCTTAGCTCTGGCTACCCCTACTAGTAGGGTTGCCAACTTTTTTTAGCAGAAATAAAGTATATCTCATTTTGAAGGAGGTAAATAAAGAGTATGCACTTATAAAAAAGAGTATCATTTATTTTTATCTTTTAAAAAGGTATTTTGTAGCACTTCTTGCGGCATATAACAAATTTTCATTATTTCTTATTCTGATTAAGGTTTTTGCGTATTATTACAGACGTGCACTAAACATTTTGTAAAAAAGAGTATTTTAGCGTACTTTATTAGTGTTATAGATTATAGAGTACGACCGCATAATATAGCGGACAATACTCTATTTTAGAGTACGGTTGGCAACCCTACCTACTAGGGATTTATAGCCGTGAGTATATGTATGTATGTTATATATAATGTCAACTCAAATAACAATCATTTTCTGCTAATCCTGCCTACACCTTGTGTTCTTTATTACAATATATTATGAAAATAATTCAGCAGCAATTGCATACATACCATTGTATGTAAATTTGTCAAGTATAATCAACAAAAGTGGAAGCACTGCTAATGACTAAATTTTGTTAAATCATTAATAACTGTTTATTTCAATATGTTAAATGGAGTAAGCAAAGTTACTATATATATACTCAGGGCATATATATACTTTTGGAAGTTAAGAGGGGAAAAGATTGTAAAATGAATGTTTTTTGTGATGGGCCTCTAACTGCATCGCCCATAAATCACTTAAAAAGCCCCAATACCCTTGATTTCCTCTTACGATCACCCATGAGAAGAAATGGGGTAGTGCTATTCTAAGCCGGCACTACACAGCATATAAGCAAAGTTGTTTAAAATACTAGTGGTCCGCCCTGGCTTCGCACGGATGGTGTTAAATATTTTCACTGTTTACGCCCTACAGTATTTAGCGCGATGTTATATATATCCTATGTCCTTTTCCTGGTTCTATCTATCTAAGCTATCTTTCCAACAATTCAGCCAGATCGGTCCATCTGCTCTCGAGTTATAAATAGTGTAACTGACACGACTTTCTTTTATATATATTATGTGGTTTTTGTGCTTCACTGGACATAGATAGGTACAGTGTGTCGCAGACTTTTTTGTAGATATTTATAAGATCTACAATTAATTATAACATTTTATGGTTCTATCTTTTGTAGTTTAGGCAGCGTACGCAAAATAAGTAACTTCTTTGGTTGATTTTTTTCAGTTTGTGTCCGAAATATCCAAATACCTTACGGAACCCTTTTTTTTTCAAAATAAAATATAGTCTGTTACTCGTGGATAATGTAGCTTTCGAATGGTGAAAGAATTAAAAAAATCGGTCAAGTAGTTTTTGAGCCTATTCATTACAACCAAACAAAGTTTTCCTCTTTATAATATTTGTGTAGATTAAGCTATTAGTATTATTTAGTTAAAATAATGGAAGCAAAGTTCAATCTATTGTGTATTACAACCATTATTTGGTATTTTCTTTTTCCTTGAAACTGAAAATTATCTTATTATTTGTACCTATTTATGAAGACGATTGCTGTAATTCTATTTAGGATTTGAACTCACACACAACTGGCGTCTTTTTTCCAGTGAGCTATCAAGGATGGGATAATTGATTATGCAATCATTTGTTAGTGCATATAATAGTCATTAATTTTTAATGCTTTTTAATGACAATTAAGTCTGTATTGTGTACCTAATTATAGCAATAAAGTTAATTAAAAGATCTATTTGAAAAAAGTAAACTATCATCTGCTGAATATACATTTATTCAAATCAATATAGTTATTTATTTCTTTTTTTTCAAATAGGCTAGAGCTCCAGAATTAGAAATTCTTTAGCCACTTTCGAAGTTGAGTGGGGAAAAGATAGTAAATACAGAAAGGTTGGAGTCAGGTCTCCCACCACATTCACATCGCTCATATGTTTATATTCTTTGAATGGTTTTGTTCATGAAAACCTTCTGTGGGGATTATTACAAATAAATTAAAGATAAATAAAGCGAAGAAAAATTTCGACACCGGCTGGGATCGAACCCGCGACCTCGGGTATACGCCCCCGTCGCTTTGCCAATTGAGCTACAGTGTCAATGGCTTTCAGTGCGAAATTGTTCTATCCTTTGTTTCTTTTTGCACTTTTAAGTAGTGTTTGCGTTTCCTACCTTCGATTTTTTTTTACAATTTCGAAAGGTCGCTTGTCTATCTTTTTAGATAGAATGCAAATGTTCAGAACGCCTATCTTATAATACGAATGTTTTCGAAAAACAAATGGGTGAGTTGTACTTAGTCATGTAACAGTGAATTCGTATAAAACGGCGATAGACCCTATCACGTGAGTACACTGTCCATGCAAAACGTGGGTACTCTGAAAACCAGGTCACAATATTGTCACGTGATTCTTTGAGTCTATAAAATACATAAACCCAATGAAAAATGCATCACACAGCACACACATAACTATATATTTTAAGCTGACAAGCATGCATATGAAATCTTTTATACATACATACATATACTCACGGCTTTAAATCCCTAGAAGGGGTAGCCAGAGCTAAGGAATTAGAAATTCCTCAGCCACTTTTGGAAGTTGTTGGTGATGGGTCTCCAACCGCATCGCCCAAAAATCCCTTAAAAGCCCCAATACCGTACGTCGCCTCTTACGTACACCCACCGGAAGAAATGGGGTAGTGCTATTCTAAGCCGACACTGCACAGCAATCTTTTATTTATTGTCTAAGTCTTAAACTCTGGTCAAATTAAGGATAGAGTAATATTGTTTGTCTATAGTTTTACTGAAATTACCTAGTAATTTATGTCTGAATTTAATTCACTGGACTAATTCTAGTATTATATTACTGTACATGTGTAACCTAGTTAAGTAAGTATAACCTAGTTAAGATAGTTGCCACTATCTTAGAAGTTGTTTTATTACTAATAAATGAAGAACAAATAAAGGAAAGAAAAATTTCGACACAGGCAGGAATCGAACCCGCGACCTCGGGTATACGCCCCCGTCGCTCTGCCAATTGAGCTACCGTGTCAATGGCGTTCTTTATTTATTAGTAATAATCCCCACATGAGGTTTTCATGAACAAAAAGATTTAGACTTTTCAAGAGGTTTTTAAGTTTTGAAAATGATTTATTTCAAAGGCATGTTTTTTTTGTAGATTAAATCGAATCAGGGGTTTGGCCTTAAGACTTTATCTGTGACTTTACTTTCATATAATAGGTAAAATCTTTACATGGATATTCCATCTATTTATACTATGCTCAATTATCTGCCTCTTTATGTATTTCAATCACAGCGATTTTTTAAAATTAATACTAAACGAATTTAATGAGATTTTGTATATAATATTTGACATACATACATATACTCACGGCTATAAACCCCTTAAAGGGGTAGCCAAAGCGTCAGAATCAGAAAATTCTTCAGCTACTTTTGAAATTTAAATGGGGTAAAGATGTACTTCACCGCATCGCACAAAAATTCTTACGATCACCCATGGGAAGAAATGGAGTAGTGATATTCTAAGCCGACTCTACACTGCAATCCAATATATTCGACCCAATTGACTACATTCTTCTAAGGAGATTCTTCTAAAAATAATACCATAAAAATACTTAATAAACTCAAAAACTAGACCATATTTCTTAATTTAGAACGTGAAGTTTAAAATGAGTCGATATTATGATTAAACACAAGATCGTATTTTGATAACTAGTATAGTAACAACAAGATCCTGCCTATCTGAAGGTCGCGAGTTCGTTTCCTGTGCCGTTTATTTTTATTGATAAATTGTTTGGTTTGTGTTGTTTAAATTCTAATAGAATAACTTGTGATTGCCTAAATTTTGTTTTTCAACCTTGGTAGCTCTGTGGGAAGGAGCACTTATTCCGAGCCTTGGGTTCAAATACCGATTCGCGCTTATAACAAGTTGCGTCATTTTTATTTAAAGTTATATGTTAAGTTTAACGGTGAGGGATTACATCGTGAGGAAACTTTATTGCTAGTTAAAGTTTCAGCTATATTGAAGTGTATTCTCACAAAGACGCAGTAGGGCTTTTATCACGTGAATACACGGTACAGAAAAATTGTACTCTGAAACACCAATGAAAAATATCACGTGATAATCAGAAGTATTAATATCTCTGCCACCCCTATAGGGTATAGCATACGGAGTCAACGACTTGACGTTGCTATACGCAAAATAGATCATGAATGCCGATAATTTGCAACATTTTAAACCCAATTAGTGATTCATTACTGTATTAAGTGTGACGTCATTATGTTAATTATAGTTTTGTTTATTTGTTGTGCCTGCAAGTAGGGTAGGCAGGCAGATGTTGATTGCCTTTTCCGAACACGTTCCGTTATTTATAGATATTATGATAACTGGTTTTAGGATGAACTTTATGGATTTTCGTTCGTTGTTTTTATCTAGTTTGGCTCCTATAAACAAACTGTATGACAGTTATTCCAAAACTTTCGAATTTTGTTATCTGATTGTATTTTTTAATTTTTTAATAAAAATACATACATATACTCACAGCTATAAATCCCTAGAAGGGGTAGCCAGAGCTAAGGATTGAGAAACTCCTCAGCCACTTATGGAAAGTTGAATGAGGAAAAGATAGCAAAATAAAGGTTGTTGGTGATGGGTCTCCAACTGCATTGCCCAAAAATCCCTTAAAAGATCCAATACCGTTAGTCGCCTCTTGCGTACACCAACGGGAAGAATGAGGTAGTGCTATTCTAAGTCGACACTGCACAGTAGCACTATTAAATACACCTATACTTACGACTATAAATCCCAAAGTATGGGTAAGCAGAGCCTCAGAATTAGAAATGCCTCAGCCAGTTTTGGAAGTTATGTGGAGAACGCATATTAAAAAAGGTGAAGCTGTTGGTAATGGCTCTTCAATAGCATCGCCTTAATCACTTTAAAAACCAGAACTCACTGTGTTGCTTTATACAAAACCCAACGCGCAAAGAAATGGGATAGTGCTATAAAAAGCCGACACTACACAGCTCAATTAAAATAAATAATATAGTTTTACAAAAAGACATTTCATCAACATCATTACAAATAACTAACGAATTTCTTCTCTTCTTTCCAGGATGTATGTCAGCGCTATGCATATTCGTGCTATACACCAAACACTTGATAATAGTGTATCTATACCTGATGTCAGTGGGCATCGTCTTCGTCTCTTACTGGACCAACGTGTCAGCAGTCAAACAGATACAGGCACTACCTCCTGCCGCCTCTATCGCCTCACCCAGCATCCTCGAAGATATCCTTGACTTAAATATGAAGAACCTCCTAGATCTTGACGGGCCTGGCATATTAGTCATACAAAACTTTGCAATACAGTTAGTCCTATCAATACTGTTTCGAAACATACATTTAGGACCTCGAGATCCGATCATTCAGAAATTACTAATGCTAAACTTTCTTGCACCTTCTCTACTGGCTATGTTGCCCGTTCCGCCGAACTTGCTTCATCATTCTCCAGTGTTCTCAGCACTCCTGCCTTTAATCATAGTCAAATACGTACTGTGGTCGTCAACATACAATATCGTGCAAGTTATTTACGCCGGCTATCAACACGGGAGACATTTTGTCAGCAACTTTGGTCTCTCGGCTCTCGTCGAGACGGAGTGGATGAGACTTAATGTGCCTTGCGTTTTAAGAGTATTCTGGGTTATGAGGGTTGCAGAACATGCTATATTACTCCTCATGGATAATTATGACGAAGACACAGAAGAAGGACTCAAAGTCTCTACTTTATTAGCAGTTCAATCCCTCGCGTCTATGGCGAAGTCATTGCTAGTGACTGGTTGTGAGACAATAACGGCTGTATTAGGAATGACATCTGTTATATCCTACTTCTGCCATTATATTGGCAGCTTCTTCCAATGGATTCTCCTAACGGACGAGGAAGAAGACAAAAGTATAGGGACTGTGTCTGCTATACTGTTTTATATACTCGCATTGCAGACCGGATTGACTTCTTTGAATCCGGAGAAGCGTTTTGTGAGGTTGTGTCGGAACTTCTGTTTGCTATCTACTGCGTTGCTGCATTTTCTACATAACGTGGTGAATCCGATGTTGATGTCGCTCAGTGCGTCTCACAACCCGAGCACCCACAGACATGTGCGAGCATTAGGAGTTTGCGCATTCCTAATATTGTTCCCAATCTCACTACTCGTGTATTTGTGGTCCCAACACAACATTTCCACCTGGCTGCTAGCCGTCTCCGCTTTCAGCATAGAAGTCATCGTCAAAGTTATAGTCAGTCTCATGATATACTCGCTGTTCCTTGTTGACGCATATAGAAGCACATTTTGGGAACAGTTGGACGATTACGTTTATTATATCAAAGCGTTTGGAAACACGATCGAATTTTGCTTCGGGATATTCCTGTTCTTTAACGGAGCGTGGATATTATTGTTCGAGTCCGGTGGAGCGATAAGAGCAGTGATGATGTGTATTCACGCCTATTTCAATATATGGTGCGAGGCCAGAGCCGGTTGGTCCGTATTTATGAAGCGAAGAACGGCGGTTAACAAAATAAACTCGCTAAAAGAAGCTTCGGTCGAACAATTAGATAGACTTGACGATGTTTGCGCAATTTGCTACCAAGAGATGCATTCGGCTAAAATAACGCGATGTAACCATTTCTTCCACGGTGTTTGTTTGCGGAAGTGGTTATACGTGCAAGACCGCTGTCCGCTCTGCCACGACATCCTCTATAGAATAGACAATGATCCTCAGAAAGACCAAGCAGAAGGCACGGTCGAGGAAAACAGCAACAATCAGAACATCCTTCTAGAGGAAGACCCCGATTTGCTCTTAAACGAAGGTGTGAGGTGACTGCTCGAAGAAGACACATACCACTTAGGTTAGAAAAAAACAGTATCGAATAAAATCGAGTGGTATTTCGTAGACGTTAATAAGTTATTTTTTTTATAAACAAAGTTGTGTTGAACCTGTGATTTTTATAAAACGAGGGGTGGATGTTTTAAATTCGCTGTACAGTGTTGTAAATCGTGTTATTTCTTACTCTCTTAATTATTTGTGATGTGGCTAGTTCGTAAGTTCAGTGTGGTCCCGATATAAACACGTATTTTCTTTCTATTCCCCACTGGGTGGCGCTGGTTTGCATAATACTCGCGACTTTAGTCGTAATTTTGGAATGATCTTTGTTAAATTGAGTGTAGCAACTACATTTAAACGGAACAAGGAGACGCTATTTTGTACATAAATGAAGTAAGACCTCTAGGAAAATATAACTGAGAAAAATATATAAAAGTATTTTTTTCGACAAAAACTGTAAATAAACTATTATTTTTAGTAGTTAACTTTGTTTTTATTTATTAATACACATATATTTTGCATAAGCGGATGAGATACAATCTCCCAACATTTCACCACATTAAGTCTTATTCGCAATGACAAAGGCCGCAGGTGCTGTGCATGATAGAAGAAGAATCTGTATTCAAGTTATTATTTGTTGTTTTTGAAATCAAATTTAGTTTTCTTAAATGATTGAGTTACGTTTGGGTTATAAAATCAAGTAGTTTTTAATGAATTTAATATGCGGAAGAAGGAACATACATACATATACTCACGACCATGTATCCCAAAAAGGCGTAGCCAGAGCTTAAGAGCCGGATACTCTGCCACATTTTGAAGTTGTTAGGGGACACGATGGTAGAAATAAAGTATCTTTGGTAATAGGTTTCCAACCGCATCGCCCAAAAACCACATAAATTGTTATTGACATTCTTAGCTGGCACTACACGGCAAATATTATTGTCATATAGTTTGTCTTTGAAGGCAGTGAGTGCGACCGCAACATATTTTGAAAGAAGTAAGAAGAGATACGAACGAAATAATCGTGGAAGCATGGAAATTTACGCTTTCGTACCAAGTTAAAATTTTTGGAAGTCAGAGAGGATTACTAATATAATCTACCTATCTAGTTATCTACCTATACTTACACTATAAATCCTTAAGGGAAAGTCATAGCTCTGGATTTAACGATTCCTCAGCCACTTTCGGAAGTTGAGCCAGGAAAAGATGGTAAAACATGGGATTCATGTTTATGAGGAGTTTGCCAGTAGCACTAAAACATCGTTTAAAACACCAGGTACTATCAGCTGGCAACACACAGAATTACAAAATCATACCTATGCTGAATACCAGAATCTCTAGAAGAACCACCCGCAAATTATTACTGATTTGTGGTTAGCATGTTTTACAGTAATGGACATTTACATACATAATTCAAATCACCATATTAAAATAATTAATTGTTCATAATCGTTCGAGGGGTGCTTTCTCAACCCAGTTTTTCACGCCGTATATGCAAGAAAGGGTAAGCAGAGGTACTAATAATTCTGAACATCACGTGACTGACCAAGCACCACGTTTTGCTTGGAAAGTGTACTCACGTGATAGGGGGCAGGCCTATCGTCGTTTTGTACGTATACACTGTCACATGACTAAGTGCAAATTTAGCCATGTGGGTTTCCTCACGATGTTTTTCCGCACCGTTAACAACCATGATAAATTAACCACGCATATGACTTTAAAAAAGACAATTTGGTGTAGGCCCGACCTGGGATTTGAACCCACATCGTCTACACGATAAATGGTGTTCTAGCCACTGAGCTATCACGGTTGCACGGGGTGCTTACTCTAATAAAAATAAAACTCTACCGTGTCAATTGGCAAGAGCGACGGGGGCGTATACCCGAGGTCGCGGGTTCGAATCCCGCCTGTGACGAAATTTTTCTTTCCTTTATTTATTCTTTATTTATTAGTAATAATCCCCACATGAGGTTTTCATGAACAAAAAGATTTAAATAAAACTCTTGTTAGGAACAATAATTTATTTTACAAAATATAATGTAAACTTTCCGTTGAATACTTCTTAATCAATACTAGGTAATTGGTTTGTCGATCTCAACCACCCCTCGGAGATGTGATAAATTAATTTAAAAATATAATATAAAGCCTTTTCTCAGAGGGGTGAAAGAGATGAAAATACAGTCATCAAAAACTAGTCGTATTCTGAGACACGTGTTATTCGGGCAGTACAGTAATAAAGAAAGGACGTAAAAAACGTAAAGGAAATAAATAATAATATAAAATCACTTTTGAACCCAGTTGCTCATGAACCGACTTATATTGAACTGTACCTAATTATGCATCTTAAGCCGCTTATTATCAACTGTGTCAATTTGTTAACTATTACGCACTAAAGTGCGTTAATGTATTCGTACAAATTTTTCCTTACTTTAACTTTTTCGCCATAAAAAATGAGGTGACATTTACAAAAATTATGTGATTCGGTGTGGTTTTAATGAAGGCTATCTCTATCAGACAGAAATGATCAACTTTAGACGAATTGTCAATTGTTAAATTATTATTCATCAAGTATATTTGTAATATTCTATGTAGATCAGCTAATTTTATTTATTTTATTTGCATGTCACAACAGGTGACGCCCTGTAAGTGCAGGGCAAACATCGTTTAGTGGAATTCTTGGTATTACTTCTCTTTAAAGCTTGAAAGGGAATTAATTTGAAATGACCGTCAGAATACATGAGTAAGTGCGCTGGTTTCTGTTATAAATGTGAAAGCCAGCTAATGGATTTAGCATTTTAATTCGCTTTCCGATTATAATGGGTTTCTTTCTTAAGGGTTTAGACATTTTGCCGCTCGTCCTGTCTCTGCCACTCTCAGTTGAATTTCACGGTTTGCTTCAAGAACATGTTTACGGAAAAAACGCCGCGGTAAAAGAGCCCTAAGTAACAGAGGTGAGCCCGGCTAGTTAAACACGTCTTTTTAGTTGAACTTTCGGTAGTTGAACACGAAGTTATTGCAGTTGAACACCCGACTAGTTGAACACGAGGTCTTTGTAGTTGGACAGTAAGTAATAGTTGGAAACTCGGCAGTTGGTGGAGGTCCGCACGACGGTGCTGCGGTCGGCGCGCTCGAAGTTTGCTTTCACGATTTCGTAGTAGCGGCCGTCACTGTAACAAGATGGCATCCGATAAGTCTATAGTTCAATGAAGGTTCTATATTTAAATAGGTATATGATTGAAAATTGGTCTTTATTTACTGGCATGTACACTTTTGTTTTTCTTACATTTTTTTTTTAGGATTATTGTTATTTAACCATAACAACTAAATTGTGAAATAACCTCTATTCTGATGACCACAGACAGTTGAATTTATAAAAAATCGGTTCGTGTTTGCCCTAGTGTGTAATAGTCAATAAAAAGTCAGAGTTAGGAAATAAGCTGCTTCAGTTGCCTGAATATAGAAATAGTGCAATAAGCCAGGTTATGAATTTTGCTACAATCCTACGCTTATGTATGGCAGTGTATGTTTGGTGAGGCAGATGAAGTATGAAAGTAGAGTGTACCTACAAGTATTTAGAGTCTACTGTAGAGATCCGGCCAGTTTTTTGTTACGTTATGTGCTGTATTAAGAAGGAATAGTGTGTTGATGTGAAAGATTGCATATTGTAATAAAGTACAGGGGCACACATGAAATGATTGATGCGAAATGAAGCGTCAGAGGATTGCTACGCTTCCCCGATGGGTACAGGAATGGCAAGAAAATATGTATAATAATAAGTATAATGTAAGATACAAATACAAACTCACCTCAACACCAAACATTTAAGTTTAAGACATTTAACCCGGAGGATGTCGATGGCTTTCTGGCTCTTGTCACTGAACCGCAGGTTCTCGGGGTCCCAGCGTAGTTCCAGCCGTTCCAGGTTCGGGCAGTAGTTTGCGATGCCGTCCATTAACTAAAATAGAAAAAAAAACATAGTGACAGCTGGGAGGAGCACCAACACCTCTCTGATTGAGACGGGTTTAAATCCTGAATCAGACCTTCAATGTGTCTTTTCGAAAGCCATATATATGGTTAACTTATCGTGCTTGTGAACGGAGAGGGAAAACATTTTGAGGAAACCTACATGACTAAGTTGTTCCTAGTCTCCATTCATCTACTATATATTCTATGGGGATGTACATACATACATACATATACTCACGGCTATAAATCCCTAGAAAGGGTAGCCAGAGCTAAGGAATTAGAAATTCCTCAGCCACATTTGGAAAATTTAGTGGGGAAAGGATGGTAAAGTAAAGGTTGTTGGTGATGGGTCTCCAACCGCATCGCCCAAAAATCCCTTAACCCTTAATTCACTACCTGGGTCCAATGGACCCATACCAAATCTTAAAACACTTGCTATTTCATACTTTTTGCGCTCAAGTTCATGCGCGGTCCTGTACCTTCCTGTAGTGCCGCGCCGAACGCGACAGCGATAGGACGTGCGTACGCGCCGCCCGCAAGGTGAGTATATTTGCTTATATGGGTCCCATGGACCCATACTAGTGAATTGTGTTAGTGTTATCAGCTTTATTACAATCTTTCTTTTTCGTGTTTTAGGATACAAACATGGATCGAAATAGACCTGGACCGAGCTCAGTGAACGTAAATAATGATGAAGCATCTGAGTTAATAAATGATTGGCTCGTGGGAGAAAATGGCGAGACAGATAACGAAGAAGTTCGCACACCTAGCTCACCACCACCTGTTCATACGTCTCATTTGGCTTATGAGAACTTGGATTCTGATGACGAAGATGGTGAGAGTACATTCTGAGTGAACATGATACAAATTCTGAGTTTTCGGAAACGTCATCAGATGATGACGACGGTGATGGCCCACAAAGAGCAAACAGAGATCTGAACTACTATTATGGAAAAAATCGTTTTAAATGGTCCAAGTTCAACCATTGCACGTTTTGAATTTTTGTATAGAATATATATAGGTTTTTTGTTTTTTTTTGTTGTATAAGTAATAGATTTAAGAAAAAATACGTCAAAGATGTTCCTAATTCTTTATAATTTTAAATGTGATTTTTTAAAGCCGTGCCATGCCAAAAGGGGCTCAGTATTATAAGATATAAATGTTACTCATTTACTAGGGGAAATAGCTATTTTTTAAGTTTGTTTTGGCAGTTACTAAATGATTAAGAGAGTAATACTTTAAAATAAAAGAATATTTGATTAAAAATGTCACGTGTTTTAATTTTTTTACCTGTCAAAAATGTGGGTCCATGGGACCCATACTAGTGAATTGTGTTATACTTTAGTAGGTAGTGAATTGAGGGTTAAAATCCCCATACCGTTAGTCGCCTCTTACGTACACCCATCGGTAGTAACGGGGTAGTGCTATTCTAAGCCGACACTACACGGCTAAAGGATAGATCGATAGGGATGTATATCCTAAGTTAAGACTATCGAATCCTTTTAAGTTAAGACTTTCGAATAGAATTATTTCGCATATTTACCTGATCCACGTGAATGTTGACACCCAGTCTTTCTTGCGTACCCATTATTAAGATTCTGGAAACAAAAGAAATCAATGACTTCATAACTCCTTGAATGTGTTTTTTTGTGAATTTTAGCTTAAATACCTTCGTCTTACATGCTACATTATAAAGATTAATTTCCCATATTATTAGAAGTATATTTAGATTAAAACGTTCACGCCGTGTATCCCTGCAGGGGTGGCAGAGTTACTAATACTTCTGAACATCACGTGACATGGTGTTCAGAGTACTCGCGGTTTTACTTGGACAGTGCACTCACGTGATAGGGGGCAGGTCTATTGCCGTTTTGTACGAACAAGTAAGTAGTGGGTATCCTCACAATGTTATCCCTCACCATTATTAAATTAACAATCATGAAAAACTAACTACGCATATGACTTTAGGAAAAACAATTACGGATAGCCGCGACCGGGATTTAAACCTACGCCTGTCTGATAATGTCTGTTTGATAATTTGGTATTCTACCCACTGAGCTATCACGGTCGCAACAAGAATATATTTAAGAATAACATATAAATCTACGGAAAATGCATAATTTTCATCGATTGCGATCGCCAGCTTTTAAATATAAGCATATGCTATTAAAAGAAAACAACGGCTTGAAAGATTGATTCTCAGTATGAAAGCTGAAATTCACTAATATAAATGTATAACAAACTTTATGCCTGGAAACCAATTTCTGTATGTTGGCTTGTCCCAAAGAGCGGTTCAAATAGCGGTGTATAACGCATAATTTAGCAGATATTTTATCAACCAAAGGCAATATCTTCGTGAGGAAACCTTCATGACTAAGGGGCGATCCATTAATTACGTCACACCAATTTCATGATTTTTTGACCCCTCCCTCCCCCTTATCACACTTCGTCACAATTAACTACACCCTCCCCCCTTAGTGTGACGTCACATTTAGGTTTTTAGTTCAGGAGAAACTGAAATTACAACATAACTCTGACACTAACTTTTAATGCTTAAACGCTTACGGCGTTGAAAATTGAGACTTATTGCCTTTAAAATACATTCGCTATTTCGAAAACAATTAGTTATTAAACTCTGCCAGAAAACTAGTATCAAATTTATAGGCAACGAATACATCCAAACAAATCCGAGTATGTTGAAGATTAGTTAAGTATAATTATATAATAATTATACAAAGTTAGTTAACAACTGAAATATTTATTTTAAACTTAAGTAGATTGAAACATTGTAGTGAGGGTTGTGAGGTCACAAACATGGAACTCCTCCCTCCCCCCTGTCACGATATGTCACATTTTGTGGACCCCCTCCCCCCCCTTGAGGTGTGATGTAATTAATGGATCGTCCCTAAGTTGTACTTAGTCATGTGACAGTGTATTTTTACAAAACGCTGTTTTACGTTTCACTCGTAACTACAAAGCTACTCACATGAAACGATATCACGGCTATAAATCCCTAGAAAGAGTAGCCAGAGCTTCAGACTAAAAAAATCCTCAGCTACTTTTGGAAGATCATTGGGGAAAAGTTGTAAAATAAAGGTTGTTGGTGATGCGTATCCAACTGCATCACCAGAAAATCACCTTAAAAGACCCAATCACCTATTTCGTCTGATACGAACACCCATGCGAAGAAATAGGGTAGGTCTATTATAAGCCGCCACTACTCAGTTTGGAGTAAATGTATGTAAATAAAACAGCAAAACAATAACTATATGGTTTACTTGTATGTTTTCTTTTGTTAAACTACCAACTAAATATTTCTTAATCAATTAAGGGAAGAAGTTGTTTTCGACACTCACAAGACTCGAAGCCGCGATCTCCCGGTCAACACCTCGATCGCTCTGCCAAGTAAGTGTCGAGTGACTACTGATGCGAAATTCTTTTTTTCTTAATAACTTAGCGTTGTCAGCGCTCCCTACCCAAAAATTACCACTTGAGGTTTTCATGAACAAAACATTCTAATTATGTAAATATTTCTTGTGTATATTATTACTTGGCATTCCCCAGCAGCTGCAGCACGCTCTGCCACAGCTGGTCGGTGATGTGCGCCATCCCGCTCAGCGCCAGTCCGTGCAGCGCCGTGCCGTGGCGGGATAATAGTCTATGCAGCGCCTCGTCAGAGATGCTGTCTGAGCAGGACAGGTCCAAAGCTACGAGGTTGCTGTAACGGGCACGATAGATTTAATACAGTAAGGTGGAAAGTGTCCAGCCAAATTGCAATGTGTTGGGAGGTAAATTAATGGTAGCTAAACGTATTAGAAGATATGTGTGATAGCTGAGCGCCAGTCCTTATAGCGCCGCGCCGTGACGGGATAGAAGTCTGTGGAGGGCTTCGTCAGAGATGCTGTCGGAACACGCCAGGTCTAAGGCCAGATTGCTGTGAAAAATAAACAGTTTTCACTTCCAAAGAGTACCCAGAGCTTCAGACTCTATAGGAAAAGAATTTAGAATTAATGATGGGTGGTGATAGGACTCTAGCCGCAATGTCGTTGTGCATTGCAGTGTTTTGTCGAATAGACTTTTTGGAAGATTAGTGTGGATGAAGATGTGCACCAGTCCGTGCAGCGCCGCGCCCCGTGACGGGATAGTAGTCTGTGCAGAGCTTCGTCAGAAATGCTGTCTGAACACGCCAGGTCTAGCGCCACTAGATTGCTGTAATATGCAGGCTATGTTTTAATACGTTAAGGTGGAAAGTGTCCAACCACATAGCCCTTTAATCTAGAGTATTGCATTGTTTAGTGAGGGTAAATTAATGGTAGTGGTAGCAAAACGTATTAGAAGATATGTGTGGAAGGAAGCTGAGCGTCCGTGCAACGCCGCGGCGTGGCGGGACAGCAGTCGGTGGAGCGCCTTGTCAGAGATGCTGTGGGAATACGCTAGGTCTAGCGCTAATAGATTGCTGTTAGAAAAAATCGGATACAAATCCCAAAAACTAGCTAGAATTTAAGAATCAAAAGTTTTTTAGCCACGGCTGGAAGTTTAAATGGTAAAATAAAGGTTGCTGGTCAAGGGTTTCCAACCACATCTTGCAAATAAACTTATTGGGGAGTTAAGTGTAAAAAAAGAAGGAAAAATCTTGGATTTCCAGTGTAGTTTGTTGGTAGCTAAACATTTTGAGATGATTAGTGACGAAAAGAAGGTAGAATGAATAATGGTCGGTGATGTGCGCCATCCCGTTCAGCGCCAGCCCGTGCAGCACCGCGCCGTGCCGGATTAGTAGTCTGTGCAGGGCTTCGTCAAAGATGCTGTCTGGGCAGGCCAGATCTAGGGCTACTAGATTGTTGTAACGGGTAAAGTTGTTAGGTAAACCTTTTGGAAGTAAAGTGTAGAAAGTGTCCAGCCATACAGTCACAGTGCATGACCGGGCTTAGAGGGGTAGATTGATGGTAGCTAAAAGTTAAGTGAAGAAGAGAAGAGAGAGTTAATGAGTGCAAGCCGGTGCAGCGCCGCACGCCGTGGCGTGATAATAGTCTGTGCAGGGCTACGTCAGACATGCTGTCTGAGCAGGCTAGGTCCAAAGCTACGAGGTTTCTGTAGCGGGTACGATAGATTTTAAAACGGTAAGGTAGAAAGTGTCCAGCCACATTGCCCAGAGCATTGCATTGTTACGGCAGGTGAATTGATGGTAGCTAAACGCATTAGAAGATATGGTGGAAAGAAGCTCAGCGCCAGTTCGTGGAGCGCCCGCCGCTTCGTGACGGGACAGTAGGCGGTGGAGAGCTTAGTCGGAGATGCTGTCTGAACGGGCCAGGTCCAAGGCTACCAGATTGCTATGGTATGGAAGAAGGTAGAGTAAATCATGGTTGTTGCTTGGTCTCCATTGTCCCAGAACCAATCCTGACTTTTATGGAGTAGATTGATGTTAGCTAAACATTTTAAAAACATCAGGGAAGAAAAAAAGGTAGGATATTGCCATGATATGAGAAGCAGCCAGTGCTGCGCGGCACCATGTCGGGAGAGCAAGCTAAAGAGTGCTCGTATAAACTGGGATCCTGGTCATCCCAGATTTAACATCATTTTAGCATGTACTACTTTCATGGCCAAACGATCACATAACGTGAATCCCTACTAATATTATAAATGGGAAAGTAAGTTTGTTAGTTTGTTTCGCTTTCACGCTGTAACAACTGAACCGATTGCTTTGAAATTTTGCAGACGTATAGTTAAACGTCCGGATTAAATGATAGGGTACATTTTATCCCGGGAAAAAATTATATTCCCGAGGGGAATCGTGGGATAGTGAAGTTTTCTTATAATTGGGCTTTATACCGCAATATAACCAAATTCCACGCGGGCGAAGCCGTGGGCGGAAAGCTAGTTAATAATGAAGGAAAAGATACTCATTATACCAAATACCTTAAAATATATAGCTACTTTAAATGTTTTTCTGACCCTATGATCCACTAAACTAGTGACTAATAATAATAAAAAGCCTCACCGAGCTGTCCCAGCTTCAATCCAAGACTTCAAAACGGTGTCATTAAACCCGTTGTTTTGTCCCGCGCTGAGGAACCTCAAGTTCGGGATCCTGGTGAGCATATCCACCAGACACTCGGTGGACAGGTCCGTGGCCGTGATGTCCAGCTCCTGGATCGAGGACTTCTCCCACTCCACTTGCATCACGTGCTCGGATTGGAGATCTTTGAAGCAATCGAGATGTTATAATAGGTAGCTGAAGTGTGAAGAATGAATAGGTGTATGTATATGAAATGATTTATGTATATGGGTAAGTGATTCTGTTAGGCGCTGCGAAGATATGAGTAAGTGCTATTCAAAACCCACACTCCAAAGCTAATTTCTACAATTGAGTGAGAAATAGGTGTGGAGCTCTCGCTTCCTCTTTTTGTGATCGTAGCCAGCAATATAGAAGGAGCGGAATTTATTTCTCGATTAATATTAATACCACAGATAATATAGTTGCCGTGTAGTGTCGGCTTAGAATAGCACTACCCCATTTCTACCCGTGGGTGATCGTAAGAGACGCCTAAGGTATAGGGGCTTTTTAAGTGATTTTTGGGCGATGTGGTTGGAGACCCATCACCAAAAACGTTTATTATTATTATCTTTTCCCCAATCAACTTCCAAAAGTGGCTGAAGAATTTATCAATCCAAAGCTCTGGCTACCCCTTAAAGGGATTTATAGCCGTGAGTATATGTATGTATGTATGTAGATAATATATAGTTAATACGTACTGCATCCATTCATAAGAAGGCAGGTAAGTCGTCTTGATCTCTGAAATAGTGTTTTCATAGTTGATCCTGTCACTTTGTTGCAGAAGTTCACTGCCAGGCATTCTAGCTGAAATAATAAGGTATTTTTGATGAATGTCTACATGCTTAAAAATGTGTCACTTTATGCAAACGAGAACCGGAAACAAGTTAGGGTATAAATTTTCCTCATCGCTGAACAACACTTCAAAATCTCCAATACCCTAAGTCGAATCTTACGACACATACATACGGCATACGAGATACTCACGGCTATAAATCCCTGAACGGGGTAGCCAGAACTTTGGAATGAGAAATTCCTTAGCCACTTTTGTAAGTTGATTGGGGAAAAGATGGTAGTAATAAATGTTTTTGGTGACGGGTCTCCAACCACATCGCCCAAAAATCACTTTAAAAGCCCCTATACCCTTAGTCGCCTCTTACGATCACCCACAGGTAGAAATGGGGTAGTGTTATTCTAAGCCGACACTACACATCCAACACTTACGACACCCGCAGGATAAATGGGTTAACTTTATTTGAAGCCGATACTAAACAGATTTTTGTGTACAGATTCATAAAAATATATTCACCTGAATACAATTAGAACTAAACGCATCAATATGAGAATCGTCTACAAAGTTGATCCCGTACAAATTGATGACGCGAAGGTTGGGCGTGGCTGACTTCAGTTTGTGCACGTTTATTACTTCGTAGATTTCTTCTTCTTCTTCCTCTACTTTCTCGTACGTTCCTGAAATATATAAAAGTTAAAAGTAGTTATATAGAGTAATGATTACTAGTATATGAAATTATTAGTATATGAAAGATTGTAAAATATATGTTTCTGGTGCTGGATCTCCAACAAAAAATCACAAAAAAGCCCCGATACCCTTACTCGCCTCTTACAATCATCCATGGAGAGAAATGGGGTAGTGCTATTCTAAGCAGACATACAGCCAATAAAAGATAAAACTAAACCAACCTATCAAATGCAGAATCTCGAGGCCGTTGATGAAGTTGTAGATCTTCCGCATGAAGCCCTCCATGAAGATGACCTCGGACAGACAGATGCAGAGGTACTTCAGCTTGGTCGGGAACGCCTGCATCTCCGAGAAGTCGTGGAGCTGCATGGCTGGAAACGACATTGGTTCATTAAATAATAGAGATCCTAAGCGTGATGGCTTGGGTAGAACACCGCTTATTGTGCTGACGATTAGGGTTCAAATTCCGGGTCGGGCCTACACCAATTTGACTTTTATATAGTCATGTGTGTGGTTAATTTTTAATGGTTGTTAACGGTGAGGAAAACATCGTGAGGAAACCCACATGACTAAGTTGTACTTAGTCATGATGTGACAGTATTTTGAGATTCGGATGCCTGCCTCTTCAGCAAATTTTTCCTTTGATCTAAATGTCCCTCGTGGTCGCAAACCCTTCAAGAACTTTCTCTAGAGAGTAAAAGAGTAAAACCAAAACTCACCAGTACTAAAATCCAGCAGCATATGTGTGAGGTTCGGACACTTGGCAGCCAGCTCATGCAGTACGGTGTGCGTAATCAGCTCGATCGGCAGCTCGATGTAGCGCAGGGAGGGGCCGAAGCGGATGGAGATCAGCGCCAGCAGGGATTCGAGGGAACCTGGGGGTCATAGAGATGATTAATAAAGATTATTTTTGAACAATAGAATAGAAAACTCTTTATTGTACACACATTACACATACAAAAAATAAACATATTATTTATTACTAGTGGATCGGCCCAGCTTCGCACGGGTAGCGTTGTTTTTTTAAATATCTGAGGTTTCTTTCTTCAGTCACTGCTCAAGCATTGTGAAATTAAGCGCAATGTTTTCAATTTATTAAATTTATAGCACTCCCTAAACAGTGTAGTTTGGTGATTTTGAATGCGCTTTTATGAAGGGTATTGGGGCTTTTTATTGGATTTTTGGGCGATGAGGTTGGAGACCCATCACCAAAACCCTTTATTTTACCATCTTTTCCCCACTCAACTTCCAAAAGTGGCTGAGGAATTTTATAATTCCTTAGCTCTGACTACCCCTTCAAGGGATTTATAGCCGTGAGTATATGTATGTATGTATGTATGTATGTTTTATGAACGGTTCAGTATTTCCGTTTAATAGCAAATTTTGGAATAAAACGCTATGAAGTATTTATAACAATCTAAAAAATTTATTTATTTATTTATTCATTCATAAACATAACCATTACAGATTTAAATCCAATTTAAAAAATAAATCATTACGTGATGTAGGATGCAATTACTGGCGCCATCTGGTATGTTATATGTAAATTAGTAAAGATTTGGTTTTGGTCACGGGCGCGATGGCTTATTTTATGTATAATTTCGGTGTTTCTCTACCGATTTCTATGATTCTTTTTTTTAATGAATAGGTAATAATGTTACCCTTTTTAAATTAGGGATGAGTGAGAGGTTTACAAACGTAAGAGTAAATAAATATAATCAGAATGTTCCGAACTGCTAAGCTATCATTAATTACACGTGTTATTGTGAATCAACTGTAAAAGATAGACATGAACTGTTAAGGATTTTATTTTAGATAATTTTATGGAGAATATTTCCGTCGTACATGATTTCTATGTAAGTTTAACCATTAAGGCTGCACACGCGACGGAAGCTTAAAAAATGGAGTAACTTCTCCCGTTTTCCCAAAATTCCCCCTTACTACTCTGCTGGAAAGTATACAAAAACCTGCCCAGGAGTATGAAGAATAATTGTACCAAGTTTCGTTAAAATCTGTCGAGTAGTTTTTGTTTCCATAAGGCACATACAAACCGACAGACAGACAGACAGACAAAAATTTTGCTGATTGCATTTTTGGCATCAGTATCGATCCCTAATCACCACCTGATAGTTATTTTGAAAATATAATTCATGTACAGAATTGACCTCTCTACAGATTTATTATAAGTATAGATTATAGAACGTAGCAAACAAATAATACAATAAGTATAAAATAAAGATTGATCGCGTCTTCAGTATCTCCAAGAGAGAAAAAGGGGAAAATACATTATTGCTAATAATAACTATGTAAGTATCCTTTGGATAGGTGAAATATCATTATGGAAATAATCCTTCACTACTAAATCTTCTTTTCGTGCTAGCTTGCTAGCTTTCTTGATTCTGTCAGAGTTCGATTAACACTACACATACATACATATACTCATAGCTATAAATCCCTAGAAGGGGTGTCAGAGCTAAGGAATTAGAAATTCCCTCAGCCACTTTTGGAAAATTAAGGGGGAAAAGATAGTAAAATAAAGATTGTTGGTGATGGGTCTCTAAACGCATCGCCCAAAAATCCCTTAAAAGACCCAATACCGTTAGTCGCCTCTTTGTTTATAATAGCATTACCGATCTTTCCCATGGATTCCCAACCATCTTTTATTTTAAAATCTTTTCCCCACTAATATTTCCGAAGTGGCTAAAGAACTTCCTATTCTAAAACTCTGGTTACCACACGGATGGATAATAATATTAATAAGTTTCTTAATGTTGTAGTTGGATAATAATATTAATAAGCTCGGTGGTCAGCTCCCGAACTGTCTACTGCTCGACAATGACACGTGTTAGTCGAAACGCGTCGCATGTTTGTGGTTTTCGCTTGCGGGTGTGTGTGTGGTGCATTGTCTGCTTTTCGATTTCTTGTGAGTGGGAGGGCGGGCGGTGCACAGTGCATGTTGCATGAAGGCTGCAGGCACTTAGCGGAATTAAGCGAAGAAACTTATTAATATTAGTATTGCGACGACGTGATAGCTCAATGGGTAGAACACCGGTTAACGTGCAAGCGTAGTGTTCAAATCCCGGGTCGGGCCTACACCAATTTGTCTTTTCTAAAGACATATGTGTGGTTAATTTATCATGGTTGTTAACGGTGAGGGAAAACATCGTGAGGAAACCCACATGGCTGAGTAGCACTTAGCCATGTGACAGTGTATTCGCACAAAACGGCGATAGGCCTGCCCCCTATCACGTGAGTACTCTGTCCATGCAAAACGTGGGTACTCTGAACACCAGGTGACAAAGCCACATGATGATCAGAAGTATTAGTACCTCTGCCAACCCCTTCGGGGATATTCGGCGTGAACGTTTATGTTTATGTTTATGTTCCGCAAAGTAACGCCTGATTCAATCCAATACATGGATGGATGTAGAAGAACAAAATTATCGTCGTCATCTAAACAAGTCGACTTTTAATAGAGTATATTGTATTGCTTAAAACATAATTTGCTGTTACTCTTCCTAATAAAGTAAGATTAATAAATATACCAACCGACATGCAACCCAGAGATCTCGGGTCGCAGACTGACATGCGTCCACAGCTTGGTGTCGTACGCAATCATCCGCCACCGCTTGCACACGGTGGCCATGCGACATATCTCACGGTGAGAGAGATATGAGAAGATGTTTAGCAGCACTTTGTCTGGCAGCTTCTCTATTGTCTGGAATTAGGAGAAAACGTGGTTTTTATTATGATAAAATAATAAATTAACAATATAGCAGTATGTTAGTGTGTCGAGTGAAAACAAAGCATTTTATTCATTTTTGACAACGTCCATGGTCGAGTAGATAAGGTGACGATACCCGCCGAGAGAAACATTTATGTGATGAGCTTAAATGATTTTTAAGGTTTGCATGTTATTTACAATACTATAAGTTACAAAATAGCGATGGGCTTGCCCTTAATCATGTGAGTACACGGTCCAAGCAAAACGTGGGCACTATGAAAACCAGGTGACAATTTCACGTGATGTTCAGTAGTATTAGTACATCTGCCAACTCCTTCGGGGATATACGGCGCGAAAGTTTGAGTTTTGTTATATATTATATATAGCTGATTATAGCTATTATCTTACAACTGCATGACTAGAAAAAATTAGATACAGGTGATAGAGATGTCTGGAGCCAATTTGGATTATTAATGTTATGCAATATTCATACAAATATAATATAACAGCATTAGCAGCTTTACTTTATCTTTTATACATGCTTTAATCTATTTTCGTATTTCAGTTAAAGCTTTTTAGATTAATAAATTATGTTCATGATTTCAGTAATAGTGAAAGTTTAAACAAGACTAGTGGGTAACCCTGGCGCGACTACGTCGCGTCCTATAAAATGAGTTTATTTTGAAATTTTCCGACCAATCACAGCGCAGCTCTTTTGAATTTCTAAAGAATTTTTCTGATTCGCCGGTTTGAAAAAATTCCGACCAATCACAGCGCATCTCTGATCGACTAAAGTTTGCGCGCGCTTATGACACTCAAGCAAAGTCTATGGGCCAAAATCGAAACTTTGAAATTCTGTAACAATTAACTTAATCCAGTTACATCAGATTTTGTGCACACCACAGCCGCGAACTGTACAAAACGATACCTGAACCAAATTTCTAGCTTAACTCATCGCGTCACAGGCTTCCGGGCAAGAAAGAGGCTTACAGAAATAATATATAAATATTATATCAACCCAAATTGAGATTTGTTGTATTGTATTATATAAACAAAAGTTTTTCAGAATTCATAGAAACATGAATTCTGAAAAACTTTATAGAAGCTTTAAAGTTATGGTTGGGTAAATATACTCACGGCAATAAATCCCTAAAAGGGATAGCCAGATCTAAGGAATTAGAAATTACTCAGTAATTCACTGCAGTAGAAATGAGGTCCCTCAGAAAAGTGTGTAATGTGAGGTTATGTGATCGTGTGAGGAATGACGTGATTCGTGAAAGGTGTGGTGTAAAAGATGATATCGTAAGAAAGATAGAAAAAGGAATGTTGAGATGGTTTGGGCACATAGAGAGGATGGATGACAGTAAATTGGTGAAAGAGATCTATAGAGCCAATGTGGAAGGTAATGTTAGTAGAGGACGACCTCGGAGGACACATTTGGATCAAATAGAAAATGTACTCAAAAAGGCAGGTGTCCGTAGTGTTAGGTTTATTTTATTTACAGGGTTTTCTGATAAATTACTTTTGTATTAATGTTTATTATATTAATTTTAAAAAGAAAAATGTATTAGGGCGCCATCTATGAATAAACGGAAATAAGGAAAGGGGTTGACTTCTAGAATAAATACACTCGTCCCACTGACTAGTGACAGTTGTCTTGATAAATTTAAAGAGTTAACTTGTGCAATATTTTACTTTGACTCGACATTGGCGAAATAATTGTGGCAAACACGATTGAAGCCACTTAATAAAAAATGGAATTAAAATGGATACTTTATTGTGTTGGTGAAATAAATAATCTATCTCCTGAACCTGAGTTTTATTGAAGATCTCGTTACTGAGTATTATAACAATTCAGAAGTGGAACTATCTACGCAAAAAGGAGCTGAACGCGAGTACCGTATTATTATTCTTTAATATTTATATTATTGTATAAATAAAGTTCACCAATGAACCATGATTCATGGTTTCGTATTGTATTAGGGTTATAGCGGGACACAAGCTCTATAAATATAGCCAGCTACTCTGTTTGTGGACGGCTCATTGCTTCACTATCCAAAATACGTGTAAAGTGGAAGTAGATTTTGTTTCATGCCGCCCTACACTTGGTCAGGGTTGCTCCCCGATAATAGAAATACCACAATTTTATTTCTGCACACGTGCCTAATCGTTCGTATAGCCATATGCCATTGCTTACTTATATGCCTCTATTTTGTGTAATAATGTCCGGTAGTCTTTTACGTAGACGAAAATATTAAAATTTACATTCTTATATATGTCGCAGGTATATTGTCAAAGCCGTGATATTACAATTTCACTAGTGATATTATGATTAAACGTTAGATTGTCATTCGACTTCATTTCTTACAATTTAACTGCCTATTTTTAGTGATATTGTAATTTCACGGCGACACTATAGTGATATTGTAATAAATCTAGTTAAATCATGAACGAAGTTGGCAGTGGGAGAAGTCGAGCGTTCTGATTGGTAAATTTTTTTCGACGCCATTTTCAAAACAATAATAGTGCATAGCGGTTAGTGTGCAGTTTAACATCTGATATTATTGTTAAAATAGTGTTTTGTTTGTTTTCAAAAGAATTTTATTTTTCAAAATGTGTGACGGAGAACTTTTGGATGTATCGGAAACTTCATGCTCATTAATACGTAATGAAAACAATGTGAAATCGTATCACGAAAAGATTTTAACACAGAGCTACAAAAATATTACAGTGAGCAATCAGATAAAACAAAAAAACCTGAATGGAGTTTTAGCAGGATTTCGCAGGTAATAAGTTCAATACAAGAATGCAAATCACGCAAGATACAAAAACTGAAGACCACTGAGCAGTAATATCACTATGCATCAAAATATGATGTTCTAGACGTGGGAAAAGAACAAATATTAATTATGAAGCGCAAAACCGTTTCGTCTCCAGTAATACAAGTTATACCTAGTGAAAAATATTATGATATTTTAATGGACGTACATGTAGCTACAGGTCACGGTGGGCGCGATAAAATAATATATTCTCTCAGATGCGCATGTAAAAAAAATAATGTATTGTGCAACTCCAAATGCCACAAAGCTGCAGATTGCAAAAATAAGTAGATATTATATTCTGGATGAAAATAATAGCTATTTTTTGTTATGTAGCCTGTATTACAGTGTCCCACTCTGGGCAAAAGCTGCTATATTTCATGATTATGTGTTATAGCATTTGTCATATTATTTAATACTTCATGATTTAAGATTTTATATGCCAGTCGTACAATAAAAGTTTATAGTGTATTTAAACGTGTCTATTTATTTATAACTCTATGATTGCAAAAATGAAACTCAAAACGGACCAATCAGAGACGGTCTCGTAATCTAACGACCAGTGAAATTGTCAAATTATCATTGCCTTGCAATATCACTATAGTGTCGCCGTGAAATTACAATATCACTAAAAATAGGCAGTAAAATTGTAAGAAATGAAGTCGAATGACAATCTACCGTTTAATCATAATATCACTAGTGAAATTGTAATATCACGGCTGTGACAATATACCTGCGACATATATAATACCTATATGCACATATATGTTCGTATTTGTACATCCATTGTATAGGCCCTACTATGATTGGGCTTGTAAAAGGGGGGTAAAATTTCAGTCAGTTTCTGAGATACGAACAAAAACTTGTCTAATCATCATGTATTTCTGCATTCTCGGTCGAGGCATGGCGTCAACAGTTAATGAGACAAAGCAAGTGCAGACGTCAGTTCCTAGGACGTCACGTCATCGCAAGGCCTTGTTCCAAAGATCAAGCCTAGGCCTGACCACCGCAGTCTAAGCTGTAGCAGGGGCTCACGCGTGGGACGGCATCGTGGTCAACGGTGTCGTCGTAGCTGGAGCCATCTTAGCCAGAGCCGTCGTTATGACGGTCGCAACCGCGGCCGAGGCCTCATCCATTGCCGATCTCGGCGCCCTAGCGCTAGTGATTGAACCTGATGAGTCGAATGTGTGATAGTGACGTATCGCCTATAACAGAATCGGCTGTGTAATCGCTGGATCTTCTATAATGTACAGGTTACTTATTTTTAGTTAATTAGTTAAATAATACATAAATTTATATTCACGTCATTATTTCCCATATCATATATGCTGTAACCAAACCATCTTAAAATTAAATTTTCTGTTTATATTTTTACAATGTCAAAAACAAATGCCTGAATAATTTTAACGAAAAAGAACGAAACAAAGTAAATACAATATTAATAGCAACAAACAAATGAGACAATATCAATATATCAAGAACAGCATTCAGAGTTTCCTTGTCATATGCTTGCATCAGCAATAAGAGGGCATCTGGCTCAGCACTTAGTGCTATCCCACAACACAGATTTTCAGTCAGTACTCTATAAGTGAAATCACAGACACTGTATACCATACCGATAGTTCTATTTATATCATGTAATAAAATATAACCAATAAATATAACTATTATATATCAATAACTATATTATCAGGGATACTGTGAATTTTGAGTATATGGAATACACACATAAACAAAAGGTCGTAAGTATGCAGTAAGGAAGAATATGAATAAAATAATCATTTATTTCAAAGTAAACGGATAGAGCTTTGTTATTGGACGTGACATTAAATTTTAAATTTTGTGTTTTAACTTTTATATATAAATTCGGAGGGTCTTTAGTTGGGAGGGGAGCCCAAAAGAAAACTCACCCAATACCTGTGATCATCAGTATCATCACACATCTTTTTAAGTCAACTACAATGTTTGTGTTAGCCCGGAAACCTCCTGCACAGAGCTCTGACGACGCCAATCCATCTTATCATTGATGTAAATACACAATACCCTGTATCAACTAAAATATACATAAACAAGTCATTGATTAAATTGTCAGATAAGAAATTAAAACGAAGTGCTGGAAACATTGGAGTTTGCTGAACAAGCAAGTAGCTCTTAGTTTTGCTTCAAAGTACTCTTATTTATCTCTCACTCGATCACATACCTAACCTACTATTTCAAACAATACACTTACAATCATATGTATAATCTTAATACCGACATATTATAGATCGTCAAATCACTAATTACTGGCGAGAACAAAGATTTAATGCGCGTGTATCATATTTATATTATCTTATTATATTTATCTTATTCTTATAATTAGTATATTTGTGAACTGCGCATGTGTGCGAGACAATTTGAGTTGGGAATGCGAGCTGCGAGGCAATTAGAGTTAGTTTATTATTAGTTTAGTATATTAATATTTTGTAAATTTGGCCTCGTATTTTATTCTAATTACATAATATGTCTCAGTGATTGTTTTGATAAGCAAACATTCATAGAATAGTAATCTTTATTTGCCCTTATAACATGGTACAATAAGTTTTTATAACATAGAAAAGATCAACATGTTTTACCTTTTGCAGGCATGCAATTTTTAGTTCAATAAGGTAAACAATTGGCTTTGTCACTGATTTTTAATTCAACGTGGCAGATTCGTTTTTATTTTAATCCTCCCCTAGTTTCCAAGTAGTCATGGGAAAGTTTGTAAGTTGTCAGTTTTTCCGTCGGTATAAAATCAACAATCATACTTTTTAAAGCTATTGTATTAAGTAAAAACCCGTTAATACAGTGTTAATACAGGACGTCCCTCACAATATAAATTTTGGATATAATGGTTAACTTTGTCACATTCACCTACTACTTTTTATAATTAAGCCTGCAAGATTTTTGAATGTCTTAGAAAGGGCATTTTCAATTCGTCAATGCAACATTTTAAACTAGTGGCAACGGAACAACTAAGTAGCTGAGCTGCTTATTTTATATTCATTTTATGATTGATAAAATTAATATGTTTTACTTTGTTAATTCATTACCTAAGTGAAGGCCACTATAATTTTGCATTTGGCAAAGATAACTATCGAAGTCATAACGATATTATTAATTATCAAAAACTCAAACGTAAATGAGAAATATAATCGAAACTTCACATTATAATGATTTCAAAGAATATAGAAATACATCGATAAAAAAAAAAGAAGTTAAATCACAATCAAAGTAGGTCTTAAACTTTATGAAATTGAGCAAAAATTAGCCTATTTTATATCCTTTTCGAATATAAGTCCTATGAAAAAAAAGAGTGCTCATGTGATGATATGGCAAAGTATTTCCGAAAAAATCGTATACAAAGCTTTTGTGGTAATTTTAAAATATATGTATAATGAATGACAAATAACACCTCAGTTTTCCCGTGACCATGATAACTGAAAAGTTTTCGAAAAGTCGGGCTTTAAAAATAATGTAATAACACGCGATTAAAATATCCGAAAATCAATAGTTGTTTCAATTATAATGTGCAATCGTGAAAATCTTAAAAAATACTATATATGTTTGAATACTACATCTATACATAATCCGGTTTGGGGTAAATTAAGATCAATTAGTGCTTCTATCCAGAATTTTACGTGATTTATGTATAAAATAAAGACAAAATTAAAAATCAAACTCGTGAGAATGGAATTGGTTCACATTTTGTCAATGCCCATGAGAATGGAATGGGTTCGTAGGCTTTGATAAAAAAAGACTAATAATCCTTTCTTTTCAAAATTTTATACATCCCTTTTATAAAATAAAATTCATAGGATTTGATAAAAAAAAAACTAATAATCGTTTCTGTCCAAAATTTATACATCCCTTATATAAAATAAAATTAAAAATCAAACTCGTGAGAATGGAATTGGTTCACATTTTGTCAATGCCTATGAGAATGGTATGGGTTCGTAGGCTTTGATAAGAAAAGACTAATAATCCTTTCTTTTCAAAATTTTATACATCCCTTTTATAAAATAAAATTCATAGGATTTGATAAAAAAAAAAAACTAATAATCGTTTCTGTCCAAAATTTATACATCCTTATATAAAATAAAATTAAAAATCAAACTCGTGAGAATGGAATCGGTTCACATTTTGTCAATGCCTATGAGAATGGTATGGGTTCGTAGGCTTTGATAAAAAAAAGACTAATAATCCTTTGTTTTCAAAATTTTATACATCCCTTTTATAAAATAAAATTCATAGGATTTGATAAAAAAAAACTAATAATCGTTTCTGTCCAAAATTTATACATCCCTTATATAAAATAAAATTAAAAATCAAACTCGTGAGAATGGAATTGGTTCACATTTTGTCAATGCCTATGAGAATGGTATGGGTTCGTAGGCTTTGATAAGAAAAGACTAATAATCCTTTCTTTTCAAAATTTTATACATCCCTTTTATAAAATAAAATTCATAGGATTTGATAAAAAAAAAACTAATAATCGTTTCTGTCCAAAATTTATACATCCCTTATATAAAATAAAATTAAAAATCAAACTCGTGAGAATGGAATCGGTTCACATTTTGTCAATGCCTATGAGAATGGTATGGGTTCGTAGGCTTTGATAAAAAAAGACTAATAATCCTTTCTTTCCAAAATTTTATACATCCCTTTTATAAAATAAAATTCATAGGATTGGATGAAAAATATAATAATAATCCTTTCTTTCCAAAATTTATACATCCCTTATATAAAACTAAATTAAAAAACTTTCTCATGAGAATGGTGTTGGTTCACATGTTATGAATGCATGGAATTAGTTCATAGGCTTTAATAAATCAAACTCGTGAGTAAAAAAAAAAAAAAAAGAAAATGATGTAAGTATGGAATAGGTTCAGATGTTAAAAAAAAAATATGAATAGACCATGTCTAAATGAATGCATTTGGTTTTTAGTCATGAGAAAACAATATACATTTATTTATTTATTACGGATTGCCAACAGTGAAAATAGTAAACAATCTTAAAAAGTACATGAATTGAAATGACACATATCAACTAAATACACCAAATCACATCAGGCTAATCACATCATTCGATTTAAAAATTGAAATAATTAACAATATTACTAACATTACAGATACAACATTCTAAAAAAATGAATATTATAAAATTTAATTAAATTGATTGAAACTAAATTAAAATTAAATTAAAAAAACAATTAACTATGCCAATTATAGAAATTACAACAATAAATATATTTAGATCTACTTATGTTGTTACTTTTTATTTGTTTTCTAATTAGTTTTTTTATTTCATTATTGTTGCTCTATGATTTTAATTTAGTATATGAAAAAAGTTTATTTTTCCATACTTAACAACGAAATGATAATTAAATTGATTTATCTCTCCTCAATTTTAAATAGTGTTATTTTTAGTTAATGTATGTAATCTAAGTAAGTGAGTTAAAAAGAAAAAAAAAACAAAAGGAAAAGAAAACAGTTGTAGTCTACCTGTAATGTTTTTGTTGAGCATATTTTATATTGATTATGAATTAAATGTTGTTGTAATGGGAACTCAGATTAAAAGTGTTCATATTGTATCTTTATTTAGCATATGTCTTAGTCTAAGCTCTGTAATTGTACCTTAATTACCTTGTACCTTAATATGTTAAACCCAAAATTGTACAATATATTTTTGAAAAAATGAAAAAATGTGAATGCAAAGAGTTTCTTTGTTGCTTCTTCTCTTTGCGAACACCTTCCGAAGCAACGGATTCGTCAGTAAATTTAATTTTATAACTTTAAAGGGAGATATGATAATTTATTAACTTTATTTTGTTTCTTTTTAATAAATAAAGTTTATCTTAACCGAGTGTTAGGTTAAGTAAGCTATTTAATGAAATGCGTGTATGAGGACATACACGAGGTCAGGATGGACGAGTGTTAGGTTTATTTTATTTACAGGGTTTTCTGATAAATTACTTTTGTATTAATGTTTATTATATTAATTTTAAAAAGAAAAATGTATTAGGGCGCCATCTATGAATAAACGGAAATAAGGAAAGGGGTTGACTTCTAGAATAAATACACTCGTCCCACTGACTAGTGACAGTTGTCTTGATAAATTTAAAGAGTTAACTTGTGCAATATTTTACTTTGACTCGACATTGGCGAAATAATTGTGGCAAACACGATTGAAGCCACTTAATAAAAAATGGAATTAAAATGGATACTTTATTGTGTTGGTGAAATAAATAATCTATCTCCTGAACCTGAGTTTTATTGAAGATCTCGTTACTGAGTATTATAACAGTAGTACGAAGAATAAAAGAGCATGTATGAAAAGATTGATGGATGTGAATGAAGCTAGAGAGGTTTGCCAGGATCGTACAAAGTGGTGATCGATAGTCTCTGCCTACCCCAATAGGAACTAACGGCGTGAGAATATGAATGAATGAAATTACTCAGCTGCTTTTGGAAGTTAAGCGGGGGAAGACCAGACAAGAAAGATGGTAAAATAAAGATTGTTGGTGATGGGTCTTCAACCCCATCGATCGCCCAAAGAATTCATTACAAATCCCTAATACCCTTAGTCGCCTTTAACATACTCCCACGGGAAGATATGGGGTAGCGCTATTCTAAGCCGGCACTACACAGCAACAAACTTTTTATACAACCTTTTCTGGCTGCTCCTTTTTATAGCCGTGAGTATGCTCTTTTTCAATTTATATACAAATTAAAATTTATCAAAAGATTAAACGTGAACTGGAAGAAATCGCGTTAAGGCGATAAGTCCGCCTTACCTTTGCAAAAACATTATATCTGTATGCAATAAAGTGTTCAAATCAATTAATTATTTAAGAGTAAATAAACACAGCTCATATGGGTGAAAACAAAATCATACTGAAAGTATCTAACTCAAATTCTAACCACGCGCAGACGACCACAGTTTATTTATAGACGTACCTATTTCCATCAACAAACAACACGGTTATAAAGAACAAGAACTTTAAAAAAAAACATACATTTCATTTCATTACACAACTTTTTGATTTAGAAATTTAATCAATAAATATTAATTCAATAATTAAGTTTAATAGAAGAAACAAAAAATACCGTATTAGCAAAAGGGCTTCGAACTTGCCCTCCTTCAGTCAAATACACTTGGCTAGCTTCCAACGCCAATTGACCCCATACATCCGTAGGTATATCCATCATTATATATTATATTAATACTAATATTAAGTAATTACAAAAAAACACATGAGAAAATAAACTAAATATTCGTTTTACTCTAAGCGCGAGAATTCTGAACTGCAGAGACGGACACCTTGTGTTTAAATTTGGACTCGTTCTGTCTCACTCCAGAGAGGCATGTTGAATATTTCAGCTCTTCTATTGATTCGTTTATTCTTTCTACTTTAACGTACGAAATTATTTAAAATATTATGTGTAGCTGCCATCTTATTGTATCGGTAAATCAAGAGAAACACAATTATTCATCTTTGTCGGTAAATGTATGAGAGCCACTAAATTATTATTAAATGTTGTAAACAGTTTCTTTTTTTTGTGTAAGTGAGTTAAACATGAAATAAGAAATTGGAAAGGTTGTGAAATGGCAACAGTTTTATGAGATACATACATACATACATATACTCACGGCTGTAATTCCCTAGAAGGGGTAGCCAGAGCCAAGGAATTATAAATTCCTCAGCCACTTTTGGAAGTTGTGTGGGGAAAAGATAGTAAAATAAACGTTTTTGGTGATGGGTCTCCAGCCGCATCGCCCAAAAATCCCTTAAAAGCCCCAATACCGTTAGTCGCCTCTTACGTACACCCACCGAAAGAAATGGGGTAGTGCTATTCTAAGCCGACACTACACAGCATGAGATCTTCAGAGAAATAGCAAATAAAAGACGTGAATTCTGCGCACTGCTTATGTGCAGACACAGGGTGAAAATGCTGTATCTCTTTTCTTTTATTGAATAACTTTCACACACACTCATTAATATATATTTTTTCGAAAATCAGTATTTTCTAACTCACACATGTTTTTCTAATAATGAAAAAAACAAGAAATAGCTATTTTAAAATCTAATAATTTAATTTAAATCTTTATTCATTGTATATTTTCAAATCTATTTTTTAATCACGTACGATAAGATTGATAATGCCTACAAATCTTGCTTCTATAAAAATAAGCTTCTATTTAGCTAATACTATGTATATATTTGTATGTTTGCTGCGTAGTGTCAGCTTAGAATAGCACTACTCCATTTCTCATAGTGGGTGTACGTAAAAGGCGACTAACGGTATTAGGGCTTTTACGGGATTTTTGGGCGATTAGGTTGGAGACCCATCACCAACAACCTTTATTTTACCATCTTTTCCCCATTTAAGTTTCCAAAAGTGGTTGAGGAATTTTTAATTTCTTAGTTCTGGCTACCCCTTCTAGGGATTTATAGCCGTGAGTATATGTATGTATATATATATATACTATAGTAGTAGTATATATACTCATGGATTATCCGAAAATAGATGTACTCACAAAACCGTGCACAGTTCAGCCGTAAAGCATGCATTTTTAAACTCTGGCGCCTTTCTTTATTTAACGGCAATTTCTCAGACACGAATCATGACATAATAGTGTAGAAAGGGAAGCAGCAATACTCCATCTTATGACAGAGCTATTTCGTTTTAATCAACTTCTACGAGCCAGAAAATGTACATGTTTATGATGTATTTACGCCTGCTAATTACATTTGCGATGCATTTCCACTCAATTTGCAATCTAGAAAAAAAGTGGTTTTATCTTATTCGACAGAATGTGTAAAAACAAAACCGAAACCCTTATAGTATCTAATGTCTGTCTTTCTGTTTGCTCGCATGCCACAGAAATATACTTTCCTTTTTTGTAAAAAAGGCACGTTAGTAAAAGCTTTTAGGTAAAAAGGATAACACAACTGTTATTTTATTTTTATTTATTTTATTTATAAGTTCGGAATACTTACAGCTAAATAATACAATAAGTGTTTACAAATTCAGTTATCAACTAAGCCAATAACAAGTATTAGCAAATAAATATATATAAATAATTATAGCTCAATGGATCAGAAGAGCAAGCACGAACGCTTTTTTATCGACGCGATAACGGTTAGAATGAGATGGCAGTATACGATACTAAGTAAGTGCGTAAGAGATGGCTGCTTTATCTCACGCGATAACTAGTTTAAACACCGCTCGTACTAGCCGGGCACATCTCCCGTCCGTCATCCAGACAGGCGTGTCGGTTCGTAACCCGAGTTGGGCCTACACCAATGAGTCTTTCCTAAAGAAATATGTTTGCTTAATTTATCATGGTTGTTAACCGTGAGGGAAAACATCGTGAGGAAACCCACATGGCTGAGTTGTACTTCAGTCAGGTGACAGTGATAAATAGATAAAAGATAAAAAATATTTATTTCAAAATAAAAAGAATGGTTCTCTATTTTTTGAACGTCACAAACTTACGTATAAGTTAAATCTTACTCTACTTTGGATCCGGAAGGTGTATTGTTGCTAGAAGAACCCGTAAGAAACTCAGCAACACACATATTTTCTTAATCATATTACAATGTTGTTGTATGTCTGGAAATATCCTGAATAGAGCCCTGGTGACACCAAGCAGTTTCATCTATCATATAACCATTTAAACTGTAATAAGATTTTAAATGAAGACTGCGTTTTATAATTACTTTGAATTTGTTTTCTGTTAGATTCAAAATGTCATCAGGTATTTTATTATAAAATTTTACACATAACCCCATAAAAGATGTATTTATTTTTGACATTGCCATGTAGTGCCGGCTTAGAATGTCGCTACCCCTTTCTACCCACGGGTGTCGTAAGAGGCGAATAAGGGTATTGGGGCTTTTTATTGGATTTTTGGGCGATGCGGTTGGAGACCCATCACCAAAAACCTTTATTCTTACCATCTTTTCCCCACGCAACTTCTAAAAGTGGCTGAGGAATTTATAATTCCTTAGCTCTGGTTACCCCTTCTAGGGAAATATATCCGTGAGTATATGTATGTATGTATGTTATTTTTGACAATCTGTACTTTTGAATTGAAATTTTATTATTATCTCTAAGTCTTTTAGTATGTCTGTCACAGTTTTTGGAAAATACTTTCAAATTTTTTCTTACATACATGATGTTTTCATATATATATTGACATGGCAGTGTCATTATATTTATGGTTTTAAACAATTTTCTAAGGGAATCTCGTGAACCTAAATTATAAATAGCTGTTATTGCTCTTTTCTGTAGAATAAATATGGACCCAACATCAGCAGCTCTGCCCCAGAGTAAAAATGTCATAAGACATGATGCTATGAAAATAACTATAGTAAACTAAACAAGCGGTCTGTACATCAGTTAAATGTCTTATTTTTCTGTGTATTCATGCCAAACGATAGGCCTGCCCCCTATCCTATCAAGTGAGTACATTGTCCAAGCAAAACGTTTGTTTGTGCAAAAAGTGCAAAAAGCTGTGTAGTGTCGGCTTAGCATAGCACTACCCCATTTCTTCCGGTGGGTGTACGTAAAAGGCGACTAACGGTATTGGGGCTTTTAAGGGATTTTGGGCGATGCGGTTGGAGACCCATCACCAAAAACCTTTATTTAAACATCTTTTCCCCACATAACTTTCCAAAAGCGGTTGAGGAATTTCTAATTCCTTAGCTCTGGCTACCCCGTTAAGGGATTTATAGCCGTGAGTATATGTATGTATGTAAACGTTTGTTTCTGAAAAATCATAAGATTACGATAAGTGGGAACATGGTGATCGACGAATTCACCAGAAATTCTCTCCTGAATAGTTTTTACATTAAGGCAAAAAAACGAAAAATACCCGTTGAGCCTATTCCATTAACTATGTGTGTAAACGTAAATAAACTATAGTCTGGAATAAAAAAAACAATACATGTCTGACCTAAAATCATATTTCTCCCCCCTAACCAAGAACCTAACAATTACGATTTCACACAACTTTATCAGAGGGTCCTAAAAAAATGCGACTGGCATATTTAATCAAACGTATTTATCTTAAAAACATTCTAAAATGGTTATTGGATTGAATCAGGCGTTACTTTGCGGAAATCCATAGCAATACTAATATTAATAAATTTTCTTCGCTTAATTCCGCTAAATAATACCTGCAGTCTTCATGCAACATGCACTGTGCACCGCCCGCCCTTCCACTTACAAGAAATCGAAAAGCAGACAATGCACCACACACACACCCGCAAGCGAAAACCACAGGCAACCACAAACATGCGACGCGTTTCGACTCAACACGAGTCATTGACGAGCAGTTAGTAGACAGTTCGGCAGCTGACCACCGAGTGGTGTGATGTGAGTGGTGACCACCGAGTGTGGTGCATTGTCTGCTTTTCGATTTCTTGTAAGTGGAAGGGCGGGCGGTGCACAGTGCATGTTGCATGAAGACTGCAGGTATTATTTAGCGGAATTAAGCGAAGAAATTTATTAATATTAGTATTCTAAAATGGTATAAAACTTATTTGATTAATTCATTATGCGACAGCTAAAAATAAATTTCGTGAAATGCACCGCAAGTGAAAAGTTTGGTATGACAGATAGAAAATGGAATGTTGAGATGGTTTGGGCACATAGAGAGGATGGATGAAAGTAAGTTGGTGCAATGGATCTATAGAGCTAATGTGGAAGGTAATGACACCACCTCGAGAGGTGGGTAAGTACGTGGATTATCAAAACTGTAATGGTACTCAGTATTCTCGATCAATAATGAGTACTGATACTGTGTATCAGTATTCAACAGTATTTTTAAAATTGTGTATTGGCGGAGGCGGATGGATAGTGTAAAGTATTGTATTAATACAGTATTGTGACGGATGATTCTAATATGAACCCTAAAGTCAGTCTGCTTAAGTTCATAGTTCAATGCAGTACTGCATGCAGTATTATCAGTTTGAGTATTGTGTGACTAATGATTCTAATATCAACCCTATAGTCAGTCGGTTTAAGTTCACAGTTCAGTGCATTACTGCAGTGAGGCTAGTACTATGAGTTTGAATATTGTTGGTTGAAGTCAGTCCAGTCAGTTAAGTAAGTCCACGGTTCAGTTCAGTGCAGTTCCGCGATACTGAGTTCGCCCGATACTATGTTTTAGAAAGACACAGTACTGTACTTACAGTATTATACTGAAACTGAGTATCGACACTCAGTACAGTTTGTACTATACACCGCTAGAGGCAGAGACAGCTTCACTTATTGTGCAGGGTACATTATCAAAGGCGGGTGGCGCGTGCCGCTACCGTACGTATTGAAAGATTAATTGCCAGGATCGTACGAAGTGACAATCTATAGTCTCTGCCTACCCCAATGGGAACTAATAGTGTGCACTAATAGTTATGCACCCCAAAATCCAGGCACCAAACCAACCAAACCGAATTTTAAAGACAATACATATATCCCCATATATACACACTTTTAAAAGTAGAATGCGAAAATGGCTTATTGTGTTGCAGCAAAATCAATTTAAAGTCCAGTATGGTTGTGTTACACCTTGAGATACTCTTATTTTTATTTATGTAAGTACATCAAATGTTAAAATTCTATAAATTCTTTAATATGATACTTTAACCATTATTTATACTTATCTTTTATATATAAATATATACATATTTATATTTATTTATACTATATGCTATATATACATACGTATATATACATTAATTATCTATCTAAAACTATATAAAGTAATCATCTGTGCTAATAGGAGATAATAATAAAACAAACTGTAATTGCAATGTGCACATTTTGATTACATTGCAAAATATCATGTTCACCTTAATTTAATTTAGATATAAGTAGTTTTAAGTTATAGGTCAGAGCTGAAAAGCGAAGCTATCTGCTTGTTGTGGATAGAACGAGCTTTGCACCTTTTTGTCTGTTGTTTGATATCATTGTTGTTTTCTTTGATACTTTATTTTCTTGTATTGTTGTATTTTAAGAGACAAATAAAAACATTTATTATTATTATTATTTTAGGTATGAATTTAAGTTCCTCGCCTCTCCCATGGCCGAAAATGGAAATATAAATTTTAAATGGGAGAGGCGGTACTCCCCAACAAAAGCACAGTCGGTCGGGGTCAGGGAGTCAGGTTCAAGAACCGACGGACGATCCGAGCCGTATCGAGCAGCACCGCTTTCTGCATTTGTGCTGGAACCGACACGCCACAGAAATCCAACCGCCTCAAGTTGGTCGCGAGGCTGGTTGGAATTAACCCGTTCGCGGACAAAACAATTGGGATTATTTCTGTCGAAGTCACACCCCACATGTCGGTGATCTCGTGGGCCAGATCGAGATATTTCCGACGCTTCTCGGTTTCGGCTTTCACGAGACCCTCGTCATGAGGGATAGTGACATCCACTAGAAATACCCTCGACTGCGACCGATCCCATACCACGATATCAGGCTTATTCGCTAGAATAGTCCTGTCCGTGATAACGGATCGGTCCCAATAGATTTTGGCACGGTCGTTTTCTAGGATTGGCTCCGGCAGATACTTGTAATACGGCAGCCTCTGTTGCAAGAGTCCGTATTTCAGAGCGAGCTCCTGATGCAGGATTTTGGCTGCTTGGTTGTGTCTGTGCAAGTACTCAGTGTTAGCAAGAGCCGAACAACCGGAAATAACATGCCTAAGTGACTCTCCGGGACGGCCACATGCTCGACAGATGTCTGTGGTACCGTCCTTTAGGATGTAATTCCGATAGTTCCGCGTCTTGATAACCTGGTCCTGTATTGCACAGACAAAACCTTCGGTTTCCCCAAAGAGGTCCCCGAAACGCAGCCAATGCAGGGAGGCTTTACGGTCCACGAAAGGTTCGTGAAGTACCTTGTATTATTATTTCGGGAACACTTTTAGCTTCTCGCCTCTCCCATGGCCGAAACAGAAAATTAGAATTTTAAATGGGAGAGGCGGTACTCCCCGACAAGAGCACAGTCGGTCGGGGTCAGGGAGTCAGGTTCAAGAACCGACGGACGATCCGAGCCGTATCGAGCAGCACCGCTTTCTGCATTTGTGCTGGAACCGACACGCCACAGAAATCCAACCGCCTCAAGTTGGTCGCGAGGCTGGTTGGAATTAACCCGTTCGCGGACAAAACAATTGGGATAATTTCTGTCGAGGTCACACCCCACATGTCGGTGATCTCGTGAGCCAGGTCGAGATACTTCCGACGCTTCTCGGTGTCGGCTTTCACGGTATTATTATTATTATTATTATCCCAAAATGAAGTAGCCAAGGGTTTAGAATTTGAAATTCTTCAGCTCCATTTAGAAGTTGAGCAGGGAAAACATTTTAAAATAAAGGTCATCACTGTCCTCACTAATTTAAGTCGCCTCTTTCGCACCCGCAGCGTGAAGAAATGTGTTAGTGTCATTTGTTACACATGCATATATACGAGTACATACATATACTCACGGCTATGAATCCCTTGAAGAAGTAGCCAGAGCTACAGAATTAGAAATTCCTTAGCCACTTTTGGAAGTTGCGTTGGGAAATGATGGAATGAACGGTTGTTGGCAATGGATCTCCAACCGCATCGCCCAAAAATCCCTTTAAAGCCCCAATACCGTTAGTCGCCTCTTACGTACACCCACCGGAAGAAATGGGGTTGTGCTTTTCTAAGCCGACACTACACAGCTAAAATCAAAACCTTGTAAGCATGCACTCATGCTCAATGTCAGCTTCGTAGACTAAATAAGTAAACATCCCATAGTAGGAATAAGAATATTTATATTATTTTTTGCTTTGTAGTGTCATACCGGGCATCTCATACCGTGGGTGTTATACCAGGAAGGATGGGCGAAACTTTTAGAAATTCTTTACCAAAGATCAATTAACCTTTATTAGGTATCCGTTGTAAATACTGCTCTGTACCATTTTTACTTCATTTTTTACTTTTTACTTCATTGTGACTGTAATATTGTAATTTTTTGGAAAGTTTTATTTAACTTTATTTATTTATTAATTTAATTTAAGAAGAGTTTTTTTTTATTTCTTCAGAAGTATATGTATGTAGGTAATATATATGTGCTTTATATATATAAAGCACATATATATACAAAGCTAATGTGATTAAGTATGAACATATTAAAACCACAGTAGAAGTGTTTGTTACGTTAAAAACAGAATGAAATATCACAAGATTGGGGTTCAGGCAAGATATTTCGAATTTATAGAAACCAATATAATTCGGATCCAGCCTGCAAAAAAGGTTGTAGGCATAGTCAAGTCCGAGTCGGTTCACGAATTGGGTCTTAAATAAAAATTAATCGTGTCGTTGTATTGTCTAAATGTTTTCGATACAGGGAACGTTTCGTTGTAAGTGGTAACCATTAATTCCCATTTGGGTAGGCGTTTGCCGTGTAGTGTCGGCTTAGAATAACACTACCCCATTTCTACCCGTGGGTGATCGTAAGAGGCGACTAAGGGTCTAGGGGCTTTTTAAGTCATTTCTTGGGCGATGTGGTTGGAGACCCGTCACCAAAATCATTTATTATTATCATCTTTTCCCCAATCAACTTCCAAAAGTAGCTGAGGAAATTCTCATTTCGAAGCTCTGGCTACCCCGTTAAGGAATTTATAGCCGTGCGTATGTATGTATGTATGTATGGGTAGGCGTAGTATCGATCATCACTTTTTACGATCCCAGAAAACGTCTCGAGCTTCCGTTACATTCATCAATGTTTTCATTCATGCTTCGTTATTCTTCATTTGATTTGATATAAAAGTCGATTAGGGTGGTGGGCATGCCCATCTTGCCCATATGCTGGATCCGCGCATGAAACCAATACAAAGAAATCTCTATAATTTTGTGATCTCTCATGAATGGCAGTTTATATGTTTATTTCATATGCTCACGCAGTTAGTTTTCGTTGGGGTAGGCAGACACTATCGACGTCGGCTTTACACGAACCTGGCAATTCTTTTGAGCTGCATTTACGTTCATCGATATTTTCATAAATGCTTTTTTATTAAAAACATTTCGAGCGCCTACGCCTGTCTTTTTCAGCACATTATCTATTCGATCTAAATCTATTCTCCGTTGTTATCCTCTACTAATATTATCATGAAACCCAAAAAGACTGTCTACTTTTTAAATTTAAAATTTAGATTATCAACTGAACTTTAGATTTTTCAGTTAACATCACACACCATATTAGCCGTGTAGTGTCGGCTTAGAATAACACTACCCCATTTCACCCGTGGGTGATCGTAAGAGGCGACTAAGGGTATAGGGGCTTATTAAGCGATTTTTGGGCGATGTGGTTGGAAATCCGTCACCAAAAACAATTATTATTACTATCTTTTCCCCAATCAACTTCCAAAAGTGGCTGAGGAATTTTTCATTCCAAAGCTCTGGCTACCCCGTTAAGGGATTTATAGCCGTGAGTATATGTATGTATGTATGTACCATATTATGAATAGCTGTGTAGTGTTGGCTTAGAATTGCACTAAGTCATTTCTTCCCGCGGTTGTCGTAAAAAGTGACATTAAGGTTTTGAGGCTCTAGATGAGTGTTGGGCGATGTGGCTGGACACTCAGACAAAACAGTCGTTCACAAACAAACGCGGCTGAGGAGTTTCCAATTCTGTAGCTCTGGCTAAACTTTCTTGGGATTCATAGCATTAGTATATGCAGAACACCGGTTAACGTGCAAGCGACTAGTGTTCAAATCCCGGGTCGGGCCTACACCAATTTGTCTTTTCTAAGGACATATGTGTGGTTAATTTATCATGGTTGTTAACGGTGAGGGAAAACATCATGAGGAAAGCCACATGACTGAGTTGTACTTAGTCATGTGACAGTGTATTCGTACAATACGGCGATAGGCCTGCCCCCTATCACGTGAGTACACTGTCCATGCAAAACGTGGGTACTCTGAACACCAGGTGACAATGTCACGTGATGTTCAGAAGTATTAGTACCTCTGCCAACCCCTTCGGGGATATTCGGCGTGAATGTTTATGTTATGTTATGTAGTATATGCACAAATGAAGTTATTTAAGAAGCTCATTAAAATCGCGAGAGTCGCTAGAACAGTTCCAAATCTCGTGACAACAAAATTGCATTCCCTTAAATAATTTATACAAGGACTGCCAAAACCATTTTTCATTCCCCTTCCTGTTCCTCACCCGTAAATTTTAAAGCGTGACAGTAACCTCTCGTATGTGTGTATGACGTGTATTACAAAATGGCGGCGACGCGCGCCAACTGACCGCCGCGCCGCCATGCAAGATTGATAGGTCTAATTTTACTTGACATGACACAGCCTATGACTAACCCGACATCTGTTTAACGTACTACTGTATATGATTTACTATCGGGATTTATACATATGCTCACGGCTATAAAACCCTAGAAGGGGTAGCCAGAGCTAAGGAATTAAAAATTCCTCAGCAACTTAAGTTGCGTGGGGAAAAGATGGTAAAATAAAGGTCGTTGGTGATGGGTCTCCAACCTCATCGCCCAAAAATCCCTTCAAAAGCCCCAATACCGTTAGTCGCCTCTTACGTACACCCACCGGAAGAAATGGGGTAGTGCTATTCTAAGCCGACACTACACAGCAAATACACAGAATGAATCGGGATATCGGGATTTATCCCAGACTTATTTACCTATTTGCCGTAAAATGCCGGCTTTGAATGTCACTACCCCTTTCTACCCAGGGCGAAATCCATTAGTAGACTTTGGGCGATGCGGTTGGCGCCCATCACCAGAGATACTTTGTTTCTACCATCTTGTCCCCTATCAACTTCCAAATGAGGCTGAGGGGCTTTAGCTCTGAAGATCTGGTATATGCATGTATGAATGTATGAAACTTACATATCTTTACTCAAAGAGTCGCTAAAAATGTCTTGAATGGGGTGGCCAGTGATTTAGAATTTGGACTATCTGAGTAACTTTTGGAACTAATACACACATATACTCACGGCATCCCAAAAAGGGGTACCCAGAGCTTTAGAGCTAGAGACCCCTCAGCCACAATTGGTAGTTGATGACGGACAAGATGGTAGAAATAAAGTATATTATATAGTATCGTTGGTGATGAGTCTCCAATCGAATGGTCCAGAAACCACTTAAAAAGCCCCATACCCTTAGTCGCCTCTTATTACACCCGTGGGTAGAAAGGGGTAGTGGCATTCTAAGCCGGCACTACATGGTATTATAAGCCGGTGCTCATAGAAATATAATTACTAATTTCTATGCCGGTGCTACACGGTACTTTGAAACACAAAAAGGGTAAAAATTCAAAATAAAGGATTGTTGGTGATATTCATATCGCCGAACAAAGCGCCCAGATCCTAAGCCTCCTACGATACCCACAGGAACATACATATACCCACGTCTATAAATCCCTAGAAGGGGTAGCCAGAGCTAAGGAATTAGGAATTCCTCAGCCACTTTTGCAAAGTTGAGTGGGGTAAAGATGGTAAAATAAAGGTTATTGGTGATGGGTCTCCAACCGCATCACCCAAAAATCTCTTAAAAGCCCCAATACCGTTAGTGGCCTCTTACGTACACCCACCGGCAGAAATGGGGTAGTGCTATTCTAAGCCGACACTACACGATATATTTAATATTATATAATACACATATAAATGACATCCAAGACTAAGAAACAATCATGTATGCTCATCACATAAATGTTGCTCTCAGCGGGGATCGAACCCGCAACCTCTGGACCGAGGAGCTAGTAATCTATCCACTCGGCCATGGACGTCGTAGCTCTGGCTATCCCTTCTAGGGATTTCTTGGCGTAAATATATGAATGTGAACTATTGTAATACGAGTCCTACTGATTAATTACTGGTTATGTTAACATGTACATATGTTATTTTAACATGCCACCCCGCACTTGAACCTTTTTTTTAACACGTTTATATTAGTAATAAATAAAGAAAAGAAAAAATTCGACACGGGAGGGAAATTTTTCTTCCCTTTATTTATTCTTTATTTATTAGTAATAATCCCCACATGAGGTTTTCGTGAACAAAAAGATTTAAATTACGCTTATATTAGTTTCACCTGTATGTATGTATGTATGTAAACGACTCCTTTAAACTCGAATTTGACCCACTTTAAACGGACCGATTTAAACTAAAATTGGTACACTTATCGAGAATCAGGGACAGTATAATATGTTTATAGTTTCATCCCATTATCCTGATTACGGTCGCCAGGATTAAATAATTTCAAATGATTCAGTAGTAAAAAGTTAAAAATAAATATAGTTTAAAAAAACTAAATAACACGCTTATAAAGCACATCAAACTAAAAAGTGAAAAATTATTCCTAATATAAGCTGAAAACTGTTCTGTTAACATTTCGAAATTATATATTATTATATATATGTACATACATACATACATACATATACTCACGCCATTAGTTCCCATTGGGGTAGGCAGAGACTATTGATCGCCACTTCGCACGATCCTGACAAACCTCTCTAGCTTCGTTTACATCCATCAATCTTTTCATACATGCTCTTTTATTCTTCATACTTCGGACGCCAGCCTTTTTGAGCACACTCTCAATTTGGTCCAAGTGTGTTCTCCGTGGTCGTCCTCTACTAACATTACCATCCACACTAGGTCTATAGATCCCTTTTACCAATTTTCTATCATCCATCCTCTCTATGTGCCCAAACCATCTCAACATTCCTTTTTCTATCTTTCTTACAATATCATCTTTCACACCACACTTTTCACGAATAACACTATTTCTCACTCGGTCACATAATCTAACATTACAAATGTTTCTGAGGGACCTCATCTCTACTGCATTCACTCTGCTCTCATGCTTCTTCTGCCACACCCAACATTCGCTTCCATACATAAGCGTAGGAACAAGAACAGCATCATGCACAGCCATTCGGGCCTTTTCAGACATCGATTGACAGGTCATTAGGCTATTCATTGCTCCATTTACCGCATTACCCTTTTTCACTCTTCTTTCAATATCTTCATCACATTTTCCATCCCTTGTAAACAAACTTCCCAGATATACAAACTCCTTCACCTGTTCCACATCCTTACCATCAATCGCAATCACGCATTCTGTCACATCTTCCTGTCTCTCAAAAACCATCGTTTTGGTCTTATCCACATTCACCCTCATTCCCTTTCTTACAAAAGACTCACATGCAATATTCATCATCTCTTGCAACTCTTCTGCCGACGATGCAAGTAGCACTTGATCGTCAGCATACAAGAGGCATTTAATGATGAATCCACTCATTCTTAGTCCATAATCACTTTCACGCAACTCTGTCATACAGTCATCCATGAACAAATTGAAGAGCCACGGAGAAGCTACACATCCCTGTCGGACACCCCTAGAGATTCCGAACCAGTCAGTGTTTTCCCCGTTTACTCTTACACATGCACTAGAATCCTCATAGAGTGATACTAATGCACGTATAAGTTGACTCCCCAAACCGAACTTGGATAACACCTCCCATAAACACTTTCTTACCACCCTATCCTACGCCTTCTCTAAATCAATGAAGGAGCAATACACCTTTTGGTTCTTAGCTAAGAACTTTTCGGTGATGCTCCTTAGAGAGGAGATTTGATCCATACATCCCATTCCTTTCCTAAATCCTGCTTGCACATCCCATATTTTCTCATCAGTTTCATTCATCACTCTTTCAATCAGTACCTTTGCATACAATTTACCAACAATGCTGAGTAAGCTGATGCCGCGGTAGTTTTTAGCCTCTTGGTGTGACCCCTTTCCTTTATATAGAGGCACAATCACCGCCTTGCACCAGTCTCGTGGAACTTTGCCACTCGACCAGCATTTTTGGAAAAGGAAGTACAACCAAGACGCCACCAACCCTTTACCAGCCCTCAGCATTTCGATAGTAATCCTATCATACCCTGCCGCCTTCCCTAATTTCATACTTTTCATTGCTTTCATTATTTCTTCCATACTAATCTCGCTGTCACTAAATTCACCCATCTCCCCGTTCCAATCAACATTACTGTCGATTGGCGAAGAAATGGATACATCCTCTTTCTCAAACAGTCCCTCAAAATAATTCTTCCATACCCGTTTCATGCTACTTTCATCCGTCGCCAATTCACCCTGTTCATCTCTCACAACATCCACTCTCGTGTTTTGGGAAACTCTCTTTTCTTTCCGGATATATTTCCAGAACAACTTTTGGTTATTCCGAAAATTATCGGAGAGTTTCCTCTCACACCATTCTATCAGATCACGCTTTTTCTTTTTTTTTTTTTTTTTTCTTAACCTCATTCTTAACTCTCTTATATTCATCTTCACTATTCTTCACTACATCATCTGTTACTCTCGCATCCATTCGTTTACTAGCTTTAATCGCTAGTAAATCTGACCAAGCTTTCTTCTTATCTCCAACTGCCTCTTTCACATCTTTATCCCACCAACTTGTTGGTGGTCTATTTGTTCTTTTACTCAATCCACATACTTCCGTCGCACATTCTACCATTGACGATTTATATATATATTAAAAATTATATATATGTATATAAAATATATTATGGTTGATGGATTTATCTGACCTAAATCTTAGTAGGGTTTTTTTTTATTTTTTATTCAGAATTTTGATAATTATTGACTTAGTATAAGTGAAAATATGTTTGTTTGGTTGTTCTAACTTGTTTTAAATTTTCTAGTTTATATAAATAGCTGCTGACGTACTACTGTCAACATCATGTAGGGCTCATAATGAAAACCAGTTCTGATTTTGTGTATACTCATACACAAATCAGAAATTACTGATTGTGGGCCCAATTTAGCGAAACCATTTCTTTAAATTATGTCATTGATACTGTATATGTGTGCTAAATAAAAAAAATATTTTCTTTTCTTTTCTTTTCTTATCAAAACGGTAATGAAATTAAAATACTGGTATTATTGTGAAAAAGCGTGGGTTGTGCGACGAAAAATATGGGACAGAGCGCCCCACACTTTTTCACGTTTTTAGCGTGTTTTTTAGTTTTTTTAAACTATATTTTTTAAAGTAATTTCTTTTGGTAACAACTAACGTAACTGAATTTCATTTCATTCAAACTAAATAGTAAACAAGGCTATAAACATTAGTGTCTGTTTGCAAAGTAACCGCTTTTAGTTTAATTTATATTGATGGATGTTAGCTGTGTAGTATCAGCTTAGAATAGCACTACCCCGTTTTTTCCCGTGGGTGTACGTAAGAGGCGACTAAGGGTATTGGGACTTTTAAAGTTATTTTTGGGCGAGTGAATGGAGACCAGCAATTACCATCTTTTCCCCACTCATCTTCCAAAAGTAGCTGAAGAATTTCTCATTCCTTAGCTCTGGCTACACCGTTTAGGGATTTATAGCCGTTAGTATATGTATGAAAAAGGAATGTTGAGATGGTTTGGGCACATAGAGAGGATGGATGATAGAAAATTGGTAAAAGGGATCTATAGAGCTAGTGTGGATGGTAATGTTAGTAGAGGACGACCACGGAGAACACACTTGGACCAAATTGAGAGTGTGCTCAAAAAGGCTGGCGTCCGAAGTATGAAGAATAAAAGAGCATGTATGAAAAGATTGATGGATGTAAACGAAGCTAGAGAGGTTTGTCAGGATCGTGCGAAGTGGCGATCAATAGTCTCTGCCTACCCCAATGGGAACTAATGGCGTGAGTATATGTATGTATGTATGTATGTAGTATATGTATGTATTTGGATGTTTACACGGTTAATGCCTATCTGGCTGTTTCTTCCAGCTAATATCTAACTCTGCTGTACTGATTTCGACAATACTTTCACTGCCAGATAGCTGATGTAATAAGGGATAGTTAGCAAACCTACAATATTTAAATTTTTATATGACTAGCGTTGCCGAGCGGTCCATTATTTCAAAAAATATATCTATATTTAAACTCAACATTTCACCATATCTACCCAAACTTAGGACAGAGGTATTATTTTATTATACTTTTGAACAACCCGTCAACTTCTCTAACATGCTGTTCAGAGGACTAAAATTCAAGTATTAAAGTCTACATAACATAACATATACTCACGCCATTACTTCCTATTGGGGTAGGCAGAGACTATCGATCACCACTTCGTACGATACTAACATACCTCTCTAGCTTCGTTTACATCCATCATCTTTTCATACATGCTCTTTTATTCGTCATACTTCGGACACCTGCCTTTTTGAGCACACTCTCAATTTGGTCCAAGTGTGTTCTCCGTGGCCATCCTCTACTAACAGTATTATCTTCTTGATCAGTTTATTATATCTATAAAATGATTCAACTACATCCACTGTATCTTGAACCACTAAAAAGTTTTGTCTACAAAATATAATGTCATTAAAATATTTAATGTGCATTATAATCATTTCTATATAAAGACATTGGTTGTGTAAATTTTGTATATACTATACATTATCTTTCTAACATAGCTTTTTAAGTAAATATTTACTAACACTACTTTTGTAGTTTTTATGGACTTTATTTGTCTAATACAAAGATTTATTATTATATTACCATAAGCTTCCGCCTAAAGCTGGACTGCACATCATCTCTGGATATAGCGGCTGCCGCAGTGTCCACATTGAGAATTCCCCAAGAATCCATTTTGACAACTCACACAAAACAAAATAAAAACAACAAAAAACTGCACTAGCACTTTTGGCGCGAAACTTCACTTTGCAATGTCAAATCCATATCGCATACAAAAGCGAACACAAAAATCGATTAATCGAATAAATAGTTTACTAAACATAACTCGTCAAGGCACTGATGGTAACTAGATGGCATTTAGGATTCAGTAGCCAAAATAAGTACGACATTTCGCTTCAACTGGGCTGGCACATTCGTTGCCAAGTCGCGTCGTATTGCAATCGTGTAGCGTTTGTACTTCTATTCATTTCATATTATCTGCGAATCTAATTTTACAGTGGTAACTCACATCACATACGTGCAATCACTCATTCTTGCACCTAATGTAATTTTGAGGCGATTGGCGTAGAAGTAACACATTAAATTTGCCTGACATCTGAAATGTTTTCCTATTTATAGACAAGTCTATCGAGATTTGGCTTAAAATTCCAACACAAATTTAAACTGAAATATTTCTTCACGACACTTGCGTTTATAATGAGGATGGATATATACGGATTTACTAATACAGCCTTTAGATACAGCCTATAGATCTCGATGATATATTTAGTACTCGTACGTAATATAAATTCACTCAACTCAAATCAAACGTTCACGACGTATACCTACGAAGGGGTTAGCAGAGGTACTAATACATCTAAACATCACGTGACAGCCACCTGGTGTTTAGAGTACCCACGTTATTGGACAGTGTACTTTCGTTAGCGTTAGCAGGCAGGCCTACATGCTGAACTTTCAAAATGGCGAATAAAGTTATGTAAAACATTAAAATGTAACCATAAAGAGAATAATATCTTTATTATCGTTGTATAAGGAAATATACATTAATTGTATTATTAATTAGCTGTGTAGTGTCGGCTAAGAATAGCACTACCCCATTTCTTCCGGTGGGTGTATTTAAGAGGCGACTAACGGTATTGGGGCTTTTTAAGGGATTTTTGGGCGATGCGGTTGGAGACCCATCACCAGCAACCTTTATTCTTTATATTCTTATCTTTTCCCCACTCAACTTTCAATAGTGGCTGAGGAATTTCTTATTTCTCAGCTCTGGCTAACCCTGTTAGGGATTTATAGCCGTGAGTATATGTATGTATGTATGTAGATTAATTCTGGTTAATTTATCATGGTTGTTAACGGCGAGGGAAAGCGTCGTGAAGAAATCCACATAGCTCATAGTACATGACTAAGTACAACGTAGCTAAAAACATATATGAAGGGAACCAGTTGATTTAAATTCATATGTATTTTATTTGAAATGAACAATAATGCAATTTTGAACAAGTATTTTTTTATCAAATAATATTGCTTAATCTCTGTTCCTATTTTAAAATTATCACAAATTTAACCTCTCCGGAAGAGCAAGCACGGGCGCTATTTTATCGACATGATAACGGTTAGAATGAGATGGCAGTATACGATACTTAGTAAGTGCGTAAGAGATGGCTGCTTTATCCCACGCGATAACTAGTTAAAACACCGCCGGGCTGGTGCTGTGCTGTACTGTATTCATCATCATAATTATCGGCCAATAGACCTCCACTGCTGGACATAGGCCTCGCCTAAAGATCTCCACAACGACCGGTCCCGTGCTGCCCTCATCCATCGGCTTCCCGCGACCTTGACCAAGACGTCGGTCCACCTTGTAGGAGGCCTACCCATACTGCGACGTTCGGTGTGTACTGTACTGTATTACTGAACTATATTCGGTTTACTTTCTATTGGTGATGTATGTAAGAGGCGACTAACGGTATTGGGGCTTTTAAGGATTTTTTGGGCGATGCGGTTGGAGACCCATCACCAAAAACCTTTATTCCACCATCTTTTCCCCACGCAACTTCCAAAAGTGGCTGAGGAATTTCTGATTCCCTAGCTCTGGTTACCCCTTCAAGGGATTCATAGCCGTGAGTTATGTATGTATGAATGTATGTTTCTATTGGAATATATAATCTAAAAGAGCAAGGCCTAAAAACATCCTAGCATAAATGAAATTATATCGATGTATCCTAATAATTTACATAGCCTACGGTCAAAACAAGGTTACAAGGCTAACAAACACATGCTGACCATGTCTGATTTCTTTCGTGCCGTAGTTTTCGCAAGGTGATGCATATATAGTTTCATAGAGCAAGTTTTGCACAGAGTACTCAAACTCAAGCGTTCACACCGAATATCCCCGAAGGAGTTGGCAGAAGGTACTAATCCTTCTGAACATCATGTGACATTATTTGTCACCTCAGAGTGCCCGAGTTTTGCTTGGACAGTGTACTCTTGTTATAGGGGGCAGGCCTATCGTTGTTTTGTACGAATACACTGCCACATGACTAAGCACAACTCAGCTACGTGGGTTTCCTCACGATGTTTTCCCTCACCGTTAACAACCATGATAAATTATCGACACATATGTCTTTAGAAAAGACAAATTGGTGTAGGCCCGTGAATTAATTAGAACACTAGTTGTGTGCACGATAAGCGGTGTTCTGCCCACTGAGCTATCACGACGTTTGTTATCATTTATAAATAACATACATGTCAGTCAATCGGTGTCCGAAAGGGCCCGAATGGCTGTGCATGATGCCGTTCTTGTTCCTACGCTTATGTATGGCAATGGCAGTGAATGTTGGGTGTGGCAGAAGAAGCATGAAAGCAGAGTGAATGCAGTAGAAATGAGGTCCCTCAGAAAAGTTTGTTATTTTAGGTTATGTGATCGTGTGCGGAACGATGTGATTCGTGAAAGGTGTGGTGTAAAAGATGATATTGTAAGTAAGATAGAAAAAGGAATGTTGAGATGGTTTGGGCACATCGAGAGGATGCAAGATAGGAAATTGGTAAAAGGTATCTATAGAGCTAATGTGGAAGGTAATGTTAGTAGAGGACGGCCACGAAAGACACACTTGGACCAAATTGAAAGTGTGCTCAAAAAGGCAGGCGTCCGAAGTATGAAGAATAAAAGAGCATGTATGAAAAGATTGATGGATGTAGACGAAGCAAGAGAGGTTTGCCAGGATCGTACGAAGTGGCGATCGATAGTCTCTGCCTACCCCAATTGGAATTAACGGCGTGAGTATATGTATGTATGTATAAATAACATACGTAAATTCGATCGCCACGTAGTACGATTCTGAAAAACCTCTCTCTCTAGCTTGATAGCTTCGTCTAATGCATCAATTTCTTCATACATGCCCCCTTATTCTCCATTTATATTAGAAAAAAATGTAATGTTAGATTATGTAATCGAGTGAGAAATTGTGTTATTCGTAAAAAGTGTAATGTGAAAGATGATATTGTAAGAAAGATAGAGAAAGGAATGTTGAGATGGTTTAGGCACATAGAGAGAATGGATGACAGAAAATCGGTAAAAGGGATCTATAGAGCTAGTTTGGATGGTAATGTTAGTAGAGGACGACCACGGAGAAACCACTTGGAATAAATTGAGAGTGTGATCAAAAAGGCAGGCGTCCGAAGTATGAAGAATAAAAGATCATGTATGAAAAGATTGATGGATGTAAACGAAGCTAGAGAGGTTTTTGAGGATCGTACAAAGTGGCGATCGATAGTCTCTGCCTACCCCAATGGGAACTAATGGCGTGAGTATATGTATGTATGTAATTTTATTGAAATGTCGATTAGGGTTGTTGGCATGCCCTTCTTGCCAATATGGGTGGTTACGCGTTTTTGCTATAGCTTGAATCTCATAGGATTCTATGTGGAAAGTTTTACATAAATGTACACGCCATGCGGGTTCCCTCACGATGTTTTCCCTCGCAGTTAACAACCATGACAAATTGATGACACCCATATGACTTTAGAAAAGACAAATTGGTGTAGGCCCGGCCCGACCCGGGTTTTAACTCACGCCCTTCTGTTTTCGGGTGATGTTCTACCCATTGGACTCTATGTCGTCATTTAAAAGTTTTACGTTTAAGTATATTTAGGTCTCCGTAGCAACAGACTTCACTCTGTGTCTGTCTCTCTGTCACCAAGCTCAGTCTCCCTCAAAGATCTCCACAACGACCGTTCCTGCGTTGCCCTCATCCATCGACTTCCCGTGACCTTGACCAAGTCGTCGGTCCACACTGCGTCGTCCGGTACGTGGCCGCCACTCTATAACCTTCGAGTCCCAACGGCCTGACGACGACGGTCGGTACTTATGTTTAGAAACTCTTCGGGCCATGTCAGTGACCTCGGTTCTTGTACCGGATCTCCTCGTTGCGGATTCGATCGCGTAGTGATACTCCTAATGGCGTTGGCAATGGAGAGGGTTATGCTAAAAAATAACTGAACATGAATAATTTTATTTCTGCAAATAAAATAATCTCCACCGAATGTGAAGTTATGTTCTTATTTAACTCATGCTCATGTAAAAAATAATTGTGGCTAACTTTTGTTATTTATTTACATATACAATTTACAATTTAATAATATAAGTATAATAATATCAGATACAAAATTTAAGAATATAAATATAGTTTCAAAATCACCGCCGCTAGGGGGGGTAAGGTTCCCAAGAAGCCGGCGCATTCCCTGTTATAGCAATGCTCACTTCATGAACAAAATATGTATCAGCCCTAGGATTCCCACTAGTTTCGACTAGGCGCCCAGATTAAAATTAACTTTATTTATTTATTTAAAGCCAACCAACAGTTCATGAATAGAAATATCACATAAATAAAAACAGGTATATACAATACAGCTGGTCCTTAAACCAATTACAGGTCAGCCTAAGAAATACAATTTTGATAATTACACACATTAAATTTTAGTGAATTCTAATTAAAATAGAATTTACAAAGTAAGTTAAAAATAGCAATAGTTATAACATTAATTTTAAATTGACATTAAAGAATATTATTCTGTGAAATCAAAATTTAAATTAAATTATTAGGCATGACAATTGAAACTTAAATAAAATAATAACTAACAAAAACGATAATAATTAAAAATATTAATAAAATAAATTAAGTTTAGGAATTCTAATTAAATTTAATGTCAGATTGGGTAAGCAAAGTAACCTACAATAAAATAAAATAATATATATATATATATATATTAAAATACTAAAGCTAAAGAACTAATTGTTTATACATTGATAATAAAGTGAAGTGCTGTGTAGTGTCGGCATAGAATAGCACTACCCCATTTCTTCCCGTGGGTGTTTCGTAGGAGTCGACTAAGGGAACAGGGCTTCTACCATCTTTGCCCTTAAACCAATCCAAGGTCTGCCGTGCCGAGGGATGCGTGGCCAGGGGTGAGCCTGGGCGTTAGCGTGCCGCCGTCCCGGAGCCTGGTGCACTCCGGGTACTAAATAACCTTACCTAGTCATGCGGGGCTCTGGCTAGGTGGACAGTTTATTTCCCTTGCTTATCGTGGGGCCAAAATGTGTGCAAATAAAAATAAACACGGAGGCGGCGATGCAGTTCGCCACTCATCACGCCGTGGTTCCTCGCGGGGCGAAATGTGGGCTAGAGAGACCCGCTTCAGTACGTTGAATGTGTGTGGAGGGATGCATGAAAAATTAGATGAAGTATGTTTGATAATGGATGAAAGAAAAATAGATTTTCTGTGTGTGAATGAAACGAAGCGAAAGGAAAAAGAGGTTTCACAACTTGGCAACATTACAGCGATCTGGTCAGGCGTGGCTGACAGCGACAGGGCTTGCCAAGGCGTGGGACTTCTGATATCTGAAAGGATGGCTCAGTGTATGAAAGGTTACGAATGTGTGAGTCCAAGGCTCCTGTGGCTAAAGGTGAAAATAGGGCTTGTCCGGATGCGCATAATTTGTGTGTATGCTCCAGACATGTCTAAGTCACTTTCCGAGAGGGAGGAGTTTTGGAATTTGTTAGATGATGTTGTGAATGGGTGTGATCAGAATGAGAGAATTGTAATGTTAGGAGATTTTAATGGCTGGGTTGGTGTGTCACGCAACGGTTGTGAAAAGGTTTTAGGAAAGTATGGTGATCAAAGGGTGAACGAAAATGGCGAGAAAGTTATTGAGGTATGTTTGGCGAGGAATCTTTGTGTTACAAACACGTTGTTCGAACACAAAGATATCCATATGTATACAAGACAGAGAGGAAACGAGAGAAGTATGATTGATTTTGTGATTGTTGATGAAAGGCTGAGAGCAAAGGTTGTTGACACCAGAGTCTATAGGGGCACGAATGTTGGCACAGATCACTTCCTTGTTATATCCCGAGTAAGAGGTCTGTGCACGCGTTGGCGTCATAGGGCCAAAGTGTCAACAACGGATCTTGCGAGAATAAAAGTGGAGAAATTGCAAGATGATGAAAAGATCAGTGATGAATACGTGAAGAAATTGGATGAAAGACTAAGTTGCGTGGAGATGAGGGATGAAATGGAAATAGAAGAAGTATGGAATGTGCTCAAATCGACAATGGTTGAATGTGCGACGGAAGTATGTGGATTGTGTAAAAGGTCAAATAGACCACCAACAAGTTGGTGGGATAAGAGTGTGAAAGAGGCAGTCGAAGATAAGAAGAAAGCTTGGTTAGATTTACTAGCGGTCAGAGCTAGTAAACGAATGGATGCGAGAGTAACAGATGATGTAGTGAAAAATAGTGAAGATGAATATAAGAGAGTTAAGAATGAGGTTAAGAAGAAAATAGAAAAGAAAAAGCGTGATCTGATAGAATGGTGTGAGAGGAAACTCTCTGATAATTTCCGGAATAACCAAAAAGTTGTTCTGGAAATATGTCCGGAAAGAAAAGGGAGTTTCCCAAAACACGAGAGTGAATGTAGTGAAAGATGATCAGGGTGAATTGGCGACGGATGAAAGTAGCATGAAACGAGTATGGAAGAACTATTTTGAGGGACTCTTTGAAAAAGAGGATGCATCCGTTTCTTCGCCAATCGACAGTAATGTTGATTGGAATGATGCGATGGGTGCTTTCAGTGAAAGTGAGATCAGTATGGAAGAAATAATGAAAGCAATGAAGAGTATGAAAATAGGGAAGGCAGCAGGGTATGATAGGATAACTATCGAAATGCTGAGGGCTGGTAAAGGGTTGGTGGCTTCTTGGTTGTACTTCCTTTTCCAAAAGTGCTGGTTGAGTGGCAAAGTACCACAAGACTGGTGCAAGGCGGTGATTGTGCCCCTGTATAAAGGAAAAGGGTCACGCCAGGAGGCTAAAAACTACCGCGGCATTAGCCTACTCAGCATTGTCGGTAAATTGTATGCAAAGGTATTGATTGAGAGAGTGATGAATGAAACTGATGAGAAAATATGGGATGTGCAAGCAGGATTTAGGAAAGGAATGGGATGTATGGATCAAATCTTCTCTCTAAGGAGCATCACCGAAAAGTTCTTAGCTAAGAACCAAAAGGTGTATTGCTCCTTCATTGATTTAGAGAAGGCGTATGATAGGGTGGTAAGAAAGTGTTTATGGGAGGTGTTATCCAAGTTCGGTTTGGGGAGTCAACTTATACGTGCATTGGTATCACTCTATGAGGATTCTAGTGCATGTGTAAGAGTAAACGGGGAAAACACTGACTGGTTCGGAATCTCTAGGGGTGTCCGACAGGGATGTGTAGCTTCTCCGTGGCTCTTCAATTTGTTCATGGATGACTGTTTGACAGAGTTGCGTGAAAGTGATTATGGACTAAGAATGGGTGGATTCATCATTAAATGCCTCTTGTATGCTGACGATCAAGTGCTACTTGCATCATCGGCAGAAGAGTTGCAAGAGATGATGAATATTGCATGTAAGTCTTTTGTAAGTAAGGGAATGAGGGTGAATGTGGATAAGACCAAAACGATGGTTTTTGAGAGACAGGAAGATGTGACAGAATGCGTGATTGCGATTGATGGTAAGGATGTGGAACAGGTGAAGGAGTTTGTATATCTGGGAAGTTTGTTTACAAGGGATGGAAAATGTGATGAAGATATTGAGAGAAGAGTGAAAAAGGGTAATGCGATTAATGGAGCATTGGATAGCCTAATGTCTAGTCAATCGGTGTCCGAAAGGGCCCGAATGGCTGTGCATGATGCCGTTCTTGTTCCTACGCTTATGTATGGCAGTGAATGTTGGGTGTGGCAGAAGAAGCATGAAAGCAGAGTGAATGCAGTAGAAATGAGGTCCCTCAGAAAAGTTTGTAATGTTAGGTTATGTGATCGTATGAGGAACGATGTGATTCGTGAAAGGTGTGGTGTAAAAGATGATATTGTAAGTAAGATAGAAAAAGGAATGTTGAGATGGTTTGGGCACATCGAGAGGATGGATGATAGGAAATTGGTAAAAGGTATCTATAGAGCTAACGTGGAAGGTAATGTTAGTAGAGGACGGCCACGAAAGACACACTTGGACCAAATTGAAAGTGTGCTCAAAAAGGCAGGCGTCCGAAGTATGAAGAATAAAAGAGCATGTATGAAAAGATTGATGGATGTAGACGAAGCAAGAGAGGTTTGCCAGGATCGTACAAAGTGGCGATCGATAGTCTCTGCCTACCCCAATGGGAATTAACGGCGTGAGTATATGTATGTATGTATGTAATAAAGTGAAATGAAGTTAAAATATAATTGAAAATAACAATAGAATTGGAACAATGTATTATTTAACAAAGTAATTACAACATAAAACAAATTAAAAAACGCGACCTATCAATGAGGCAAAACTTTGACAAAATTATATCTTTATGATCTAATTTCATAATACATACATACATGCATATACTCACGGATATAAATCCAAAAACGGGGTAGCCAGAGCTGCAGAGCTAGAAACTCCCCAGCCACATTTGGAAGTTGATAGGGGATAAGATGATAGAAATAAAGTATCGGTCGTGGTGGATCTCAAATCGCATTGTCCAAAAACCACTTGAAAAGGCCCAATACCCTTAATCGCCTCTTACGACACCCGTGGGTAGAAAGGGGTAGTGACATTCTAAGCCGGCACAACGCAGTAAATTTCATATTCTTTATTTAAAATTATGATTTTGTTTTTTGATGAATTTAATGCATCATATAAATGTATAAATCCATAGAAATGTTGACGATTAAAATAATGACGAGGGAAGATTGTTTACATTCCAGATCCTTACGTTCCAGATTAAACGATTAACAATAATACAATGAATTCTCTTTATTACATACATACATACAATAAACTCAGGGCCACAAATCCCTTGAAGGGGTAGCCAGGGCTAGGGAACTAGAAATACCTCGTCCACTTTAAGAAGTTTCGTGTTCTCTTTAATATTTTTCGCAAAATATAACAAATTAAAAACGGTAAATTTCATCCGTTATGCAAGCTGTTTTTAAGATTTCCTTACAAAAATGTACATTCTCGAATATTTGCTTTTGGCTTCCGCAGCCTCTTTAATAAAAAAACGATACCCGCTAGGGGGAAGGGTTCCCAAGAGGCTGGCTGCATTGCCCCTTGTACGGCAATGCTTATTCTTTTCTTTTAATTTTAAATTCATCAATAGTTTCAGCGTTGGTGGGTTTGCCCTCGGCTCGGACCACCTGTAAGCCACTAACATTAACTATAATATTATACGTGTGTTGAGTGACAGGTGGGACTCCCCACTGCTCCGGCACTGGGTGAGACTGCACACCGCCAGTTGTCGGTAGTATTATCCAGAGCAGTACAATTATTGTCTACTAGTGGATCGTCCCAGCTTCGCACGGGTAGCGTTGTTTTTTAAATATCTGAGATTTCTTTCTTCAGTCACTGCTCAAGCATTGTGAAATTCAGCGCAATGTTTTCAACTTATTAAATTTATAGCACTCCCTAAACAGTGTACTCGTAGTTTGGTGATTTTTAATGCGCTTTAATGAACGGTTCAGTATTTCCGTTTAATAGCAAATTTTGGAATAAAACGCTATGGAGTATTTATAACAATCTAAAAAATAAATCATTACGTATTGTAGGATGCAACTACTGGCGCCATCTAGTATGTTATATGTAAATTAGTAACGATTCGGTTTTGGTCACGGGCGCGATGGCTTATTTTATGTATAATTTCGGTGTTTCTCTACCGATTTCTATGATTCTTTTTTTATTGAATTTGAAATGTTATCTTTTTTAAATTAGGGATGAATGAGAGGTTTAAAACGTAAAAGTAAACAAATATAATCAGAATGTTCCGAACTGCTAAGCTATCAGGAATTACACGTGTTATTGTGAGTCAACCGTAAAAGATAGACATTAACTGTTGACGATTATTTTTTAGATAATTTTATGAAGAATATTTCCGTGATACATGATTTCTATGCAAGTTCAACCATTAAGGCTGCACACGCGACGGAAGCTTAAAAAATGGAGTAACTTCTCCCGTTTTCCCAAAATTTCCCAAAATTCCCCTTTACTACTCTGCTGGAAAGTATACAAAAACCTGCCCAGGAGTATTTAGAATAATTGTACCAAGTTTCGTTAAAATCCATCAAGTAGTTTTTGTTTCCATAAGGAACATACAAACCGACAGACAGACAGACAGACAGACAGACAGAAAGACAGACAGACAGACAGACAAAAATTTTACTGATTGCATTTTTGGCATCAGTATCGATCCCTAATCACCACCTGATAGTTATTTTGAAAATATATTTCATGTACAGAATTGACCTCTCTACAGATTTATTATAAGTATATAGAAGATGTATTTAATTTTAAATGTTATTTTTGTTACTAACATAGGTATTTAAGTTTTTGTGATTACTAACAACTATATGGATGAATAATCCGAAATAAATGATTTTGATATACATGGGTTACCTATGTGTAGAAATGTTAGATATATAAAAATTATCCTAGACTATTTTTATGCAACCTTTGGTTATGCTTGTGCCAGTAAAATATATACGGAAAACAGATATGCTCTTGATTATTGGTTAAATCGTTATTCGTAACGTTTTTAACGTTAAATTACCTAATAAAATTATGACGAAATATTTTGTGCGAGTAAATTAAGTACAACGAATTAAGAGTATTAAAAATATTTACATCTTTTTACAAAACCTATCTGCCAGTGAAAGACCCTTAATTTTTTCATTCGGTTTCTGAGTATTGTCTAAACAAACTAACATACAGACAAAAAATATGAATAATTTTTAACAAAAAGAAAACCGACTTCTCATCGAGGCTGGCACCGACTCAAAAATTAATTTAAGAGAATTGTAATATTTAGGTAGGTTGAACTGACGCGTGTGGAATAAATAAATTGATAAGGTATTAATCACAGTACTCATATTCAATTAAAAAACTTATTTCGTACTTTTTAGTACTAGATTGTTTATTTTCGGTTGTTTTTCCAACTATGAAGTCGGTTTTCTTTTTGTTAAAAATTCTTTTATTTTACGAGTTTTAGAGATGGGTAGACCTGGCAAAGATGCCTCTCGGATGAGGAAGCGACGGTTACTGTATTATTCTTCGTATTTCCGGTATTTCTATTATAGTATGATCTTAAACCATATGTAACCTTTCATTGTTCTTAAAATCCTTCAAAAGGCGATGGTCTACAATTCTACATCTCAAGAAAGACTCAAACGTTCACGCCGAATTTCCCTGAAGGGGTTAGCAGAGGTAGTAATACTTCTGAATATCACGTGACATTGTCACCTGTTGTTCAGAGTACCCACGATTTGCTTAGACAGTGTTCTCACGTTATACAGGGCAGACCTATCGGCGTTTTGAACAAATACACTGTCACATGATTGTGAGTTTCGACAGTCCCCTCGATTTCCTGGGATGCCATCATCAGATCCTGGTCTCATGGTACTTTCTCGGTAACAATAACATAACAAAAGAAATGTTTAGTGAACCTGTACTTCTCTTCATAAAAGCTACGAAGTGGAGTATAAATCTATATAGAATGTGGAAAGAACTGTTTCCTAATACCTAGTGATTGAGGACCCACACCTTCCATCATCAGCTCAGCAGCATAACAATATGATTTTCAGAAGCAAATGCCAATATAGGTTCAGAAAATATGTAAAACGCGGTATATTTGCCTACAAAATTTGAGGGTTCCCCTCGATTTCTCCAGGATCCCATCATCAGACCCTGATATCCTCATCATGGTACCAATCCGAGAGTATCTTCTTTCGAAAAAAATAATAATAATCAATATCGGTTCATAAATGGCGAAGTAATCGGCGAACAAACATAAAAAAAATATATATACGGTCGAATTGAGAACACTCCTTTTTTTGAAGTCGGTTAAAAACTAGGCACTAGGCGGCATTATGTTCAAAACTATACACATCGCACCTCCTCCGTTCAAATAGCGTCACAACTCAAACAACCAAATTGTTGAGAAAATTGCATTCGAAATTTACAATATCTCTTTTTTTTACTTTTCTGCACTTATCACGAAAACTAAAAACTATACTTTTATTGAAGCTTATATGCCAGTTTTTGAGATAACATTTTGATGTTAGGCAAACGTAATGATAAAATAAAAGGGATTTAACATTTTTTTGAGTTGTGACTCTATTTGAACGAAGGTGCGATATACAAAACCCCATGAAGAATAAATGAATTTAATTGCGCTGTGTCAGCCTGAGGTGTCAGTAGTGGACTTCTATTAGGGAAATTATGGTGATGATGAATGCAATTTAACTATGATTGAAAATTTTGAATTCGAACTTCTGTTAATATTTCACCTGTAATAAATCGTAACGAAGTTGTTAAATTATGCATGTTTCATGTTTAAAAATTCCAACACACACTATCAAAATAGCCTACAAGTGATCGTACAAGATCACTTTGAATTAGTGTACTGTACTTGGATGGATATTGGATATGGATAATGTAAAACGTGCTTCAACTGAAATTATCATTCGGTCAAAAAACTGATCGTCAGTGTCAGTCAGGGGCTAGACAGTATTAGTTCGCATGCCCCCGGTTTTGGCGCTACTATCGCAGGTCGCCATTTTAGATTGAAAACGAAACAAAAAACCAAAACAAACAAACCACAAAAGCCAAAATTTATGTTTTTCTTTCCGGCAAATTACAAGTTACCCAGCTTATACTTGACATATTTGGTTTCTACGACATTCATAACCGCGGAGGAGGAAATCATAAGTGGAATTCTCCTTACTGTTGAAGGTATGTTACGAGGTTTTCTTCTTAGTTGTACGACCACTTGCACGCACGACCAAGCTTTGCTTATGTGAGTTCACTGTAATTTTCCATTGAAGAAATAAAACTACTTAGATAGAGAAATACTCCAGTAAAGTTAACTCTTACATTTGAATCACAACAAGTTTCATTAGAGCTATGTTGTAGGAACTCATTTTATATAATATTTGAATCACTCTTTTTAATCCAATAAAAATTTGTAGGTGGTCCATTAATGTAATAAGAATGATTAATTTATTTACAGAGTACAACAGTTGCAACGATCATAATTACTTTGCTGTTCATGACACAAAGAATGATACAGGATGCTGCAGACTATAAATGTTTACAGGTAATACATATGGCCATTTAAATTAATATTACTTAAATGTTGTGTTAGTGTTAAATCCATTGTAAAAAATAATTCAATTGGTCGATGAGCAAAAATGATGTTCTAATATAGAGCAAAGTTGTACCGATTAACAATATTTTACTTCTCTACAAATAGATGAAAACAATGAATAATAATATTATCTAGCCTTCCATCACTAAACATATTAAGGTGTCTTGTATATATATATATATATATATATATATATATATATATATATATATATATATATATACATATATATAAAAGTGCACATACTGCGATATAAAAATAACTATTTTTGAATTACAGATGAAATCATCGCCCAAAAACATAATTATTCCTGCCCATCAAGCAGACAAGAAGTCCATATCCCAATGCAAACTATTGGCTAGTAAATATTTTTCCTTCCACATTTACTGTAGAAGATTAAAAGTGCTAAGTCTTTTTTTAGAAATAAAAACATAATATATAAATTGTTTCTAATTTCTTCAGAGAGTGAGGGTAAATCATCTACCCAAGGACTGCTAAACATGCATAAACTTGCAAGCACTCAAATTAAACTTGAGGATTTTGACAGCCTGAATAAAAACCTCAGTACTTCTTTAATACAGTTAAGGATTGCTAGACAGAATAAAATGGCTAGGACATTTGCTTTTGGGAAACAAAGTCCAAAGGGATATAAATTATTGGAGACAATGTTTACATTACCCAGCAAAAGGATACTCAGCAGACTAAGTATGATATAGTTCCTTTGTGTCTAATCTGAAACTTTTTTTTTTGTTATAGATTCGGGCTTGGGACAGCCACGTGAAACAATGAAGACCAACGCTGATGTCGTGAAGTTTTTTGGTGAACTGTTTGACAGCGTAAATGTTTACCATGCTCAACAAGAAGAGGAAAGCTATGGTCTACTGTGAAGCCCGAATCCAAGCTCATAGAACTGAGGCAAAAACCGATTAGGGTCTCAAAAACATTAAGTTTATAGCCTCCACTAGTAATTTGACTATGCAAGCAGGTGAACCAAGATGTGTATTTGCTCCTTCATTGGATGGATGAATTACTACACTGCAGAGTTTTTTGGGATTGTCTAAGTTATTGTTTTCCAAGTTTGGCATAAGCTATTTTTATCCAAAATATTTAAATCAATCAATTTTGCCCGCCTGTGTCGAAATTTTTCTTTTCTTTATTTATTCTTTATTTATTAGTAACAAAAAAGAATAACTGCAAAGAATGCAAAATAACTTATCCGGCCAAAGAATTCAGAGGTATCCATAAATATTTGTATATTCAAGAGCTTACGAAAGATCTAAAAATAATAATTTAATGTATCCCAAGTGACAAATGCTAAGATTATATAGAGAAAGTAGTTAGTTAATCCACAAATATTGAAATATATATGGAACAAAAGCACAACTAGAAAGAAACCGTAAGAAATTAATATCTAAAAGTTACATGTCTTGGTCAGATTGTATGGAGCATGACAGAAGAGTAAAACTGTTTTATAAAGTTTTAATTATACGGTTGCTTGGCCATAACTGGTGCAATATAATATGAAACAGGATAATATAAAACGGCATGTTTATGATATGGGGTCTATGTAACAGTTTGCATAAAAGATATATGTAACTTACAGGTTAAGAAGAGGAGAAATAAAATATTATGAAAATACTGTCCTTTTATTTATCTTTTTGAAATTAACAATCTTGTCTGGTACTTAACTAATATACATAACGACAGAGGCATCACTAAAGTTTTATCGATATCGACAAAAAAAGAAAAAGGTACAGCACTATATAGACCGAACGACAACCCATATAGACCGAACGACAACCTATAGAGACCGAACGACGCGTCGTTGTCGTTCGGTCTCTATCGCCGCCATTACTGTCGCGACGGTGGCGTCATAACCGAGGGCAGAGGAAACTACATTTCATTCTTTACTGTCCCATCTGTAGGAACTACTAATATTTAATCTGTGGTGTCAGTGTCACAGATTAATATGTCAGTGTCGTCAAGGTCGTCAATCCGACGTATTCCATTCGTTCGTCGGAACCGAGTCATTCTTAATTTTTCGTTCGTTCAAATTTATTTACGTTTTGAAACGCACACTGTGCGCTGTGCGTAATTTTCTTTCTTTTGTTTCAAAGTTAGAATAATATTCGGAATTTATTAATAAAATTCTAGAGTTCTAAGTGGTTATACCATCCAAAGTTAATTCATGAATGGTATTTAATTTAACCCACCAGGGTATTTGTTTTGCTTAAAACTCGTCTTTAATCTTAGTGCGGTAGTTTTATCTCACAGTCAGAGCTATGAATACTCTTCCGAATCTAACCAAATCAAGATTATAACAACGTGAATTATTAACTATTGTTAAGAAAAATATTAGTGCAGGCACCTAGAAAATAACATAAACAAAAACAATGGCAAGTGCGGTTGATAATAGTTCGATATTAGCAGGATTCATCCCGGAATATTTATTAGGTTTCGTTGACGAATTAGATGAGCATCCATGGTTATTTTCTGCTCTCGCTTCCATGCTCGTGGGTTTGAGTGGGATTCTACCCCTGCTGGTGATTCCTGTCGATGAATCTGCCAAGTTCGAAGACGGAGGTGAGTGACTCTGTTTTAAGTACACTTTATTTTATTTTTAGATCATTGATATGTCTTTTGTTTGTGCCAATAAACTCAGATATGATGTATCGTTTCTTTGTTAAGTTTCTCCGAACTGAGAGAAAAAAGTGTGACCTTTATTTGTATGTCAACTGGAGTGTAGAATTTATCAGTGCTTTAGTTCCGCTGTTTTTTATTTGTCGTATTTAATTGTTGCGAACTTGATTACGATTTCTAACTCCACCTTATAATTGTAGTCAATAAACTTCGTTTCGTAAGACATAAGAAAATCCTAACATTTTTTAGTTTTACTTTTCTTGCGTATAATTTATTTACGATTAGGATAGGTGATTCATCCTGAAAGCTTTAATTCAAGTTAAGTTAGAAATAAAAAATAACAGTTATTTTTATAATGGCGAAAAATAAGTTAAGTTACCCTTTAATGCCCCAATATAAGTAGTGATACATAAAACATATACTCACTGCTATAAATTCCAAAATATGATAGCCAGAGCTTCAGAAAGCTTTTAGAAGTAGCATGGGGAAGGAACTGTTAAATAAAGTTTATAGGTTATAACTGTCCAACCATATCTCCCACCAATCACTTAAAATGTGCCTATACTCTAAATTGCCTTTTATGACACCCTAAAAACCACACACACATCTAAACAAAAAGACACACCTAAAGAAGCTGCAAGAGGTTTCATGCAAAACAAACTCTAGTGTTGTGATGGATTATTTCTATTTTATGGGGCTTTTAAGGGATTTTTGGAGGATGTGGTTGGAGACCCATCACCAACAACCTTTATTTTACCATCTTTTCCCCACTCAGCTTTCCAAAATTGGCTGAGGAATTTCGAATTCCTTAGCTCTGGCTACCCCTTCTAGGGATTTATAGCCGTGAGTATATGTATGTATTTCTATATTAAGCTGATACCTCACAGCAAGTATTTGAACAGATAATGTAGTGTAAACCTATGCTGCACCACAAACTAGGCAGTTTGTTGGAATAGAGCACAGTCTCTAATTCACAAACTCGTAAGTTCAAATGTCTTTCCTTAGTCTTAGTCTTGTCATCCATCTTACACATACATTGTTTATTTATAGGTTTGCTTACAATGAAGGAAAATCTTTTGAAGAAACCTACATGGCTGAGTTGTTCTTAGCCATGTGGCAGTGCTCTCCTGTCATAGAAAGCAATAAAAGGCTTTCTCCTATCCTATTAATTTTACTATCCAGGCGAAGATTGCATATCCTGAATTGGTCACTTTGTGTATTAGTACATATGTCATTCTTACTCAAGTCAAACTTTAGTCAAAGTCTAATTTAAATTGGTTCCTATACATAGGTGCAAGAGGCAGGCTTCCAAAGTAGTAAGAATAAAATGGCATGCATTTAAAGATTGATAGATGTAAATTAAGCTACAGGGGTTTGCAAGGGCCATACATAGTAGTGATCATTAGTTTCTGCCTGCTCTAATGAGAACTAATGGCGTGAGAATATTCATGTATTTTTATAACTTTTGGAATAGAATAAAACTCTTTATTGTAGATCACTGATAAAAACATTTTATACAGATTATTTCTTAAATAGATACTTCTAACACAATTGGCCTTTTACCTGTTAAATCATCCTCAAACATTTAGATTCATTTGAAAGTAATTTGATCTTAATTATTATTTATATTCCTTGAACTATATGTTTACTTTTGATTTCTTAAATTATATCAAAGTGACAACAAACTTAACTAAGCTGTTATCTATGTATGCCAACAGCGGTCATTTCACTAAATTTAGAAATTTATCTTTATTTATTTTCTTTGAACTTTGTTGCTATCAAATTAATTTAATAAACATCCTTATATTCTTACTTCCTACATACAAATATATTCTATCAAACTTAAATTCTTATTTATTACAAAGCATATAATTTACCATGATAGCTCAGTGGGTAGAACAATGCTTATTGATCAGACAATGAGGGTTCAAATCCTGAGTCAGGCCTAGAAGCCATTTTGCCTTTTCTAAGCCGTATGTGTGGCTAATTTATCTTGCTTGTCAATGGTGAGGAAAAACAGCGTTAGGAAACCCACATGGCTAAGTTAAACTTAGTCATGTGAAAGTTTACTCATACAAGATACCCCTATTATGTAAGTTCACTGCCCAAGTGACAATGTGATGTTTAGAAGTATTAGTACCTCTGCCAACCTCTTTCGGGATGTATGGCATGATCTTTTGAGGCTTGGTCAATATAATTTATAAACAATTAAAACAGCTATAATACAGGGGGCCAGAGCGTCAGAATTAGATACCTGAGCCACTTTTTGAGCTTGAGTGGGAAAAAGATTATAATATAAAAGTTGTTGGTGATGATGATGAGTCCAAGAATATTCGAAGGTGTGGCTAATACTACTACTACAAGAGGTACTAGTACTTCTGAACATCATATTCCATTATTTTCACCTGGTGATCAGAGTACTCTCATTTTGCTTGGACAACTGTCTGTACACATGTTATAGTGCGCAGGTCTATCACTGTTTTTGAATGAATACACCACTTGACTAAGCACAACTTAGCCATAGGGCTTTCCTGATGATGTGTACCTTCACTATTAATAACCATGATAAATTTACCGACACTATGACTTTAGAAACATAGTTAGAAGGTATAGGCCCTACTCAGGGTTCAAACCCAAATATCTCCACATGAGAGGTGATGGTGCTCCTCACTTAGCTATCATCGTTGACATTCTACTTCCCCCTTTGAAAGCCTCATTGAACGTAAGTAATCCTCATCCTGCTTTGTCTCATGTAAGTTTCCATAAATATCCTATAGGACATCCTCACAAAATATGCTCTGCAACACCATGTTATCATAACATTGTCCGTAATTTATAAACAAACATTACTTCCTACACCTGCAGCGCAAGCACGAGCGCTAATTTATCGACACGATAACAGTTAGAATGAGATGGCAGTATACGATACTAAGTAAGTGCGTAAGAGATGGCTGCTTTATCCCACGCGATAACTAGTTTGAACACGGCTCGTGCTTGCCCTGCTGATTCTTTTTCGTTTCTTGACAACTGCTTTCTTCGTTGCTTATACTTTACGACTTCTCTTAAGCCTATACCTATACTTAAGGCTAGGAATTTTAGAAAGGGTGCCACAGAATTTAATCAGTAAAAACTTCCAATTTTGTTAGGATAGTTTATCATAATATAATCACACCACTAGTTCCCATTGGGTAGGCAGTGGCTATCGATTGCCACTTTGTATGATGCCGGCCAACTTCTAGTGCTTGATTTACGCTCATTAATATTTTCACAGATGCCCTTTTATTAACACTTCGGACGCCTGCCTTTTTGAGCATTTTCATCTAAATGTTTCCTCCATGGTTATCCTAGACTGTCTTTTATCTTTTATATGAAAGATCACCATAATATGATATAATTATTTATGAACTGCCATTTTTATTCTAGAATTATATTGCTGTGTAGTGTCGGTTTAGAATAGCACTGTGGTGGGTGTACGTAAGAGGCGACTAACGGTATTGTGGCTTCTAAAGGATTTTTGGGCGATGTGGTTGGAGACCCATCACCAAAAACCTTTATTATACCATCTTATCACCACTTAACTTTCCAAAAGTGGCTTAGGAATTTCTAATTCCTTAGCTCTGGCTATGGCTACCCCTTCTAGGGATTTATAGCCGTGAGTATATGTATGTAATTATATTAACACGATAAGAGTAAGCAACGACAGGAATTCAATAAAGAAAAATTGCTTCTGTGAATCTCAGCGTTTAATTTCTCAGTTGAATGCACAATAAATTGATGAAATAGGTTCTACAAACTACCCTATATAGATGAGTTTCTTTCTCGAAGCTTTATGTTTTATTCAATGACACCTTATTTAAAATAAACTAGTGTTCAAAATCTTAATATAAATTATACTTGATGTTTTAGAATGGCTAAACCACTTATGTCTACCTACGAAATATCTGTAATTAAAATACTGAATGGACTAATTACCTTCTGTTTTAATTGGCCTTTATTGTAACAAGTTAAAGACTTTTAATAAAATGGTAGTAATTCTCTATTTAAAAAGTCATTAGTTAAGTTTGTTTAGAATTCAATTTCGGTCTTGGTTGCCTATAAATTATAAGATCAGAAATGTGTTACGAGGGCTGCTATTTATGTATCCGGAATAAAAAAAAGAAACAAACATATATCAATTAATATGGTTTTATTGCTTCTCAAAATATTCGCCGCTCAGATCTATACACTTTTGCATGCGTTGAAACCAATTTTCATAGCACTTTTTCCACTCAGACTGAGGTATCTCCAAAACGTGCATTTTGAACGCATCGACTGCCTCTTCGCGGCTCGAAAAACGTTGACCACGTAATTTTTTCTTCACATTTGGAAATAAATAAAAATCATTGGGTGCCAAATCAGGGCTGTACGGCGGATGACCTGTCAATTCGATCTTTTGAGCTTCTAAAAACTGAGTTGTGACGGCCGACCTGTGACAGCTAGCATTGTCGTGATGCAGAATGATTCTACGTTGTCGGTTAGTCTTTCTTATTTGTTCAAAGACTTCCGGCAAACAAATGGTCGTATACCACTCCGAATTAACAGTTTTACGATTCTCTAAAGGCACTGTAGCTACATGGCCATTTATACCAAAAAAACAAGCGACCATTTGCTTCAATGTGCTTTTTGCACGAATAACTTTTGTTGGGTTCGGCTCATCTTGGAACACCCACACCGTGGACTGCTGCTTAGTTTCGGGGTCGTAAGCGTAGATCCAAGATTCGTCACCTGTGTAGATATTATAAACAGCTTTTGACGCACCACGGTTGTATTTTTTTAACATTTCTTTGCACCAATCGACACGAGCCTGTTTTTGATCAATACTCAAGTTGTGCGGAATCCAACGGGAGCAAATTTTTTTTACAGCTAAATGTTCATGAAGTATCTTATGTATGCTCGTCATACTAATGCCCAGAGATGCCTCTATCTCACGATATGTAACATGACGATCTTGAGTTATTAGTTCCCGGACAGCATCGATGTTTTGAGGTACAACGACCGTTTTAGGGCGACCTTCTTTAATTTCATCAGTAAGCTTAGATCGTCCACGATTAAACTCGCTAAACCAGTGATACACAGTGGTCTTTGAGGGTGCTTCATCCCCAAAAGTCGAAGTAAGCTGATCGATGCACTGTTTTTGAGTTAGACCACGCCGAAAATCGTAAAAAATCATGGCACGAAAATGTTCACGAGTTAAATCCATGGTGGTGAAGACACGCAATTTTCAAAATGACGCTACGATGTGAAAACAATTGACAGTCACATAAAAATAAATGTATTCTAAAGCTAAAGAGTTCTATTTTTAAATGATGTAATTACTTTTTAAATTATTGTTCTGTAAGTGGCCAGTTCCGGATACATAAATAGCAGCCCTCGTACCACAGATAATATAATACTATATGCGGGTAATCAGGTGATACAGATAACTATTCAGGTTCAAATACTAAAAAACCCGAATTTATAAATATAAATTCGCTCTAATAAGATCGATATTTTAGAGTTGAACTGCTAAGATGTCGACATAGTTTCGTTACTACCAATTTTCACCAGTGTCGCAATATTGTCAGATGTACGATCTACTGTATTCACGGTCAGTTTACGATTTCACTACATCTTATATTAAAACACTTAAAATAATATCTTTTATGTTAAATTCTCGTGTCACAGTGTTAGTTACCATACTCCTCCGAAACGGCTTGACCTGTTCTCATGAAATTTTATATACTGTATACTTAGCCGTGCAGTGTCGGCTTAGAATAACACTACCCCATTTCTACCCGTGGGTGATCGTAAAAGGTGACTAAGGGGCTTTTGAAGTAATTTTTGGGCGATGTGGTTGGAGACCCGTCACCAACAATTATTTATTACTACCATCTTTTCCCCACTCAACTTCCAAAAGTGGCTTAGGAGTTTCTCATTCCAAAGCTCTGGCTACCCCGTTAAGGGATTTATAGCCGTGAGTATATGTATGTATGTATGTATATTCAGTAGGTAAAGACGACGTGATAGCTCAATGGGTAGAACACCGGTCATCGTGCAAGCGACTAGTGTTCAAATCCCGAGTCGGTCCTACACCAATTTGTCTTTTCTAAAGACATATGTGTGGTTGATTTATTACGGTTGTTAACGTTGAGGGAAAAACATCGTGAGGAAACCCACATGGCTGAGTTGTACTTAGTCATGTGACAGTGTATTCGTACAAAACGGCGATAGGCCTGCCCCCTATCACGTGAGTACACTGTCCAAGCAAAACGTGGGTACTCTGAACACCGGGTGACAAAGTCACGTGATGTTCAGGAGTATTAGTACCTCTGCCAACCCCTTCGGGGATATTCGGCGTGAACATTTATGTTACGTATATTCAGTAAATCTGAGAATCGGCTACTATTTATTTTTCATACCCTTAAATTCCAAAGGTTGTCAAATCCTAACATGTATTTTGTTCTGGTCAGTGTTTTTATAAATATTTTGTTATGAAAAAACCCCTAAATTTTCCCCTTTCTGTCACAAACCCCCTATATTTTTATCTAGAAATTCACTAGTTACAAGTTAGTTTGCCGTGTAGTGCCGGCTTAGAATGTCGCTACCCCTTTCTACCCACGGTTGTCGTAAGAGGCGACTAAGGGTATTGGGGCTTTTTATTGGATTTTTGGGCAATGCGGTTGGAGACCCATCACCAAAAACCTTTATTTTTACCATCTTTTCCCAACTCAACTTCCAAAAGTGGCTGAGGAATTTATAATTCCTTAGCTCTAACTCCCCTTCTAGGGAAATATAGCCGTGAGTATATATGCATTTATGTAAATTCACTAGTTACAACTAGTATTGGAAAACAACGTTTGCCGGGGCAGCTAATCGGCATATAGATATGAGTTTAAAGAAGTAAGCTTTCCCGTGTTTACTCATAAGTGTAAACAGCACACGCCCATTATCGCCATATCACCATAGATAATTTAAATTAAATAACAATTTACAGCCAATAAGCGTTATCGTTATCAACTTACATTAATTGCCGTGTCTGATTTAGTTATCGCGATTATTTGGTGATTTGATTGATTTTAGTGATTGATTATGCTTGTATGAGGTGTGAAGAGAACTTGCATTTAAAAAGATATTTATGACTGCAAATGAAGCCGCGGAAAGAAATGGGCTATAGTGCTATCCTAATACTTCACAACTTTTCTATTTTGTATGTGTTTTATACTGTATACATACATAATACTCACGTCATTATTTCTTTCACAACATAACATAACATAACATATATCCCTAGAAGGGGTAGCCAGAGCTAAGGAATTAGAAATTCCTCAGCCACTTTTGGAAATGTGAGTGGGGAAAAGATGGTAAAAGTAAAGGTTGTTGGTGATGGGTCTCCAACCGCATCGCCCAAAAATCCCTTAAAAGCCCCAATACCGTTAGTCGCCTCTTACGTACACCCTTGGATAGAAACGGGGTAGTGCTATTCTAAGCCGACACTACACGAAATATATTATATAATTATATTTCTTTCACTTCAGCCATATTTGCATTCATCAATCTTTTTATACATACTCTTTTATACTTCATACTTTGAACGCCTACCTTTTTGAGCTTCGATCCAAATGTGTCCTCCGAGGTTAAAAGTAAAAAAAAAATGTCGTCTTTTAACATTACCTTCCACATTGGCTCTATAGAGGGTGAATATTTTATAACTGGGCAAATTCAGATCAGTTTTTTAAAAAAAATATTTATTACTTTATTACAATTAATGACTATGTTTAGATTGAGCATATATTTACGGATATAAATATGTTTGAGACCCGCAAGTTTAATGGAAAATTTGCCTTTTATAAGCAAATTTAAAAAATCTGTATACAGGAAAATGACAGGTCCCACAGGAAAATGATTAATGAACGAATAATCATGTAATTCATTCATGTTTTTCCTGTTTTTCATATCATTATACTATAAGTACGATAAAACTTTGTTAAGGCTTATTCTTGACTTATTACAAGTAAGCAATACTCTCAATTCAGTTCCCGTTTGAATAATATATAAAAAAACATGGTCTCCTCAAGAAATTATTTCTTATTTATTTTCTGAGTAAGACTTTATTATATTCCACGGAGTGGCATTTAGTCACTTGTTTATGTTTGTGAATGCCTTTTGTAATTTCTTTAGCTGTTATTTACATACATATACCTAGGTGAGAATTAGAGCATGTTTGAAAAGATTAATGGATGTTAATAAAGACAGGGAGGTTTGCCAGGATAGTTCTAATTGAAGTTATCTGCCTATCCCAATGGAAAATAATGGCGTGAGTATATATATGTAAGTGCATCCTTAGTATCTCTGTTACTAGTCTGTTCAGTGGCATTAGTTCCCATTGAGGTGGCAGACACCTATCTCCACTTTCTAAGATCCTAGCCAACCTTACAAGATTTGTCTTTATCATCTGTGTTTTAAAACATGCCCTTTAACTCTACAAACTTTAATCTGCAATTTTAAGCCAATTCTCTATCAAATATTTTTTTTATCCTGTTTTAAAATTACCATCTACATTGGCTATAATCTCCATATTTATCATAATATTTAAAATTAACCATCCTGTACCTGTATCCAAGCGCTTTCCCTTGTAGGTTTCTTTTATCGGAGTATTTATTTAACTTCATTTCCTCCTTCAGAAAATCTAAGGGTAAGGTTTTCTTAACCCTTCACAGTTTGAAAAGGAACCGTTTTCCCTTTCGAATGTGGCTTTGGGAACAGGATAGAAATCTTTCTAGAGGACTTTCTAGGACTTTCTAGGGAACAGGATAGAAATCTCACTCTTTGAGAGGCAAAAGCTATAAAATCTTCATTTTGTTAAGCTTTCTTTTTGCTGGGTTACTCTTATAAATGGAAAGAAGAAGAAAAGAAAAGACATTAAATTTAGCTGCTTCTCTAGTTGCTGTCGTTGTCTGAAAATCGTTATTCACACTGCACCTTTTACGAAACACAATTTTGTTACGCGATCAGATAATCTTTTATTATTATATTATGAGCTGTTTGTGTTTCACTACTGGGCCAAAAACCTTTTTTTTTTCTAATAGATCTTATCTCTATTGCTTTCACTCTGCTTTCAAGCTTCTTATGCCACACCAAACATTCGCTGCCATAAATAAGCGTAAGAATAAAAAAATGCACCATGCACTGCTATTCAGTACCCCATTTACGACATTACCCTTTTTCACTTTTCTTATTGCATGATGGTCTTAAATTTTTGGAGTGATAGTGATATTATTTTTTGTACAGGAGCCTCTGGCAAATGCTTGTGATATCTGATAAATTGTTACTCATTCTTATTGTTCATGCTGTACATCCTCAAAATGGTGGTAGTAGAGTTTAGAACTTGTGAGAGTTTTTAAATGTGTTTCTTTTTTTAATCTCTTACACTGCGATATTTTAGCTGTATCTGCCAACCCTCATTAGGAAAAAATATCGTGAATGTATGTATTAGTTTTTCGTGAGCCTTCTTTATATTAGAAAAACTTAATATTCTTAACGTTAATAAGCGAACTGATTTAAGTTTTTTATAGGCAATATATATCCCTGAAAGAAAGGTAACGCAGTGTAGAACCTTGAATGCATCCTTAGTTTAAAACAAATGTGTTTACCAGCTAGCATCACTGTCTGCATAGCTAAATTAAATCATTCACTTGTATTCACTTGCAATTTTGGGTTAATCTTTGTTTCAATACTTAAAATCCATAAAATGTACTATTAATTGTTCTAAAACACTAATACATTATATCCATATCCCTGGATAATAGGATGATATTAAAAAAGTAGCACTATGCAGTTTTTCTTGTTCATTAGAACCATAACTAGTCATAATCCTGGCTGGATGTCATTTTCCTGATTTGAATATGACAGGAAAATGACGACAGGAAAATGATTTTTTTACATAAAAGTTTAGTTTACTCGTAAAATCATGCAAAAAATGAGGAAAATGTATCAAGGCATAGGGTAGTTTAAGTAAAAACACCACAAAATGTGAATAATCATGTTATAACTTATTCTTTGATCAAAATAATTGATGACAGACTAATGACTAAAATGCCGGTCACGGCAGGAAAATAAATGGTTCAGATAGATTATTTCGATCAGGAAAACGAAAACGCGAAACTTGTTAGTGTGGCGGAGGTCAGTAAAGTAGCATCTATACCATGCACTATGGCATGCTCACCGTCATTTTGCTTATAAAGATTCAAGTTCAAACAAACTTTACACAGGATAATGACGCGCATGAGTGTCGCCAGAACTTTTTTTTAATAAAAACTGGAAAATGTTTATGCACTATATAAAAAAATACTCATGAATCAAGATGACATATTTTGTCACCAGAATGTTTAAACGCAAATATAATATTTAAATTCATATTAATTATTTTGTTGGCGTAAAGATGAGAACCAAGTAATGTCCCCTGACAGGAAAATGACCATTTACCCTTATTTTTGAAGTTTTCACTTAATTAGAATCCTGTAAAAAGCTCCGAAATTTGGTGCGCAAGTAGAATATTAAACTGATTTCCGGTTTTTAATGTTATTACAAACATTGCTTAGAAATAAATAAGAAAAATCCCCCGGGCCCGTTTTTGGCCGGTTATAAAATATTCACCCAGATATCTTTTACTAATATACTATTGTCCATCCTCTCTATGTATGTGTAATAGCGGCAAAACTTTCTTGTCCGATGATAATCAGGTGGTAAAGACTATCGGTCAGTGTCCGTAATCAATGTACTCTCTTGGAAGATCGGCTCCTCTCATATCCTTAAAATTCACTTCAAAAACTCCAAAAGCTCGTTCACCTCCTTCGATAACGGTGGTAAGAAATAGCCCTCTGATAACGTATCTTTTGCGACTCACGGTTGTGTCGCCAGTTGCACGATTGTCGCTGTCAATGTAATAAATTTGTATTCGATTTGTCACTTGACAGCGACAATTTTGCAACTTGCGATACAATCGCAGTCGCTAAAGATACGTAATCAGCCCTTAGGGTAGTTCTATATTAATCCCATAATAATAAAACAAACATCTTAATACTTTTCTCTTTTGTATGTGTGTGTTACTGACATTGCTTTCTTGTCTGATGATAATCAGGTGTAGAAAACCACTATCGGTCACTCGACGTCAGTGATGAGATGACCTCTCTTTGAAGATTGTTTCGTCTCACGTACACGATATCTGTTTCACTTGATAACGTATCATGTGAATAGATTTTATTGTTTTTTTAGAAAAGGGAATGTTTGCTGGTTTGTGGTGACGGTGAAGAATAACACTAATTTAATTAGATTCTTAAACATAATAACATAAACGTTCACGCCGAATATCCCCGAAGGTGCTGGCAGAGGTACTAATACTTCTGAACATCACGTGACTTTTTCACCTGGTGTTCAGAGTATCCACGTTTTGCGTGGACAGTGTACTTAAGTGATCGGGGGCAGGCCTATCGCCGTTTTTGTACGAATACACTATCACGTGACTAAGTACAACTCAGCGATGTGGGTTTCCTTACGATGTTTTCCCTCACCGTTAACAAAACAATTGGTGTAGGCCCGACCCGGAATTTAAACACTATAAAAAAATGGTCGTTTGCATTTTAACCGGTTTTCTTCCCATTGAGCTATCACGGTTGCTTCTTAAACATTACCTTTAAATGTACTAAGTGGCATTAATTTTAATTACCCTGTATTTATGGATGACAGTAAGGTGGTGAAAGAGATATATAGAGCCAATGTGGAAGGTAATGTTAGTAGAGGACGACCTCGGAGGACACATTTGGATCAAATAGAAAATGTGCTCAAAAAGGTAGGTGTCCGAAGTACGAAGAATAAAAGAGCATGTATGAAAAGATTGATGGATGTGAATGAAGCTAGAGAGGTTTGCCAGGATCGTACAAAATGGCGATCGATAGTCTCTGCCTACCCCAATGGGAACTAACGGCGTGAGAATATGTATGTATGTATGTTATGGTTGTTAAGTGTCGGTTTAAAATAGCGCAGACCTATCTCTTCATGTGGATGCCGTTAAAGGCGACTTAGGGTTTTGGCAATTTCGAAGTGATTTGCTACATGGCAAAGAGAGAGATGACGAAACTTTATTTTACAATATTTTCCAGGATTTTTCCGGAATATTTGCTGTGTAGTGTCTGCTTAGAATAGCACTACCCCTTTTCTTCCGGTGGGTGTACGTAAGAGGCGACTAACGGTATTGGGGCTTTTTAAGGGATTTTTGGGCGATGCCGTTGGAGACCCATCACCAACGGCTACCCCTTCTAGGGATTTATAGCTGTGAGTATATGTATGTATGTTTCCGGGATTTAAAGCCGTAAATATAAGTATAGGAATCTTAAGATGTTTTGGGTTCATAGAGGATGAACGACAGTTAATGGTACACAAATTGGTATCCAAATATGGATGATAATGTTAGCAGAGGATGAACACTACATAAATAAAATGGAGAATGTGTTGATAATAAAAGATACATATATACATACATATGCTCACGGCTATAAATCCCTAGAAGGGGTAGCCAGAGCTAAGGGATTGGAAATTCCTCAGCCACTTTTGGAAAATTGAGTAAGGAAAAGATGGGTAAATAAAGGTTGTTGGTGATGGGTCTCCATCCGCATCGCCCAAAAATCCCTTAAAAGCCCCAATACCGTTAGTCGCCTCTTACGTTCACCCACCAGAAGAAATGGAGTAGTGCTATTCTAAGCCGACACTACACAGCAGATAATAAAAGATAAGAAACAATTAATAAATGTAAATGAATCTTGAGAGGTTTGCTAAGTCTGAACAAGTAGCGATTGTCGTCTCTGTTTACCCCTTTGAGAACTAATAGCGTAAGTATATGTAATTGAAATAACTTTCAATTATATATAAGGTTATGTGATCGTGTGAGGAATGATGTGATTCGTGAAAGGTGTGGTGTAAAAGATGATATTGTAAGAAAGATAGAAAAAGGAATGTTGAGATGGTTTGGGCACATAGAGAGGATGGATGACAGTAAAGTGGTGAAAGAGATCTATAGAGCCAATGTGGAAGGTAATGTTAGTAGAGGACGACCTCGGAGGACACATTTAGATCAAATAGAAAATGTGCTCAAAAAGGCAGGTGTCCGAAGTACGAAGAATAAAAGAGCATGTATGAAAAGATTGATGGATGTGAATGAAGCTAGAGAGGTTTGCCAGGATCGTACAAAGTGGCGATCGATAGTCTCTGCCTACCCCAATGGGAACTAACGGCGTGAGAATATGTATGTATATATTTGTTTGTAATATTTATAACATTTTTCAACAACTTTTCGCATTTATCATTGTTACTAAAGTAATATTGAACTAGCCATATTTACAATACATATTTCACGCTACCAGTCACATTATTTGTATTAAAATGTATGAAATAATATTTATTGAATACGTACAATAGAGGCAACAGAACACTATTTACCTCGTATTTCTTAGTTTTACGTCATTTACTTCTTCTGACACTTGAATTTGTTTTATTTTTAACATACATACATATACTTACAGCCATAAATCCCTAGAAGGGGTAGCCAGAGCTTTGGAATGAGAAATTCCTCAGCCACTTTTGGAAGTTGATTGAGGAAAAGATAGTAATAATAAATGTTTTTGGTGACGGGTCTCCAACCACATCGCCCAAAAATAACTTAAAAAGCCCCTATACCCTTAGTCGCCTCTTACGATCACCCACGGGTAGAAATGAGGTAGTGTTATTCTAAGCCGACACTACACGGCGAACACTTTTAAGTCGATATAATATTCGAATTAAATTAAATGATGAATAGCAGCTGTGTAGTGACGGCTTAGAATAGCACTGACACATTTCTTCCCGCGCGTGTCGTACTTCAGTGCGGGCCTTCTAAGGCTTATGGGGTTTTTGTGTGAACGGGATTGAAGCCCATCACCAGCAATATTTATTTTGCTAACTTTTCTCCCTTTACTTTTGAAAGTTTCTGGTTAAATTCCAGCTATGTAATACCTAATTTATATGTGCGGTTTCGGTTATTGATACCTTAAAACTAAAAATTAAGATATCTCCTTGTTTCGGAGAGCAAGTTAAGCAGTTCGCCTTAGCCATCATGGTAGTAGTGGTTAGACTGCCAATCGACACTAGGCCATCTTAGAAGTCATGGCCTAATCACCCTACGGCCTTTGGTGATAATGATCTGAATGCATTCTGGTCTTTCATTTCTCAAATACGTTCTTCAAATACATGGTGCTGATTTTTTGGATAGCTGTGTGCCGCTTTTCAAAAAATTAAAAATATTACCCTTTCCATCGCTATACATTTTTGAGCTCTTAATATTCACTTACAAGAATCCGAATCTATTTAACTTGAGACCGCCAAAAAACAGACCGCAACGGGGTCATCATAATGTGCAATACGAGCATTCTGCTACAAAATGTCTGGCTATTTGTCAGCGAAATAGTTATGACATGTGTATCAAACTGTTTAATACAATTAGTGACGACATGAAAAAGTTAACATTTAATAAATTTAAAACTGTCTTATTTAATTACTTGATTGACAACTGTATATATTCTGTTAAAGACTTCATAACAAAGTGTAATATTTGAATGTATTCTTATTAATCATCGGTTACCTATTGTCATCAATATTTAATATTTACACGCCGCAAGGCAGAACAGGAAGAACATTTGTAAAAAAAAACTACCACCGCATATACTCTTGTTTCTTGTAAATAAAGGATTTTTATTTATTATTTTATTTATTTACATAATTTACTCACGGCTATAAATCCCTTGAAAGGGTAGCCAGAGCTAGGGAATTAGGAATTCCTCAGCCACTTTTGGAAGTTGGTGTAATAAAGGTACTGAGCCTCAACCGCATCGCCCAAAAATCTCTTAAAAGCGCCAGTACCGTTAGTCGCATCTTACGTACACCTACCGAAAGAAATGGGGTAAATATACTTAAAAACCGTGCAATATATATCCAAATCGGAGTAATCTAACAAAATCTACACGCAGTAAGTCCCAATCAGTGACAGCAGAGATTAGACAAATCACTTGAACCAGTCAATCACTATTGCAGTGTTGCTATACTATTGTGGGCTGAGCTTATCACGGGTATCCGAAATAGATTCATCATCTTATCGGGCTAGGTGAAAGGAAGAAAGACGTTTTAGGTAGGAAATACACGCAAAACTATTATTAACAAGAAAAAATCCGCAGGCACTTTGTGAAGTTGAGTGAGGTTAAGATGTTAACTTAATTGTTGGTTGAAGAAGAGTATTCAGCCACAAATCCCAAGAATCACTGAAACAGCCCCAAAACCTCATTTCATGTGACCCTATTCATATGACTGGTAACTAGTCATAGTTGTTAACGGTTAGGGGAAACATCGAAAAACTCACGTGGCTAAGTTGCGCGCAACATGTTTAAAGGTCTGCCCCCTATCACGCGAGTTCACTGTCCAAGCAAAAAGTGTGTAATCAGAACACCACTTGACATTAATATCAAGTCATTTTCAGAATTTGCTGTGTAGTGTCGGCTTAGAATGGCACTACCCCATTTCTTCCGGTGGGTGTACGTAAGAGGCGACTAACGGTATTGGGGCTTTTAAGGGATTTTTGGGCGATGCGGTTGGAGACCCATCACCAACAACCTTTATTTTACCATCTTTTCCCCATTTAACTTTCCAAAAGTGGCTGAGGAATTTCTAATTCCTTAGCTCTGGCTACCCCATCTAGGGATTTATAGCCGTGAGTATATGTATGTATGTACGTATGCATTTTCAGAAATATTCACAATCTGCCTATCCTCTGGCCATATACAGCGTAAAGGTTTCAGTTTAAGTTATCCTAAGTCTTTTATATTTACAAAATCTAATAGATACATGTTTTCAGCGGGCGCGGCCACCTTACGTATACTGCTGAGTTTCGCGGTGGGCGGCCTCCTCGGAGACGTGTTCCTACATCTGCTGCCTGAAGCCTGGCAACATGACCTTAACAATACTAAAGGTAACACATACATACAACGTACATGTACTTATAGCTATAATGTACATATACATATACTCACGGTTATAAACCCCTAGAAGGGGTAGCCAGAGCTTAGGAACTAGAAGTTCCTCAGCCACTTTTGGACAGTTGAGTGGGGAAAAGATGGCAAAATAAAGGTTGTTGGTGATGGGTCTCTAGGTAGGAACAATAAAGTAAGTACTTTTTAAATTGTAGTATTGAGGCATTATAGCTAGAGTTTTAAAGGGAAACGACAATACTATTTTTATACTTAGGAACTTTTTGTAACTATAATTAAAATAACAATCAAATTAAATGTAGGTAGGAACAATGAAGTAAATACGTCTTAGTCTGCAATCGACCAATCAGTGTACAGTATTCATAAAAACTGACATTTCGTTTCGGAGTCATACTAAACCAACTAGTATTTTGCAAAAATCCTAGTAAGATTAGACAATATTATAACCGTTGTCTAATTGTCCGGATTTTTGGAAAATCCCTAGGTTTTTTGCAAAAAACCTAAACATCAAATCATCCTACTACATATATAAATTACTATACTTTCTTTAAATTATTTGTTTGTTTACTAAATAACAGCCGCCCATTTTACATTTCAATGTCCGCCATAATTGTGAACACAAACTATGTTTAAATAACAAATAAATGACATAAGCAAAACTCGATACAATGTGTATTTAGGTGGTAGACAAGACAAAATTTGACGTGTTGCAAACAAACAAACATTGTACCATATGGGTTGCACAAATATTTATGCATTACTTATAATCGACATAATTTAAATCTTTTTGTTCATGAAAACCTCATGTGAGCTCAGTTGGCAGAGCGTCCGGGGCGTTTACCCGAGGTCGCGGGTTCGATCCCCGCCTGTGTCGAAATTTTTCTTTCCTTTATTTATTCTTTATTTATTAGTTATAATCGACATTATAAATAGTGTTATTCTTGCCGTGTAGTGCCGGCATAGAATGTCACTACCCCTTTCTACCCACGGGTGTCGTTAGAGGCGACTGAGAATGCGGAGCTTTATAAAGTGGTGTTTGGGCTATGCGGTTGGAGACCCATCACCAACGATACTTTATTTCTACCAGCTTGTCCCCTATCAATTTCCAAATGTGGCTGAGGAGTTCCTAGCTCTGAAGCTCTAGTTACCCCATTTTGGGATATATGGCCGTGAGTATATGTATGTATGCATTTTTGTTTCGTCCAGAAGAGGTATTATTTAATAAGAAATGAAGAGGTGAGATTCCAATAAGAGGCTATTGATGGTCTCTGTCTACCCATGTAGGAATAGAAGGAAGATTAGCAGCATTGATGTTACTTTCAGTGTAGGCTTGGTTACTTTCATTTTATTTGTCGTACTTACTGAGATTTATTACGAATAATATTAGTATTTTCACGCTGAAATAGTCTAAATGGATCTTGAACTTGAAAAGTAGATCTTAGCTTTTCGGAACATAGAACTAACTAAGCCACTTCGGACGTTACAGAAAAACACTACACGGACATTTTCCCTAGTAAGATTCAAAACAGACTAATTAATCGGTTTTAAAATGCACTTCATGTAAAAGTTTTTGAAATAGATATGAAAGAGGTGCAGTAAAAACTTACAGTTTTCATAATTAAACTGTCATTAGTTACATCACTAGTATGTCTTTTTATAACATAACATAAACGTTCACGCCGAATATCCCCGAAGGTGTTGGCAGAGGTACTAATACTTCTGAACATCACTTGACATTGTAACCTGGTGTTTACCCACGTTTTGCATGGACAGTGTACTCACGTGATAGTGGGCAGGCCTAATGCCCTTTTGTACTGCCACACTGCCACATGACCAAGTACAACTCGGCCATGTTGGTTTCGTCACGAATGTTTTCCTTCAACGTTAACAACCATGATAAATTAACCACACAGATGTCTGTAGAAAAGACAAATTGGTGTTGGCCCGACCCGGGATTCGAACACTAGTCGTTTGCACGATAACCGGTGTTCTACCCATTGAGCTATCACGGTTGCTGTCTTTTTATGTAATAGAGAACTGTATTTTTTTATATACCTATACTATTTTTTTAAACGTATACCATAGATATCTTATCAAGCCTATTATATTTTTTTATAGTTTAAGGAAACATTGGGCGATTCGGTTGGAGACCCATCACCAACAACCTTTATTATACCATCTTTTCCCCACTCAATTTTCCAAAAGTGGCTGAGGAATTTCTAATTCCTTAGCTCTGGCTACCCCTTCTAGGGAATTATATCCGTGAGTATATGTATGTATGTATGTATGTTCAATAAAATGTTTATTTCGAAATAATATGAACAAACAAAATAAAATTATAATTCGTATACACAATCATGGCAAAACGTGCTTAATAACTGCAATGTAAACGATATTTTGATATTTGGTAGTTACGAAATAAACACCTAATTGATAAGAATTCGGAAATTGAATAAATTAGTCATAAAAATTGCTGTGTAGTGCCGCCTTAGAATAGCACTACCCCATTTCTTCCGGTGGGTGTACGCAAGAGGCGACTAACGGTATTGAGACTTTTAAGGGATTTTTGGGCGATGCGGTTGGAGACCCATCACCAAAAACCTTTATTGCACCATCTTTTCCCCACGCAACTTCCAAATGTGGCTGAGGAATATCTAATTCCCTAGCTCTGGCTACCCCATCATGGGATTTATAGCCGTGAGTATATGTATGTAGTCATAAAAATTACGCTGTTAAAGCAGGTACTTTTAACGCGTAGCAGTAGTCAGTAGTATTTTATGTATGAAATGTTATAAGTTTTAATTCATAACACATACATATACTCACGGCTATAAATCCCTTGAAGGGGTAGCCAGAGCTAGGGAATTTGAAATTCCTCAGCCACTTTTGGAAATTTTAGTGCGGGAATGATTGTAAAATAAAGGTTGTTGGTGATGGGTGTCCAACCGCATCGCCCAAAAATCCCTTAAAAGCCCCAGTACCGTTAGTCGCCTCTGACGTACACCCACCGGATGAAATGGGATAGTGCTATTCTAAGCCGACACTACACGGCGTCTTAATTAAGTCAAAAATTAAATCAACAACGCGCGAAATTAAGTAAACAGTCATTTCATTACAAATAAACTTTAGACGACAGATTAAGTCAAAAGAGACGAGCAATCCTGCTGTGTAGTGCCGGCTTAGAATGTCGCTACCCCTTTCTACCCACGGGTGTCGTAAGAGGCGACTAAGGGTATTGGGACTTTTTACTGGATTTTTGGGCGATGCGGTTGGAGACCCATCACCAAGAACCTTTATTTTACCACCTTTTCCCCACTGAACTTCCAAAAGTGGCTGAGGAATTTATTAATATGATTCCTTGGCTCTGGCTACCCCTTCTAGGGAATTATAGCCGTGAGTATATGTATGCATGTGAGACGAACAATCCTACCATCCAAAGAGCATAGTAACAAAACTGACCCATAAAAAATATACTTCAATTAATATCACAACAAATAAACAACTACAATTAACTGTACGATAACAAATACATTGACATTATAAATACGTATAAATATATCGCGTCGAGGTTTCGTGTTCCGAGACGCGTGCTGAGTGAATCATTAATATCATTATGTATGAGACGAATGTAAACATAACCTTAGGATCGACCTTATAGAGGTTTCTGACTGGTTTTAAGGCCTATGGAGGGGATTTAAGGCTTGTAAGGTGATGTATGTGTTGATATCTTCTAAGAAGGTTCTTATTATCTTATTGCTGTGTAGTGTTGGCTTAGAATAGCACTACCCCATTTCTTCACCAAGAACCTTTATTTCACCATCTATTCCCCACGCACCTTATGTATTTATTTATTTAAGGAACACCAACAGCATACATACTAACACAATCATATGATTATATATAACTAAAGTCTTATTCTAATATTGTATGCCAATTAAAGTGGCTGAGGAATTTCTAATTCCTTAGCTCTGGCTACCCCTTTCTTGGGATTTATAGCCGTGAGTATATGTATGTATGTAAGGTTCTTCTTTTGGAGTTGGTAGAAAGATGTTTAAGGTTTTGTTTATTTTATGGTTGTTTGATAACTGTTTAAGTAAGGTTTTGTTTGTAAATGTACTTCTTATGTTTCTTAGCTTCTAATGGGAATCAGAACTATATTTGATTCCTTGTTTAAAATGCTGTGTAGTGCCGGCTTAGAATAGCACTACCCCATTTCTTCCGGTGGGTGTGCGTAAAAGGCGACTAACGGTATTAGGACTTTAAAGGGATTTTTGGGCGATGCGGTTGGAGACCCATCACCAAGAACCTTTATTTCACCATCTATTCCTCACGCACCTTCCAAAAGTGGCTGAGGAATTTCTAATTCCTTAGCTCTGGCTACCCCTTTCTTGGGATTTATAGCCGTGAGTATATGTATGTATAGGTTCATATGGATTTATATTATACGATTAATACAACTTAAGCCAAATAAACTCTTTTAATTTTCTCGTCTGGATACGGTAAGGTATCCGGTACGTTTTTAATAGCGTAGAAAAGTTATTATTACTAGCACATCTTTGTATGTTTGTGTAGAACCACTGATTATTAGTAAGTAGATTGGCCGTGTAGTGCCGGCTTAGAATAGCACTACCCCATTTCTTCCGGTGGGTGAACGTAAGAGGCGACTAACGGTTTTAAGGGAATTTTGGGCGATGCGGTTGGAGACCCATCACCTAAAACTTTTGTTTTACCATCTTTTCCCCACTCAACTTTCCAAAAGTGGCAGTGGAATGTCTAATTCCTTAGCTCTGGCTACCCCTTCAAGGGATTTACAGCCGTGAGTATATGTATGTATGTATGTATGTATCTCATTACTACCCATTTTTAAACGTTCATTTACCAAGGCTCGCTTACAATCCTATCGATATCAAACAAATCTAACTAAACATTCTTTATTTCCAGAAGGCGAGCACGTCTCAATGAAATGTGGCCTATGGTGTCTAAGTGGCATGATCATATTCATAGTGGTCGAAAAACTGTTCGCCAGCACAGACGAGGAGACACACACACAGACACACAAACAAAATGGCAGCACGAAACAACTGGAGATAGAAGAGATAGACAAACTGTTGGACTTGGAAAGACGCAATCGAATGAAGTTCAGTAGTAAGGTAGAGGGCGCTGCAGGTCTGCCCAGTTTGGGAACCAATGGCGTGGTCACGGGAAAACAACTTTATGAGTCTTGTATGTTTAATAATAATGGGACTGGTGAGTTTGTTTTATATTTTACATATTTACTTAGTGTGGGTGTCGGGTTATAATAGCACTAATTAATTTCTTTCGTGTAGTGCCGGCTTAGAATGTCGCTACCCCTTTCTACCCACGGGTGTCGTAAAAGGCGACTAAGGGTATTGGGACTTTTTATTGGATTATTTGGGTGATGCGGTTGGAGTCCCATCACCAAAAACCTTTATTTTACCGTGTTTTCCCCACTCAACTTCCAAAAGTGGAATTTATAATTCCTTGGCTTTGGCTACCCCTTCTAGGGAATTATAGCCGTGAGTATATGTATGTATGTATGTAATTAATTTCTGACTAAGGGTGTTGTAAGCGACTTAGGGCTTTAGGGCTTTTAAGTCATTGTTAAGCGATGTGGTTAGAGAATAGAGACGCATCAGCAACAACCTTTGTTTTACAATATTTTTATTTCAAAGCCCGTTTCCGTTTTTAGTTCCAAAAAGCCTGAGGAGTTATTTTCTAGTTATTTAGCCCCCTTTTGGGGTTTGTAGGCAAGATTATAAGCAGGGGGTAAAAATTGACTGATAGTATACTCTATTTTTCTTATTCTATTGGTTGTTATAAATGGGCATTTCTCTGTAAGCTCGTATAGGTTCCATATAGATGATGTCCTGGCGTTTTTTTTAAATATTTTCCAATAAAACATGTCCTATTTCAAAGAAAATTATTTGTTGATTTAGAAAAATAAGGCGGCCCACTGAATTTAAGCGTATTTTTCGAGTTATTATCCATTTTACAAAAAACCATGACAGGGGACTGTTTCGGGCGACAGGGGACTGTTTTTTAATGTGATAGAGTACTGTTAAGTGAGACAGGGTACTTTTATTTTACATTAATCAATCGTTTATTATTAGTCTTTTTAGTCTTAAGATCTAGTATTTGTTGCCTTATAGAAATCCAGATTTTATATTTTATGACTTTACTGTTATCAAATTCTTTATATTTCGTGTTCGTATTAAGGCAAGTACGACAGGATCTCGCCAAACAATTCACATTATACCGTTCGCAACATAGCTCTTCCAGTAACTTCTGGTGGTTGTTGTAAGTCAATATATTAGCAGTATGAAGTGCGTTCAGCTTCATATCTATGTTGCTGTGAACTATACAAAGACACAGCATTTGGTTTCACAACCCAAAATCGACGGCAAAATGTTTGGTAACTAATTTTAAAGTTGCCAGTAATAAACGTTTTGTAAAGATTCATAACTGTGTCAAGAAGATACCTTTTCTGTTTCTTTACAGCCTTCCTAGTTATAAATTCTTTTTTTACCGGCTCCCATACGACTATTACCATCATCTTCAAAGAAATTGTGAACAGCTCTTTTATAACTTTCAGGTATTTTACATCGTTTCGCTACAGGTACATCTAAGCCATTAAGATTGGATTTTTTACCGGGTATAGACAACGATTTAATTTCTTTAGGTATCAATTTGCTATACTTTCGAACAATACTACCAGTAACAACTTTTTTGAAAAATTGTCTCTCCTTCGTACGTTTCAGTGTAGAATAATTTTCTTTCAACTGTTTACTAATGACGTCACCAAACAACGCTTTCTTTACAACTTCTTTTCTTTCATCAGGTTCTTCTAACATTTTTAACATCTTTGTTTTAGGTGTATCTTTAACGTTCTTCTTCAATTTACTTTTAAATCTAGCTAACCTTTTCTTGTACTTCTGAAACTGTTTCCCTAACCGTGCAATTTTTTCATTCATTTTCGTATTGATTTTTTACGTCGCCTCGTGGTTTCTTTCTTTCTTTGTAGTAGACTAGCACTGGAAGCTACTGGGCTTGGAGCTGAAGAATACTGCTCTGGGATTGGCGTGGTGGGTTTTGTAGCCGGAGGACCTGCTTCTGGATCCGATACTGGCGTATTGTCTGGTATACATGTATTAGTGATACTTTTCAGTCTTAATCTTTTGTTTCGGTACACGGTTCAATGTTCTTTCCACACATTTAGGGCAACGCTGTGCTCGCGAGGTGTCATATTCTCCCAACTTTCGCAAACCTTTTTCCTTCTTCTTTTGGTACTTACATTTTTCCTTTTCTCTCATTTCTTCTCTCTTTTGTGGGACATTTTTCCGTTTTTCATATCGTTGTCGTTCTGCGTCTCTCTTCTTCTGTAGTAATTCCTCTCGAGATAACTTTTTCTTTCTAGGAGCCATATCATTTATTTTCTCGCTTGGTCTGTAAACTAAATTTAAATAATATAAGTTTATAAAGAAATATAATGATACATTGATGATGCCTATTGATAAAACAGATTAGCCGAGAAATTTGCACAAACAACATATAAACACAATACCAATACGTCAAAGACACAGTCCCCTGTTATATAAAACAGTACCCTGCCACATTTTTTGACAGAGGACTGTTGCCAGGGGACTGTGTATTTTGAATAGATATCACAATATTTTAAAAACTGATGTTAATAGTTTATTTAAGAACATACCGATCAATTTAGACATAACTATAAAAATATATAAACTGTATTATATGAATAATTAATGCAATTAAAATAATATTATTACTTACCAGAGGACTGTTTGTAGCACCGGAACAAACACGCGTGCACCATACAAATGTCACTCTGACACTAAATAAAATGACGTCTCGCCACCGCTTTCGGCATCGTAGCTAACTTCACATCAATTGCGTTTTGTTTCACATAGAACAATGTTATTTAATATTACAGCTTTATTTTACTATGGATTAAAATTTTTGGCAGGGGACTGTATGAAAATTTTGGGGACAAAGTTTACAGGTGTATAGTAAATAATAAAATGCATAATTACACCTAGTTTTATAAAAATAATCTATTTTAATATGTTTTCTTTATCATAATTACTAACAAACGTATGTAGCATTAATAACTTTTTAGTAAATCTCATATCTAGTCAACAAATCAGTTATGGGGACAGCCAGGGGACTGTGTTTTTAGAGCTTCTAACACATGTAGAAAAACAATTAAAATAGTTATGGCGCTTAAAACAATGAGCCTGTAAAGTTTTGGGATTAGAGTTTTTTTAGGAGTTATTATTTGTTTAATGGGTATTTCTCACATATGAAAAAAATAATAAAATTTTTGAAAACATGTTTTTTTCAAAAAAGTATATTGTTTTTCTTATAGATTAGACCAAAAGAAGTTCCCTAAAAATAGTGGCTTAGCTTAATGAAAATGGGAAAAGGGGGAAAAAGGGAGAAAAAGCTACGGTCGCGACTTTTGTTGCTACGGTCGCGACTGATTTGTTAAGAGTTTCATACACGTATGAATACAAATTGTATTGTTTTATGTGTTTGGTTTGTTTAATGTACCGATGTTATATTATAAATAACCTACTTATTTATGCATTGAAACCTAATGATTTTTAGGCTGCATGAAGTTTATTAGGTACGGTCGCGACAATATCATCTACGGTCTTGAAAATAACAGATACGGTCGCCTAAATGGCATGTACGGTCGTGACAATAACAAACAATCCTGACACACAGGTTGTTGTGTTACTATTAAATTCTGTGACAGTAATAAGCCTGTCGCATGGCCACTCTGGACAAAGTCTTTCCTCACTGATCTACATAACGCTTCTTTGAATTGAGCAATGGCTTGTGGTCTTTACCTGTGTAGTGAATTGTGAGTAACAGAGTAATTCTGAATTATTTTAATAAAACTACCAATTACATGTATTTTTTTATTATTGCAGTCTGTAAGGTAATATAATCATTCAAAGTATATCATATCATCCATAGTATTTTTTTCTTGTCTCCTCTTGCGACTTGTATTTGCTTCTTGCTCTACGTTTACGAGCATCTTCTCGTTTGATTCTTCGTTTCTAAAAAAAGATAAGGCATTTTTGTCAGTAATATAAGTATCATAAAAATAATGAACTAATAAATGCTTCAAAAAGTGTAAAAATAATATATATTATATAGGTTGTAAAAAAATAGCATGAGAATTGTGTAAATATAAAACTTGATGTGAAAACTCTATTTTTCTTTAAACTTATATTGATAAGTAACTCAACTGAAAAATAACTAAGTTTATCAATACCAAAAACAATAATTTAAATATATTTTTTTTGTTCATGAAAACCTCATGTTATTACTATTCTTTATTTATTACCAAAAACAATATTAAATATCACCATGACCGTAGGCATATGGCCTAAAACCTAAATGTCTCGACCGTGTTTGTTTTTGTCGCGACCGCAGCAAAAAATAATTGAAAAACCTGCGGTCGAGACACCTATGGTCGCGAAAATTTTCGACCATTCCCATCAAAACCTCAAAAAACATGAAGCAAAAGCAACAAAAAAAATTATGCAGTAAGTATACTGCTTTTGACAACATATTACAAAAATTTATAAGTAAAACATAAGAACTTACCTTTAAATCCGAAACTACGGTCCACACACGGTATGCTTGACGGATCAAAATATATTACATTTAAATTGAAAAAAGTCAGTCAATACAGGATCCCTGCTATCAACGAAAAGACAAATAGATTGGTGATGCCGGGCTAAATAATTAAAAAAAAAGAACACCAGGCAACGACTAATAGTTTTGATTTACGAGATTTTTTTATCCAGTTCTACGGTCGAGACGCAAAACCTTGCGGACAAAGTTGATGCTGAAATTTTAGTGATATACATAAGAAATAGCTTAAATATCTATATTAAATAAAGATAAACAACTAAAAAAGAAACTATTAGGAAAATAATTTAGCGAAAATGTAATTTTTTTTAATATAAACCTTCATATACACACAATATTTTGGAAAACGGACACGCCACGGTCATGACATTTTGCGTATATTTTTTTTAAAATAAAATAATCTACTATATTTACCATAATATTATTTACTGAGCAAAGAAATTTAAATAAGTACGAAACCCTATCAGCAGATACAATTTGAGATTGCTCAGAAAACAAATGCTATTCTTACGCGGACAAAGAAAACATGTAAGAATAAGAAATACCCTAATAATGAAATTACTTATGGAAAAATTCGGTCGGGACAGCCAATTACGAGCTTACAGAGAAAGGCCCAAATACAAGGTTATGTACATACATACATATTCTCACGGCTATAAATCCCTAGAAGGGGTAGCCAGCGCTAAGGAAAAAGAAATTCCTCAGCCACTTTTAGAAATTGAGTGGGGAAAAGATGGTAAAACAAAGGTTGTTGGTGATGGGTCTCCAACCACATCGCCCAAAAATCCCTTAAAAGCCCCAATACCGTTAGTCGCCTCTTACGTACACCCACCGGAAGAAATGGGGTAGTGCTATTCTAAGCCGGCACTACACAGCAAAAAGTTTACATTATTATTTATTTCAATAAGGCAACACCACAAGGTTATGTATGTCAACGTAAACTAACAGAGCAAAATTAGGAGTAATATATTAAGTAATTTTTTCTATTATTTGGCATTTGTCAATTTCATGACCTTGCCAAGTAGGTCGCTCTATAGAAATGTATCTATTTGTCTGATACAATAATATTGATCGCATTATAATCATACTATTCACAAACTATTATTATCTATAACGTAACCTTCATTGCTTAGTAGGTAGTGCAAAGCCTCAGATATAAGAAGACATTGGTTTAATCTTACTTAGTATCTATGGGCTATTAATTCAATTTTATATTTAATACTTTGCTGTGTAGTGTCGGCTTAGAATAGCACTACCCCATTTCTTCCGGTGGGTGTACGTAAGAGGCGACTAACGGACTTAGGGCTTTTAAGGGATTTTTTGGGCGATGCGGTTGGAGACCCATCACCAACAACCTTTATTTTGCCATCTTTTCCCCCCTCAACTTACCAAAAGTGGCTGAGGAACTTCTAGTTCCTTAGCTCTGGCTACCCCTTCTTGGGATTTATAGCCGTGAGTATATGTATGCATGTATATTTAATACTATATCGTACACATATAAATAACTTCAAAGACTAAGAAACAATCAGTCATATTCATAATATATATTTCCCTCAGTGGGATTCAAACACGCGACCTCCAGACCCAGAAGCTATCACCTATCCATTAGGCGACAGACGTGGTTATGTTTGTCATGTTATTACTTTTTGTGTTTACTTTAAGAGTTCCCTTATTATCTTTCTTTTTTTTACATACATACATACATATGCTCACGGCTATAAATCCCTAAATGGGGTAGCCAGAGCTAAGGAATCAGAAATTCCTCAGCCACTTTTGGAAAGTTAAGTGGGGAAAAGATGGTAAAATAAAGGTTGTTGGTGATGGTTCTCCAACCGCATCGCCCAAAAATCCCTTTAAAGCCCCAATACCGTTAGTCGCCTCTTACGTACACCCGCCGGAAGAATTTTGGTAGTGCTATTCTAAGCCGACACTACACAGCACTAGTTTACTGTTTACTTTAAGAGTTCCCTTATTATCTTTCTTTTTTGTATATCATAGTTTTGTGGTTCCTTCTTCTCAAGAATCAAACGTTGACAATGTATGTCACAGAAAAAGGTGGCAGGGATACTTAGCCATGTGGGTTCCCCACGATGTTTTCCCTCACAGTTACATACACACATACATATACACACGGCTATAAATCCCTAGAAGGGGTACCCAGAGCTAAGGAATTAGAAATTCCTCAGCCACTTTTGGAAATGTACATACATACATACATATACTCACGGCTATAAATCCCTAGAAGCGGTAGCCAGAGCTAAGGAATTAGAAATTCCTCAGCCACTTTTGGAAATGTACATACATACATACATATACTCACGGCTATAAATCCCTAGAAGGGGTAGCCAGAGCTAAGGAATTAGAAATTCCTCAGCCACTTTTGGAAGTTGAATGTGAATGGGGACACGATGGTAAAATAAAAGTTGTTGGTGATGGGTCTCCAACCGCATTGCCCAAAAATCCCTTAAAAGTCCGAATACCGTTAGTCGCCTCTTACGTACACCCACCGGAAGAAATGGGGTAGTGCTATTCTAAGCCGACACTACACAGCAAACCTTATCTCACAGTTGACAACCATTATACATTATCTACCATCTTTTGTTTACCTTTTATTTAATTATTTATTTAATTTTTTGTAATCTAATTATAGGCGAAGGCACATGTTGCAGTGAAGAATCCCGCACTGGGGTAGGCAGATGCAATAAAGGCAATCGCTGGATGGGTCGATGCATTCTGAGGGAAGTGAGGGAAAAAACTGTCTCGACCACCAAGGATAATGGGCATAAACAGGTATATTCTCTTGTCATTACATCTAATTATGTTCACAATTATGTAATCAAAGCTTCAGAGTATATCACTTAAGCTACTTTTTTTTTGTTGTAGTTGTTCGCCGTGTAGTGTCGGCTTAGAATAACACTACCCCATTTCTACTCGTGGGTGATCGTAAGAGGCGACTAACGGTATTGGGGTTTTTTAAGTGATTTTTGGGCGATGTGTTTGGAGACCCGTCACCAAAAACATTTGTTATTACTATCTTTTCCCCAATAAACTTCCAAAAGTGGCTGAGGAATTTCTCATTCCAAAGCTCTGGCTACCCCGTTAAGGGATTTACAGCCGTGAGTTTATGTATGTAGAATTGTTATACAGTTGTTTCGTGTTCACATCATCCCAATAAAATATATGTAACAATAATATTCTATGATAACTCTAGGAATTTCTAATAGGGCTAGCCAGAGCCGTGAAATGAACAAATCCTCAGCCACTTTTTGAAGTTGAGTTGGTAAAGATTCTTAAATAAAAGATGGCAGATGATGTTTCCTAGCTCTACCGTCCAAAAAACACTTCAAAATCCCAAATAAGAACTAAGGTAGGACACCCGAAGGTATACATATGTACCAAAGATAGTGGACATAAACAGGTTAAAAACTTTTAAAGCTTTAACCGCAAATGTAATTTAAATTATGTGAAGGTAGTTAGTATTAATAATTTTATAGTACTGTATAATGACAAATAACACCTCAGTCTTCCCGTGACCATGATAACTGAAAAGTTTTCGAAACGTCGGGCTTTAAAAATAATGTAATAACACGCGATTAAAATATACGAAAGTCAAAAGTTGTTTTAATTATAATGTGCAATCGTGAAAATCTTAGAAAGTACTAAGTAAATTTAGCTTTAACGTTTTATTATAGAGGATATTATTTTAGACTTACTGGTATTACTCCCTTAAAGGGGTAGTTAGAGGTTCAGAATAAATTATTGATGAGGATAAGATAGTTTAAAGTACTGTGATAGATCGCCGGCTTACTATATTCTTTTCGTTAAACACCTACAAGAAGAGATGTGGTAGTGATATTATAATGTACTAAATGCAAAGTCTTGAAATGAGAACAAACTTATATACCGAAGTAAAACTTTATAAATTTGGCAACTTGTTTGTTGGACTCTCAACATTTGTTACATATTTCTGTAGGTGTCAGATTTTCATAATGCTGGGACCGGTCACAAGGCTTTAAAGGATACATACATACATATACTCACGGCTATAAATCCCTTAACGGGGTAGCCAGAGCTTTGGAATGAGAAATTCCTCAGCCACTTTTAGAAGTTAATTGGGGAAGAGATTGTAATAATGAAAAAATGTTTTTGGTGACGGGTCTCCAACCACATCGCCCAAAAATCACTTAAGAAACCCCTATACCCTTCGTCGCCTCTTACGATCACTCACGGGTAGAAATGGGGTAGTATTGTTCTAAGCCTAATATTTCTTAATATTTATAATTCTAATAATACTTATCGAAAAACAAATATCCTGACGCACTCTATCTGTATATCAACTTAATATTTTACACTCCTCCGTTTGTGCAATTTTCTAGCTAACGATTCCAAAGTTCTTTTATACTCCTTCTGTTATATTATTTCTATTGGTATATTTAGGTATTAAAATATAATGTTAACCAAAATGCTGCGAACAATGCATAAGCTCTTAATTACTACTAGTGGATCGTCCCAGCTTCGCACGGGTAGCGTTGTTTTTTTAAATATCTGAGGTTTCTTTCTTCAGTCACTGCTCAAGCATTGTGAATTTCAGCGTAATGTTTTCAATTTATGAAATTTATAGCACTCCCTTAACAGTGTAGTTTGGTGATTTTGAATGCGCTTTAATGAACGGTTCAGTATTTCCGTCTAATAGCAAATTTTGGAATAAAACGCCATGAAGTATTTATAACAATCTAAAAAATAAATCATTACGTTATGTAGGATGCAACTACTGGCGCCATCTAGTATTTTATAAGTAAATTAGTAACGATTCGGTTTTGGTCACGGGCGCGATGGCTTATTTTATAAATAATTTCGGTGTTTGTCTACCGATTTCTATAATTCTTTTTTTATTGAATAGGTAATAATGTTACCTTTTTTAAATTAGGGATGAGTGAGAGGTTTACAAACGTAAGAGTAAACAAATATAATCAGGATGTTCCGAACTGCTAAGCTATCAGGAATTACACGTGTTATTGTGAGTTAACCGTAAAAGATAGACATATACTGTTGAGGACTTTTTTTTAGATAATTTAATGAAGAATATTTCCGTCATACATGATTTCTATGTAAGTTTAACCATTAAGGCTGCACACGCGACGGAAGCTTAAAAAATGGAGTAACTTCTCCCGTTTTCCCAAAATTTCCCAAAATTCCCCTTGACTTCTCTGCTGGAAAGTATACAAAAACCTGCGCAGGAGTATGAAGAATAATTGTACCAAGTTTCGTTAAAATCCGTCGAGTAGTTTTTGTTTCCATAAGGAACATACAAACCGACAGACAGACAGACAGACAGACAGACAGACAGACAGAAAGACAGACAGACAAAAATTTTACTGATTGCATTTTTGGCATCAGTATCGATCCCTAATCACCACCTGATAGTTATTTTGAAAATATATTTCATGTACAGAATTGACCTCTCTACAGATTTATTATAAGTATAGATAAGACCTATTTTCAGTAGAGATTTTGTCTATGGACAGACAGTCAGTGCTCTAGCTGTCGATGGTAGGTTAATGTTTTTCTTTTGTATTATGAAGGTCTACTCTTTACGCCGAGAATGATAATTAGCATACTCATCTCTTCTACCCATATTAACATTTATTTCTGTCTCACTCACACGCACCGAATATTCGGATTTTGACATTTTGATATGTATAGAACAATATAAATATTGGCGCTTTCTATTCGATAAAACCAACGACAACTACGGAGGTCTGTATCGTTGGATTCGTCGATCTCATGTATAAGCAAATGACAAAATATCGTACATTCGTTTCGTGTGAGCGAGACAGAAATAAATTTTAATATGAGTTAGAAGATATAAGTACGCCTATTATATAGATTGTATATAAATTGTAAATAAGAACTAACCCTAGCATTAAGCCTTTCTACTAACAACATTGAGTCTTAGTTACTTGTTTATTGAATTTTAATAAATAATTATCGTTCTTGATGTGAAGAGAGACCCTCTTAAGTAGTATAATGAAGAAGAAAAAGTTATGATGGTGGTATTATTTAAAGAGTACTATTTATTCATCACAACACATATTTATTTCAGGTAGCAGGCTACCTAAATCTAATGGCGAATTCAATCGACAACTTCACCCACGGTTTGGCTGTTGGTGGGTCTTTTCTCGTGGGGTTCCGTGTGGGATTATTAACCACTTTTGCTATACTTGGTAAGTGACATAAATGCATACATATACGAACGGATAGATTATCTATTTCATTCATCAAGCCAGGTTTTTATTTGGCAATTATATCATTCAATTCGACATATAATGTAGTTTTAAATCTGGTACCTTTTTGCCTAGAATATGTAGTCAAGTAATAGGGAACAGATTTATTGCCAATTTATATTATATACACACAAATACTAACAACTACAAAACCCAAACCGGATAGTCAGACCTTAAAGAAAGAAATTTCTGTCCCCTTTTGGAAGTTTTTGAAAAGACTGTAAAATAAATGCTGTTAGTGATGGATCTTCAACCGCACCACTCAAAAAATTCTTACAAAGCCTTAATACCCTTAATCACTTCGTCTAATACCCGAAAGATGGAGTAGTGCTATTTCAAAGCTAAAACTACACTGCCCTGAAAACAAATTTTGGCTTGGAAGCTACATAAACTTCGTTTATAACTTATTATTATATAAAATATCATATTTTATTTTAAATATGTATATTTAACTTTCCAGTTCACGAAATCCCTCACGAGGTGGGCGATTTTGCTATTTTGTTAAAAAGCGGGTTTACTCGCTGGGAAGCAGCTAAGGCACAGATTGTAAGTATAAATTAATACATACATATACTCACGGCTGCTAGTCCCTAGAAGGGGTAGCCAGAGCTAAGGAATTAGAAATTCCTCAGCCACTTTTGGAAAGTTGAGTGGGGAAAAGATGGTAAAATAAAGGGTGTTGGTGATGGGTCTCCAACCGCATCGCCCAAAAATCCCTTAAAAGCCCCAATACCGTTAGTCGCCTCTTACGTACACCCACCGGAAGAAATGGGGTAGTGCTATTCTAAGCCGACACTACACAGCAAATGTATATATATCTCATTTATAATTTACCTTATTACTAGCCATTATTACCTCAATGACTTGAACTTTTTACTGGGGTAATAGTAATTACCAAAGGAAGACATGATCGAAATTCGACGATGAATTTCAAAAGTCACAGTCGGAGTATCTTTTATTTAATTCGAATAATGTTGTACCATTCATGCCTATATTGTTTTGAAACTATATTCCATAAATTCATAATGCAAAATAAAAATGTTTCACAATCTTGAAAAAACAAGGACAGTTCCTTATATTCTGATAAAATAAATGAATGAATTCCACTTTTTACTTTACCACGATCTTAACCCAATATTTGTTAAAATATATGATGTTTTTTTTAAGGCTACCGCATCGGCTGGTTTGATTGGAGCAATGGCAGCCTTGATATTTAGCGGGGCTAGCAATTCTATAGGTAAATAAACAAAAAAACACCCTTTATTTTTACATACATACATACATATACTCACGGCTATAAATCCCTAGAAGGGGTAGCCAGAGCTAAGGAATTAGAAATTGCGGAAAGATGGTTAAAGAAAGGTTGTTGGTGATGGGTCTCCAACCGCATCGCCCAAAAATCCCTTAAAATCCCCAATACCGTTAGTCGCCTCTTACGTACAACCACCGGAAGAAATGGGGTAGTGCTATTCTAAGCCGACACTACACAGCAAATTACATCAAATACAGTATGATCTCAAAAGAGCAGGTGTAAGAAATGTGAAAAATGTAATGGCATGTATGAAAAGATTGATTATTGTAGACGAAGCTCATGAGTTTTGCTATGATCGTACAAAATGGCGATCGATATATTCTGCCTTCCCCGATGGAAACGAATGGCTTGAGTATATGTATGTATGTGTGTTTATATATTTTTTGGATATGTTCTTAGTAGTAGAAACGTTTGAAATATATTTACAAACATACATACATACATATTCTCACGCCGTTAGTTCCCAATGGGGTAGGCAGAGACTATCCATCGCCACTTTGTACGATCCTGGCAAACCTCTCTAGCTTCATTCACATCCATCAATCTTTTCATACATGCTCTTTTATTCTTCATACTACGGACACCTGCCTTTTTGAGTACATTTTCTATTTGATCCAAATGTGACCTCTAAGGTCGTCCTCTACTAAAATTACTTTCCACATTGGCTTACAAACATATATTCCCTATTTATTTAGATCTCATTAACTCTTTTTATGATTTAAATCTGGATAAATAGTGATTATACCTCTAACCATTCTATTAAATTTTGATTACATCTTACATTTTATTTTTTCAGAAGCAAAAACATCCTGGATAACTCCGTTTACAGCCGGCGGGTTTCTCCATATAGCGCTTGTAACAGTGTTGCCAGACTTATTAAGAGAAAAAGACAAAAAGGAATCATTAAAACACCTGGCAGCACTACTCACTGGTATCGGACTTATGGCTTTTATGACCTCTTATTTTTAAGATTAAAAAAATATTTTTAAATTGTTAAAAAAATAATCTTTATTGGGTATCTTTTTTTGTGAGATATCTAACACTAAATATTAAAACTACCAAAGAAATATCGATCACTTGGGAACACCCGTTGTAAGCCAAGTAAATATTTCATAATATGACTGTGAATGAAATAATATATATGATGATGATGAAATATAACTTTGCTTTTTCGCACACATAAAATATAGTAGAATACTACTTTTATTTCAAAATATAGTAGAAAAAAAATAATAAAAATAAATATTCAATTTATATTAGATATTTAGCTGCATTTTAGTTGGAAACCATAATTTTAAAGTACTATTTCTAACATAAAGTATTACTCAATTATTTAACTTGTATTAAAAGTTGATAAAAGTGTCGGTTAATCAACCTAACAATGTGAAGACTATTTCTAAATTTTATTACATGTTTTGTCATACGTACATATACTCACGGCTATAAATCCCTTAACGGTGTAGCCAGAGCTTTGGAATAAAAAATTCCTCAGCCACTTTTGAATGTTGATTGGGGAAAAGATGGTAATAATAAATGTTTTTGGTTACGGTACTCCAACCACATCACCCAAAAATCACTTAATAAGCCCCTATACCCTTAGTCGTCTACCCACGGGTAGAAATGGGGTAGTGTTATTCTAAGCCGACACTACACAGCAAAAGCCGTGTGACAAAAATAATGAAAGAAATACATTTTAATGCATACATATTAATTTATCCAGGTTTAAATGGGTGTTCCGCGCTGTTATATGTCTTGGTAGTCTGATTTAGTTAAATTTTACATCTGTAGTTAAGATATTCCTTAGAAAACTGGATTACAATACTCTTATGACATATGTCAATTATCGTTTGACATATGTCAATTATCGTTTGACATGTGTCAATTATCGTTTGACAAATGTCAATTATGTGATTTAGTTGCTTTTATAGATTTGTTGCCTTTGAAATATATCTTAAGTAGAATGATAAAACCAAAGTTTAGTAAATCCGCATAGTTTTTTAAATAATTATATGAATTCTTTGTAGTAACACCATCTTCTTATATTTTCACTTTATGAAAAGCTATTTTTATTAGAAACTTACTCTTTATTTTTCATTACATAAAATAGAGGCAAAAATAGTATTAGTGACAAAAAACATTAAAATAAGCATGTAGAATAATAAGTAGAAATGGGGTAATGTTATTCTAAGCCGACACTACACGGCAAGACGCAACACGTGAGTGATCGTAAGAGGCGACTAAGGGTATTGGGACTTTTTATTGGATTGTTGGGCGATGCGGTTGGAGACCCATTACCAAAAACCTTTATTTTACCATCTTTTCCCCACTCAACTTCCAAAAGTGGCTGAGGAATTTCTCATTCCAAAGCTCTGGCTACCCCTTTAAGGGATTTATAGCCGTGAGTATATGTATGTATGGAAAATTGAGTAAAAATTTATTATCTGTGTTTGTTTGATACAATATGCTAAGTAGCCCTGAAAAATTCTTAGTTTTTTTTAATTCATGTGTATGATGGATTAAAAAAATAGGAAACACAAAAAAATACTTTAAGTTCGAAACCATTATATTTATATTAAAATGTTTCATATTTTAAAGTAGAAATCAAGTGTTTAGTTTTAGTTGCTCATTAAAAATAGAGTTAATAACACTAGTTCCAAATTTCATTCGTTAGCATACGAAAGATACTCTTCTTATTACATACATACATATACTCACGGCTATAAATCCCTAGAAAAGGTAGCTAGAGCTAAGGAATCAAAAATTCCTCAGCGCTTTTGGAAGTTGTGTGGGGAAAAGGTGGTAATAATAAATAAATGTTTTTGGTGACGGGTCTCCAACCACATCGCCCAAAAATCACTTAAGAAGCCCCTATACCCTTAGTCGCCTCTTACGATCACCCGCGGGTAGAAATGGGGTAGTGCTATTCTAAGCCGACACTACACGGCAAACACATGTTACTACTTTATTTATAATATTATTCATATGTATATAAATTTGTTTGAATTGCAACAATCATTAATAAATCAACTACAGCGGGTAATTTATATTTTTCTTGCGTTTATGTGTTATTAATGTAATATTTAGTAAATGTGGATGGGATTGTTAGTTGAGGACGGCCTCGTAAAACTTTTCTGGACCAGATAGAAAACGTTCTTATAAAGGCGGGGGTCCGAAGTGAGAAGAATAAAAGAGCATGCATGAGAAGGATAATGAATGTAAGGGAAGCAAGAGAGGTTTGTCAAGATCGTACTAAGTGGCGATCGATAGTCTCTGCCTACCCCAATGGGAATAATGGGCGTGAGTATAAGTAAGTAAGTAAGTATTTAGTAATTAGAAATGTGTAAACAGTATTATGTCCGATCTAATAAGAAAACTTATTATAGCTCCAATAGGAAATCATCCTCGAACTAAACAATCCAATATGATAAATAAGTTAATACGTAAAAATACATGATACCGTATGTGCTGTAAAAAATATGCGAAAAATATTACAAATATTCAAAAAAAACATTATTGGAAATTACTTCTTGCGAGTCATACATTTCTTAATTAAGTAAAAATATAGTAAAGCAAGGTATAAATAAGACTAAAAAAAATTGCTCCTTCCTATTTCTCGAATATATCGTCCTTTTAATCGTTTTAATTAAGTACCGAGCTCACTGTGTAAGAAATAAATTTTATTTGTTACTATTGTGGGAGTACTGTTAGAGCACACACTATAGCGGACTCACTCGCACATAGCAGCGTCTCACTCATATCCTACATCGCGGTGTGTATATGTTTTTCGAGTTAAGCTGTATATTGAATAGAACGGCTGCATCACAAGTTTTTATTTATAATAGGGGCATTCCAGGAGAAATGGGAAAATGAGTATTTTTTTTAAATTGATTTGATTATAACCACTTTAGTCTTAACGTAATGTGTATGAGTTATATTACTATGATTTGCAAAAAATATGTAGAAAAAGAACAAAAAAGTATTTTTTTTCACTATGGCAAGTTGGACGACAAGGTTTTCGAGTAGTACGATTTTTTACCGCCATGTTAGCAACACTGCTTTCGGTCATTTTGCATACAATTTTCAACAGCACAGTGTCCTACATTGTTACGAATTTATTCAACTTCAATTTGATGTGAAAATATTGCGGAAAAGGTAAGAATTTTACTCTAAAACCCCTAAAAACAATGAGCACGTAGCATGTCCTGCCAGTCACACGAAATCATACAAAAGTTGTTATTCTAACTTTAAAATATGTTTCCTAAATGGGAGCTTTTCGGAAAGTAAGAATTGGCTAATTGTTAAGCTGTTTAGCATATATGTTTGGTGTTATGGATGAAAGGGTGGAAAAGAGGTGGTTTTAATTTTTGTCCCACCAGTCACTGTGACTGGTGGGACATTTTTTTTAACACTTGTTTTGGACTGTTCTAAGCATTTCTAACCTGTTTTTTTTTATTTTTGTTAGTGTGATTGCTTTTAATTTCTGCCTTTAAGATGAATGCTGCTGAGCGTTAATGAAAATCAAGGGAAAACCTAAAAAATGATGCAACTAAGTGGAAGACTGCTACGGAAGACCAAAAAAGCTTTACGTGAAACTAATGAGACTGCAAAAATTCAATGGAGAGAGAAGGAGAGGCTACGCAAAAGAAAACAGAGAGAAAAGAAAAAGTTAGAGGGTATCAAGAAGACCTTCTCTTTCGCCGTTGGGTTCTTACAAGACTATAAATACCTTGAAAAAAGCAGTTGGAAAAATTAGAGAAGTTCTTCCTGAAAAGCAAACCAAAAAGTCAGCTGTATTGATGCATGTTTTAAAGGAAATGTTACCAACGGAGGCTATTCATCTAAGTGCTAAAACAGTTAAACCTACAGTCGTAACAAAAGGAAACAGAAGTTGGTTAAACATTTTTATGAACAAGATGACATAAGCCGCCCATCTCCTAATAGGAAAGACACTATGTCAATCAAAGATAAAGAAACAGTTAAACGTGCTCATGTCGCTAAGAGGCACATGATGATGACCATTGAGGAAGCATATTCCCTGTTTAGAACTGAACATCCCGACATAAACTTGGGGAAGAGTAGGTTTTATGAACTGAGACCGCTCCATGGGAGACCTATGAGTGAGATGCCTCATAATGTATGTGTCTGCAGCTACCATGCAAATTATGCGTTTTTATTAGAAGCACTGAATAAGTTTCTTCCAAACCTGCCAATTAGGAGACGGCACTAAATTCGTAATGGACGAATCGAGCGAACCGTACCATATTTCTATTAACCAAGTGATGAAAATTGTTAAAGAACCAGCATGAACAATCCATTGTGTGAGAGCAACACTTTTATTTGATTAAATATAATTTAATAAAACCAAAAAGTATATTTTTTGTACCAATTTCTTACTTGTCCCACCAGTCACAAAAGGCTGTCCCACCAGTCACAATTTCTACTTTCCATATTTTCTTGTAGAAACTAAATCTAGTGCCCATTTTAAGTTCTTGTTGTAGTATATTTAATCAATAAATAGTGCTTAGTACAATACATCTGGCTAAGTACAGTATTTGGGCTAAAATCGCGATTGACAGTGCAGAAGGTGGAGGGGAGGTATTTTTGAGTGTCCCACCAGTCACACTCCTTTGACAAATAAAATATCACTAAAATATTTAAATATAATAATATTTTAGATACAGGTTTCAAAAGTTGGTTCATAATCTATTGTAATATATATATTTGATCATTATATCAGATTAAATAACAAAGTTACAGGTCTAAACATTAGGGATTTTGGAGTAAACTGTCCCACCAGTCACAATGGAATGCCCCAATAGCGATTAAAAGATAATCATCTTGGATAAAAATCTATATAAATATCATATTAGTAAGGAGATACACCAATTTTAACATAAAAATGGATTCAAATTGGCTCATAAGATTTCTTGACTTGAGAAAGTTATGTATAACTTCATAAGGAATATTAACTAAAATGGAAAGATAAAACTTATATACGTATCTATATGAACGCACAAGATTATGATATTTCTTATGTAGAATTATGCAATATTATCTATTAAAACAAAATTAGTTACGAATTAACTATACCAGTACAAATCAATGTCAAAATGAATTTTGATGGTAAAAAAGGTTAAATTTTATTTTCTAAGGCTTAATGTATTTAAGTTAGAAAGCAAACCTATTGGTAAAGACATTAAATTCGAATATAATTAAAATCATTGGTCGTTAATCAATTACCTATTTTTTAAAATAAGATGAATTTTTGTTAGATAGATATTTTTTTATTATTTTACCGCCCGATCACCAAAACCCATCACAATAATTTGCCAAAATATTATGTTATTTTATCAAAGTCAACTTATTTCAATTGGTGTCGAAGCGGTTTTGTAATATAAAAAATGAATTGAATTATATGAAAACCTTAACTTAGTAGGCACTGTCATCTTTGAAAGTCATAGGAGAGACTTTAATATATTTAAATTTCAATGAAATAAAATGAGGGCATCTCTTGAAAGTCATTTTTAAAATAAATATAGTTTTTTGAACAGTAATATATAAAGGGATAATAATTTCCCGTGAAAATGATCGTTTAGGCCTATCGTCCAGCTATCTATCTCGCTTAGTGCACGTTGGTAACACTTTTTTGTGCTCTTAGCATAGCTACTTCAAGCGACCTTTTAACTAGATATCGCGTGGTATAAAACATCCATCTCTTTCTCACTTACATATTATTGTATGCTGTCATCTCATTCTAACCGATATTGTGACTAAAATTGCGCTCGTGCTGCGCTACCAGCTATCGTTCTTTTATTTATAGGGAATTATCACGTCAAAACTAACTTACCGATGAAAAAACTATAAAAGTCATATATCAGAACGTACCTGTTGATCAAAATAATAAATGTACTTATTATTACAAGATCACGATCGCTGCGAATATTAGATAGAAAAAAGTATTTTATTTTAGTTAGTTTAGTATCGTTTTATGGGACCAAAAATATGAAATAAAAAGGCCCACAACAGCAAACTAAAGATGTTTAATAATAATCTCACAGCATCACAATACAAACTATTGAAGTATCTAATGACATAAAATAAAACAACTAAAATATAGTAATGTTCATATTAAATATGTATATCCTGTTAAATATGTTTTTCTATAGTTGGGTCCCTTTTTATTTAAGATTTTCGGTTCTATTCAATCCTAGTGTCGAATTGTTTATAAATCATTCAATGTGCAGTTATTACTTTATTGTTGCATTTTAGTGTGTTTTGTATATTCAAATCAGAAAATACTCTTTACAATAAATAATTGTAATCCTTGATATTATTTTTTATACCTATTTTACATTCATATTTAAAAAACCATCTTAATGCAATATCAATAAAAAAAATATTGTTTAAATAATAACAACTTTAAAGTTTACATATTAAATGAGAGAGTTGCCCTTTCGAAACCCTTTTTTTTAAAAAAAGTTTTCATTCCTTAAACCAAAGGGTAAAAATATTTTCAATGTATATTAGTGGCTTAACTCAAATATCCACGACGAATATCCCCGCAGGGGTTGGCATAGGTACTAATACTTCTGAACATCACGTGATATTGTGACGTGGTGTTCAGAGAACCCACTCAATTTAAAAATTTACTGAAATACCTCAAAAAGGCAAAAACTTTCAGTCGCAGGTTTTATTAAATTGTTTACTTGTATTTCAATCTAATGCTTAAATTTTTTATAATCTTAAAGTTTAATTTAAGATGAACTAGTACTACAGTTATGTGAAAATGTAGATTACTGTAAAGTATAAATGTATAAAAAATATGCTATTCCTGTGTGTTTATGTATTTTTAGGTTAAGTTTTAGGTAAAACTCACTATCTATTGGTTTTATCTTATTTTTTGATAACTCATAAATATTCGTTTACCATCAATTGTGTGTTTAAGTTGCAGCCAGTGTACGAAATGTATAAAATCTATGAAATCAAGCAAGAGGTAGACAGAGCCATCACATTTTAGTATCATGTAATGTTATTGTAAATCATTTTTGTCGGTAGCTCAAATATCTAGGCTATTTGTATTGAAAGTCAGAGTCACTAAGAAATACTGTAGATATATTTTGTGATAAAGAAATGCCATTCAATTGTATTTTACGTTATTTTAGAATAAGTGTTGATTGCGTTGTGTTAAAATATTACAAAAAGTATACATTATATACTAATTATTTGAAAATCATTCAGTTGTTTTACTTAAGACCATACCCATACATACATACATATACTCACGGCTATAAATCCCTAAAAGGGGTAGCCAGAGCTGAGAAATCAGCAATTTCTCAGCCACTTTTGGAAGTTGAGTGGGGAAAAGATGGTAGAATAAAGGTTGTTGGTGATGGGTCTCCAACCGCATCGCCCACAGATCCCTTAAAAAGCCCCAATACCGTAAGTCGCCTCTTACGTACACCCACCGGAAGAAATGGGGTAGTGCTATTCTAAGCCGACACTACACAGCTTACCATACCCATATTCACGAAAATGTTTGAAAAAAAGGCAGACATCCGAAGTGTGCTAATTAAAGGGCATATATGAAAAGATTGATGAAGCTCGAGAAAGTCTGCCTGCACTGCCTACTTCATACATACATATACTCACGCCGTTAGTTCCCATTGGGGTACGCAGAGACTATCGATCGCCACTTTGTACGATCTTGGAAAACCTCTAGCTCCGTTCCCATGCATCAATCTTTTCATACATGCTATTTTATTCGGCATATTTCAGACACCTGCCTTTTTAAGCACATGCTCTATTTGGTCCAATTGAGTCCTCTGAGGTCGTCCTCTACTAACATCATCTTCTACATTGGCAAACGTTCGTCGAATTTTGTTTTCCTTGGTATACGCCACCGAATAGTTACCAAAATAAGAAACCGAATTTCAGACGAGTCGATCGACCGACGCACTGATTTTTTAAAAGCGTATATCTTAAGAAAATCATCTCTTTTGTTTTTGTAAAATTAAATACTATGTAAAAGTAGAGTGGTAGATCATATTTCAGCAATTGTCTTTATCAATAAAAGTTCAGATATTAGAATTATAATCACAAAACATAAAATATGTTTTAACAACTAGATACATGTTAGACTGATGCGAATTTACCTCATAGGTTATCTAATGATTTATAAGTTGTTGTTACAAATCAAACTGATTCTATGTTTATAATAATACTTTTTTTAGGATTCCGTACCTCAAAAAACAAAAACGGAACCCTTATAGGATCACTTTGTTGTCCGTCTGTCAAGACCGTTTTTCTCAGGAACGCGTGGAGCTATCAAACTGTACTGTCAAAATAGCAGCTCTAATACTACTCAGGTCTGCTGTCCCTGGAATCTGTAAAAAAAACAAACTCCTAAGCCAACGAAATCATAGATAGCGCTATTTAGGCCGCAAATTTTCGAAACTCGCACGGGAATCAAAACCTTCAGGGTACTTCCAGTGAACTTAGAATCTTGAAATTTAGTACGAAGTAACGTCTTATAGTACAGATAAAGAAAAAATTACCAAAATCGTTAGTTTTTAGTTACATCATATAATAAAAAATATTTGTGAAAAATGTTGTGATGGGTGAACTTTTACTTACATACCTACAGGTTTGTAAGGAACTCTCGCACTTGACCGTTTTTTTTTACCTAATTTATGGGTTTTCTCTTAGAGACTCGAGAATTCCGCCTCGAGAATTCAAATAGTTCGAGAAAACAGAAACCCTATTCGCAGAATATCGTATCTACCTGCATGAGCCAGCACGAGCGCTAATCTCATTCTAACCGATATCGTGTGATCGTGTCGATAAAATAGCGCTCGTGTTAGGCCTCCTGCCCGGCTAGTACGAGCGGTGTTTAAACTAGTTATCGCGTGGGATAAAGCAGCCATCTCTTACGCACTTACTTAGTATCGTATACTGCCATCTCGTTCTAACCGTTATCGTGTCGATAAAATAGCGCTCGTGCCTACCCCGCTGATACGACAAGTACTAATTAAGTTTAAGAATATAGCTATGCGGGACGAAGTATTGTCTCACTTGTATACAATTGTCTCAGCTATTTACCAAAAGGCGACATGATGTCTTCATCGCAGCACAGCGAGAGTGTGGTATATCACAGAGCTGGATTTGAGGAAGGTTTTGGCAGGCATCGCATCCCGACGGTTTCAGAGATTAGTGAACCGTCTTTTTTTGAATTTGGTGGCTATGTTTATTATTGGGCATATTTTATTTTTCTTATTTTGTATATTACATACATACATACATATACTCACGGCTATAAATCCCTAGAAGGGGTAGCCAGAGCTAAGGAACTAGAAGTTCATCAGCCACTTTTGGAAAGTTGAGTGGGGAAATGATGGCAAAATAAAGGTTGTTGGTGATGGGTCTCCAACCGCATCGCCCATAATCCCTTAAAATCCCCAATACCGTTAGTCGCCTCTTACGTACACCCACCGGAAGAAATGGGGCAGTGTTATTCAAGCCGACACTACACAGCAATTTTGTATATTATTTTTTTATAATAATTATTTAGTTTAGTGAAATGAGTTTGTTTTATTTGAGTTTAATTGACCATGTTTTTGAAGCCCTTGAATTACTTAAAATTTATTGATCTTACCTTCCAGAGGTTGTCTTGAAGAGCTGGATTTTAGCGATAAGACCTCTCTGGTACTTCTGTGTAAAACTATTTTTTTAATTCTGCAACTAATTTCCGATTTCATGTGCAATTAAGATATTTTTTTGGGATTCATAGCCGTGATTATAATATGTATAAAATAATGATACATATAAATTGAGTATTATCTAAGACTTTAACGGTTGCACATTTCAAAAACCCATGTAATTTAAAACACGAGATTAAATAACTGAACATCAATAGTTGTTTTAATTACATATAAATTTAGTTAAAAAATTGCAATTTCTCTCCAAAATCTACATTTTAAAAGTTACATTTTCCATACCAAACTACTGAAGTTTTGCGTTTTGATACATTCAGATTACAAAAACTATCAAAGCGATTATCAAAAAGCAAAAAATGAATGGGTGTGTGGTCCCATGTATTTGGATAGCCCATTGTGCAACCCCTGAATGGTGTGGAGCAGTGACAATGAAATTGTGTGGGGTGTGCTCGTGAACTCACCACACTCGATTGATAGCGCTTTGATTTATAAACACTCGACGATGTGGCAGATTTGAACAATCATATACATAAATAAATACATACATATACTCACGGCCATGAATCCCAAAAAGGTGTAGCCAGAGCTTCAGAACTAGAAACTCCTCAGCCACATTTGGAAGTTGATAGGGTACAAGATGGTAGAAATAAGGTGATGGGTTTCCAACCGCATAACCCAAAAATCACTTGAAACACCCCATATTCTTAGTCGCCACTTACGACACGCGGGGATATAACATACATACATATACTCACGGCTATATTTCCCTAGAAGGGGTAGCCAGAGCTAAGGAATTATAAATCCTTCAGCCACTTTTGGAAGTTGATAGGGTACAAGATGGTAGAAATAAAGTATCGTAGGTGATGGGTTTCCAACCGCATAGCCCAAAAATCACTTAAAACGCCCCATATTCTTAGTCGCCACTTACGATACGCGGGGATGTAAAGGGTTAGTAATTTGTATATTGATACTGAAAAATAACATTGAAGTGTTTATATGTTCCTAATATTAAACATACATATACTTTCGGCTATATCTTCTTCTTTCGTCTTCTATTTCTTTCTTTCTACTTCACGAAATTCCCTTACGGTTAAGCATATTTGAGTGTTCTTAACGTATTTTTAGGGCTATACCGACGGAAATATCATTGTTACTCAATTGTAATTGAATGTCGCGTATGTCATCATCATCGTTTATGTAATGTTTTTCCTCTTCTGGATTTTTTTTTCTTTTGTATTTCTTTCAATGCTTTAAGCAGGCGTAAAATGGTTGTATGTGTTTTTTTTGTTTACAATTTTTTTTCAATATAATCAGTAAGGTGAACAACGAACACAAAAATATGTTCGTGGATCATCTAGGTGGACATAGGTGGCCCACGAATTTATTTTTATGTTCGTGGTCCACATAGGTGAACTTAGCGGGTGTACCAAGACCAATACGGGCAATTTGGGGCATTATCTAGCATTCTGCCAAATTAAATTCATATACATTATGTACTCAAGGAGCCTTTTTGCCTTAAACACACAAACATCTAAACTTTCACATTTATAATATTAATAGGATACCAACCATGATATTTACCGTGATTAAAAGCTTTTTTATTAATAACAGAAACCTCTATTAAGTATATAGTTTTAAAGATACATACATACATATACTCACGGCCACAAATCCCAAAAAGGGTTAGCCAGAGCTTTAGAGTTACAAACACCTGAGCCACATTTGGAAGTTGATAGGGGACACGATAGTAGAAATAAAAAGACAAAAGTTTCAAAGATACGTATTAGTAGCCCAATTTATTCCAAAAATGATTTTAATTAGGACCCTTAAATATTTTATTTCCGAACCATAAATATCAATAGTTATTGATTAAACGAATCTTCCCTTCAATATGTACGGATGTGGATGGTTGATGTGATCATTAGCGCAATGACAAATCACGCGCCATGGGGGGCTGCCATAGATGTAGTAAACTGCAGACCAGTAAGTGGGAACAGTGACACTATTCCATTTTGTAGATTGAATGTTTATATATAAGTGAAACCTCAAAATCTTAAGTTTAAGATAACTTTCGTTTGGTCTTTTCATTTTATGTTCAGCAATTTATAATATTGATGTTAAGCATTGAGAATATAATTATACCATTGATATTCTTGGAGAATTTCTCCCACTGTCAATCCAAAGTTAAAATTTGTGACATTTGTGTTGTATTTAAACTGTTTGCTGTATAGTGTCGGCTTAGAATAGCACGACCCCCATTGTTTCCCGTGCGCATTTGTAAGAGGCGACTTAGGGTATTCGGGTTTTTTGAGTAATTTATGGGCGATACGGTCTTTTTCCCTCTCAATTTCCAAAAGTGGCAACGAATTTTTTATTCCGAATAGCTCTGGCTACCCCTTCAAAGGATTCATAGCCGTGAGTATATGTATGTATATATGTTAAATTGAACTAAGGATGACTTTAAACCAAACGTTTATTCAGCACAATTTGTCTGAAGTTTGGCATGTCTATGGGGCAGCCATATTTGTTTACTGTCGTCGGTGGTTAGCTTACTTTCTATTGCATGAATACTTGCGGTTTCAATGCACTTTACCTTCTATTGTTGTGCTTTTAATATATTGATTAATAATATCATACTATAGGTTGCGAAAAAGAATTCTCACATTACTTACGTGAACTCATATTTTATTTAATGGTTTCTAAATTTCGTTACGGTCCGATTGTAAGAGAGAGATATTTTTTGATTATACAAAACAACGACCTTGAAACTTTAATTGATATAGCGTTAGATACATTTCTGGCTGTTGAGCCTATAACATACATATACTTACGGCTACATATAGTACCCAGAGCATCAGAATTATAAATTATTAATTTACATTTGGAAGATGAGTGAGGAAAGAATTAGAAAATAAAAGTTGATGAAATCCATCACCAACCGCACGACCCAACAATCACCAGGTTTATATAAACTAACATAAGGTTAATATAATATATAAGGATAATATATAAGGTTTATATAACTTTTTCGAGACCTTCAATCAAACGCAACGCACAAAATATGATATTCTTATAAAATTGCGTGGGAGCATTTTTGCAAGGTGTTTTGGTACTTTAAACAAAATTAAAAATCGTATCCAATCAATCACTTACATGACATTGCAGGTCGCTTTTTTTCAATCTGTCAAAAAAGGCGGTAAAAATAGTGATGTCTGCTCAAAACCACGATTGCGCAAATCGAATTTGAAGCACTTGCGTGAGAATATTATTTTTTACTTTTCTTTTCAGAAAGTTTATGAATGAAATAGTGAGCGCACTACCCGCTCTAAATAATACTATTTGTATTGTTAAAAGTCAAACGTTAAATCGATTACTATTTAGTTTTACTCGGTTACATTCCTTTACGTAGGGTGGAGTTGATTTATAAAACAATTGAGACAGAATGCGAGGCACACTATTTTGGTTTTTAGTTAAAATATATTTTATCTTTATTCTGGTGACATTCGTTTGATACTATTTTATTACTTTGAACTAGATTGTTAGCATTTTGTTTCAAGAATCGCAAGCCAAGTTTTGAATATAGTTTTTGTAGTGGTAATAAGTTTCCGAATATCATTTTATGAAATGTTAATATTTATTATTAACCATACTAAAACAAGGACTATAAACACCTTGTAAGAGGCAAAGGTACCAGTTATTCCGAACAATATGAAACACATTATTGTATCGCCTGATAAGTATTAATTATTTCCATTTTATAGACAAGGAGAATCTATAGATATGCACAAAAATTCAGAAATACAATGTACTTTTTTAAAATATTTATTCATTCTCGTCTCCAAATAATGGTTACCCCACAGTAGTAGTCAGGTAGCCGTATAGATCTTTTTGCGCGGGCGTGATGGCCGACCACCTGACCCGGTTCCCATACTTACTACACGCTACCAACTTAACAAAGCTATCACTTTATTTGTACACTAATTTATTGGCACCCTGGGATTATAAAAAAAACTGCGCTTTGTGAGAAAGTACGTTTGGTGATTAAAATTTCAAGTAGATGTATTTAGTTATAAATACTTTTTGAAAGGACCTTTTTTGCAGGAATTTTAATAATATTTGTTAGTTTTGAACACGGAACAAAATATTTAGCTGCTATACATGGATTCTTTAAGTGATATGATACCTACCTCCTTCTGGGAAACTAGCTTTTCATAAACCTAATAAATAAAACAACACTTATTTGCAAGACTCGTTGGATCGCGAACGATAATATCCATAAAAATTTAAAAACCTATTAATAACTCATAAAAGATCGAACTATTAATTATCAAAAAAAGAAACAACAGAATTATGAAAGTAATGTAATGTAACAGTCGTATAAAGATAAATTCAATAATACAGTGTCAATGCAAAAACTGATTTTTCTGAGCTCTAAGTAAAAAAATATACATAAGATATTCAAAAGTACTAGTAATAGTGCGGTGGTGTGGTAATGGCTGCTTCTATCTACCTATACTACTCGCGGCTGTAAATTATTAGGTAGCTAGAGCTATGACATTCACAATTTCTTAGCGACTCTTGCAAGTTGATCGCAGAAAATTTAGGCATAATAGTATGGATGGGTCTCCAGCCACAAAGGCAATCTGCCATTTATAAGTAAGAGACTTTTTTAGGCAGCAGTTTTTTTTCTTATCGCTTCGCCACCAAACTCATGTGAAGTTCAAATAAAGAACGACAAAATTCCCAACCAGAAAAAAACAAATAGCTTAAACGCATCCAAAAAGAGGTGGCGCGCGTATTTCAAACAAAAAAGTATTTTTTTAGCCTCTATAAGCTGGTATCAAACATATATCACCTATTTATACGATAACCCGCCTACACCCCGAACAAATTTGTTGAATTCGTAATTTATTACGTGAATCGCTTATAGTTTCTATAAGTCAACCTTAAAAAATATCTTTTTCGGACAGGTGTGTAGGAATATCCCACGATTCTGCGTTGTCTGTGAATGAGAATATTTTTTTCTCCAAAAAAGGGACTGAACTGACCCGCACCGTGTAAACATTGATTGTTTGTAGCCAAAAAATGGTAAAATTATTGAATGGATAAAAGGACGATCTTTTTATGTCCTTAGTATTGTAAATTGGGTTGGTCTAGCTCAACCTGTTTCAATATATAATGCATCTTGGAGATCACGGTTTATAACGAAATGCAGAATATTTAATGTAGTAGCTAGTGAGCTGTGTTTCATGATATAAAAATATTTGTCGTATGGCTGGACCATGCAGAATGCAGATAGAGCGTGCGAAATGCGACTGGTGGCGTCTGTATAAATTACTATACAAAAACAGCAGCACTACCCAGATAAAGTTTAAGACAGCAAATCTTAAGACAAATAATAGTTTTTGAAAATCTCTTTATTTAAATGCATTTTTTAATATTTTGTTATGCATTGTATCTACCATCAACCAAGTCCGAAGTAAGCAGAGTAAAAAAATTTTTTGGGAAGAATAATGAACATGAGAAAAGCAATAGACGTTTGCCTGACAAATATGTAATGCAATTCACATTGACACGTCAAATTATTACAGCTTAAACTTGATGTTGAAGATTAAAACCTAGTTAAACTTACTTATTTATAACGCATATGACAATATTGTTTGTTTGAAAATATGTGACAACAATACTATTGATTTCATTTAAATTTTTGTATAATGTTATAAAATACTGGTGCTGGCTGAAAACCAGCGTGCTTCAGCTGATGTGTCCTGCGTGATACGCAGCTGAGGCACATATGCTGAGCCAGAACCGATTCGGCATTCTTGGAATTCACCTAACGATTGTACTATTATTATTTTATTGCCAAATAAATTATTTTTCTTTCTTTCTTTCTTTGTATATTTATACTCAAGCCAATTATTTGCATTGGGGTAGGTAGACTTTAGCCCGGTCCTGACAAATGTCTATTGTTTACTATTAATGTTTGATCTAATTAAGAAAACGTATACTAAAGTCACATCAATGCATAGTCTGTCAAAATACCCCAAAAACGTCGCTAAAGCCATTCGCTACCGTATCTCAATGATAAATGCTTAATTCTCGCAATTGTGAAGACGCTCGGACGTCACGCAGAGATGTCTCGAGGAAGCGCTTCCGAATCTCTTTAACCGCGTTTATATGACAATTAGCATTCAGATATAGCACCAATATAGCGCTAGGGGTGACCATTCTACTCGGAGATCGTGAGAAACTAGCTCGTTATAAATTAGCAATGTTGTGATTGTTATAGATCAATGTTACGTTTACGAGTTTGATAATTCAATGTTTGAAATTAAACTAATTGTGCTCATAATATTGTTGGTTTTGGTAAGTTAACATATTTTTCTCCAGTTTTTAAATTAGAACAAAATTTGTTGAGCCTACAATGGGCGAAATTAAGGCTTGTTTTCGTATCTGAAATATCGGATCTATAATTGGTAATTGTGGCCGAGTATTTTAGATTTTATTCCAATTGACTTATTTATTTTGATTTATTTATTTTATTATTTGATTGATAATTTTCATTTATTTATTTTTGATAATGAAATTGAAATTGTAAATTGTATATGTATTTTATGTCCGAAATAAATGTTTTTTGTTTTATTTTGTTTTTTTACAATGATTGTATACTCACTTAACTTCCAAAATGAACAGACATATTTCTGATTCTAAAGCTCTGCTACCCCTTTTAGATATTAATAGCCGTGAGTACATGCATTTATGTAAGTCTCTTTAAGTACACGGATAAATCAGATTTTATAATACCACCGTAGCGTAAGCATGCAACGGGCAGATCCGAAGCATGTTGTATTATAAATCATTAAATTGATGATGAACTACAATAACGCCTCTACAAAAATGTAAGAAATCAATTCATCAAGTATCAATGGGAAGTATCGCAAAGATATCAATTTAATTTCAATACAAACCTTCGGAGATAGATTTCCGGTTCCCATTCAAAATCTTTCAAATATTTATTCAAAAAGGAACACTTTTATAAGTATAAACATTTTGACATTAGCTATTTTGTTCGAAGTTGGTCAATGGCATTTTATGAGTGTTTTTTACAGAGGGATTGCACAAATATGTCCGAAGTAAGCAGATTGCGAGAGAGTCAGAGATTCTTACAAAAGTTAAGATAGTTTTTTTACTTTAACGTTTGATGGAAACAATACAGTATACTAGAAAAGTTTGATATATTTTTTTCTAAAAAGATTAGATTTTTCTAAAGGTTAGATTGTCTAGAAAAAATATTTTTTTTTATTTTACTATTATGTTTTAATGCTTATATTATTAGTTAATAAAAAATGGAATACAGGCATACATCAAAAGTAGTTTTTTTAATAATATAAAAACAAAATAGGGTGGTGCAATATTAAGTTTGTTTGAGAAAGCGGGCCCTGCGTTTATTTCCTTTCAATAAATACAAGAGTATTTAAATGATAGAAAGTACAAAATATGAATTTGTGTATTTTGCCACCTTTTGCCAACACACTCTTTCAAATGAAAAGCATAGGCAATTTTGCTTACACTTACAAATCTTAAAGTTCTCAAACTTTTTTTATTCACTATGTCTTATTAAAAACGAATGGTTATTACAAAAACTTTAAATATTTGTACGTGAATAGTAATGATAAAAGATGTGTATGTAAATTACAAATTCTTGTTTGTCCTAATAAGCACTTTTCCACTGTTAACGGGACATAGCGTCAGAAGCGTCTTGAGGTTCAAGAAACCTATGTAAGATAGTTAGATATCTGGGGGCACGGCAGTGCCCCTGCCAAGTCTCGAGCAAAACGGGCACGGCCGTACCATCTTTTCTCGAAGCGGTTCGCGGCTGTTTCGCCCCCCCTATATCTTCGACGTGGACAAAGCTAGGAGTTTAGGTTTTCGGTGAATAATAGTAGGCATTAGAACAAGGTTAAGTTCGAAATTACACGCCAAATGAATTAATAGTTTAGGAGTTACGGTCGATCAAAGTTACACCATTTTGTCACTCACTGACTCACTGACAGATCATCAAAAATCGAAGGTACTTCTAGCAGACTTAGAAACTTCAAATTTTGCACCAAGATAGGTCATTAGCCACATATAAAGGAAAAATTATAAAAACATTAAAAAATTATATGCCATAGAAAACAATTTTATATTTGCGGTTTGGCAAGAACATTATGTATGGATTTTGACTGCATTGTTAACTTTGTTCGTTGTTCAAGTACCTATTCAATTGGATGAATACATACATAGAATAGAAAAGAATAATATAAATGTAATACATAGACTATCATTAATACAAATTAATACATAAAGTTCATTAAATTAATAAAGCTAAAACTCCATTGTATTGCGATAAATATTCTATGAGCGCTCGATAGATGGCGTTGTACCTGTCTGAATCGCTCTATGGTTTCGTTACAAAGCGCAGTGTAAGTAGTACTTCAAAATAATTCGATAATATTCATTTGATACATCTGTCAATGAAAACCCATTTCGAAACTAAAAAATATTGTAGTGATAATTGATATTCGGAGAACTTTACGTGTTATTTAGTTTAGTTTAGTTATAGTTTGTAAGTTAGTAGATATATATTTATTTAGTTAGTTATTTGTTAGTTAGTTTAGTTCTATTTAGTTTGCATATATATATAAGTTTAAGCCCTATTGTTATAGAAGTAATTGTAAATATAGTGTAATGGAACGTGAAATATTGTACATAAATGGCGACCTTTGTCCACACAGAGTCATCTCTATTCCTGGAGATGGGTCGTGTTTATTTCATTCGTTGTCATACAGCATGTATGGGAGTTTTCAGTCGTCAAACGATAAGGGAATTTTAGTAGTATCAAAGCTCAGGAGACAGCAATAGCTGAATATAATCGACTCCGAAGTATATATCGCCCAGACTTGTCTACCTTAGAAGTTACGAAGCCTCAGAGAAGAAACAAAAGAGATAGAAACAGAGAATGGGTTCTAAGCAAAGCAGTAGCTGACGTCCAAGAAATTGTGAGGTCACCTAAAAGGAAAGTAAAAGAAGAAATACACTTACAAAAAATAAATGAGATCCCACCAAAAACATTAAATGTAAAAAAATGCCAAGTCTCTCGATGCAGTCTTTCCATCGTAAAAAGTTTTGAGATCTCATAGAAGCCAAGTCCTATTCAAAATATTTCGTAGTTATAAATCAACATTTAGTAATTGTATCAATAGTTTTCTTTATATTATAATTATAGTGACTTGGCAATGAGCACAAATTAAAAGCTGCTTGCTGCCTGGAATTATGTGCAAATGTTACTGACGAGACCAGTGATCAGATTATTTGTTATGTGTGAATCATGATGGTCACTACCGACTACATTCTCCAATACAATAATTAAGAATACCTTACGGGCCATCGCTTTATGAAAGTAAATGAATCGAGAGTGCACTAAGACTGACTGCCGTTGCCGAAATTCGGTTGGGACGACACGGATAAACCAACAGAAAATTAATTTTGTGATATTAATGTTTACGCATGCGGTGTGTGTAACTTTAAACTCCTCCAAATATGCCGTTTTATTTGTTTCTTCTTGTGCTCATTGCCAAGTCACTATAATTATAATATAAAGAAAACTATTGATACAATTACTAAATGTTGATTTATAACTACGAAATATTTTGAATAGGACTTGGCTTCTATGAGATCTCAAAACTTTTTACGATGGAAAGACTGCATCGAGAGACTTGGCATTTTTTTACATTTAATGTTTTTGGTGGGATTGAACTATACATTTATCGACTAGCATCACCGACAGCCCCATGTGCCGCGCGTGCATGGAGGCTGACGAAAGTTTAGATGTCGGGATGATAGTTGCGTTATGATGCTTATATTATTAGACGGATATATTGATGAGATTTAGATCACAGTCAGTGTACCAAAGGATCGGTTTTTTTTCTCTGGAAAAATTAATAGTCCAGTCAAATTAGCACCAAAAATAGGGGTAAGGTTACATTAATTCGCACCTAGCTAAAAATTGGCATGGATGTTGAGAACCCTATTACAAATAATTTGTCAATTATCCACATCAATCCGGCGTGTGCAAAAAAAGTTATTCAAGGTCAAATGTTGCAAAAATCGGTTTTTTGAGTTTTCCAGCTAAACGGTAAGTTTTATCATAAAAATAGGTGAGACAAAAATTATTCATTATGCAATTATCTATAAAAATTGTTCAAACACTTTTTTTCCTAAGAATCACCATTTCGGAGATATAGCGATGCAAAAAGTTGAAAAAATTGTGTTACTCATAATATGCACACGTTTCCGCGTCACCCGTGAGTTAGTGTACATGGCGCGTTTTTTTTTTACGTGGTTTCCCCGGTAGGCCTATTCCACGATCTATTGTGGTTCAGTTGAGTTAAAAAGCTATTGTATTAAATTGGAAATGGTACTATTGTAGATGACAAGAGCAGTGTAAGTAATTTGAGAAAATTATTCGTCTGATTGATACGCATCTAATGGAACATAATCTATATTGTCTTCTTCTCCTTCTTCTTCTTCTTCATTTTCTTCTTCCTGCTGGGTACAAATAAATTGTTCAAAGAGCGATGCATCAGATGTCTCCTCGTCTATATCGTAAGAATCCTCTTCTACTAACGATTGGACATTGGAGCACGACTGGCCTCGACAACTGATACATGCTAATGAACAGAACAACCCAACTTTTTTACAGCCACATTTAGCATTACACCCCTTTTTGCAATTGCAAAAAATTGAATTGAGGAGTTTTTCCGGTGCAGGAGGAAGTAAAGTCTGAACTGGTTCCAATATGTTGTCAATTAACTTCCAACCCCAGTCTTCTGGGTTAAGTTTATTACCGAGCCATACTTGAACTTGATAATATACCCGAAATAGATGTTGGTGAGCAGCAGCAGCGGTTGGAGGAAGACAAGCTAATTGTACTTGTTTTTTTTATGCGTATTTTTTGCAAAAGATAAGTATCGAAACTTATCTAAGCATGTTAATTTTTTTGGAGCTTCGTAAACGGAAAGAAGAAAGCGAATTCCGTTGGTGATTATAGCTTGTGGAGTAGAGGTACTTTCTTTGAAAACGTTAGCACAATCAACTAAATCTTGTCTCTCAAACAATTTCAAAACTGTTCTTTTACCCCTTCTGAAAAATGCTGATGTCGTGTCGCAACCAGTTACTGCATGCAGAAATAATATATGATTTTGGCATTTTGAAAAAGCAGATAAACTCTTGGATGAATATATATTTGATTGTTGTTGAGCCTTCCCAGGTTTTAAAAATAAATATTTTTTTCGGTTGGCGTTCGAGCAGTAAGTAATACCAACAAATCAACATCTTCACCAACAACAATAGTTGGATTTGTCGAGTAAAATTGTTCTATTGCTGTTTCAACTATTAGGACATCAGCATCATTATCAGCTTGCTTTACAGAGATATTTTCAGACGTAAATTTTTCTTTCAACATTGTAATGAACTGAGACTTGTTGTGTGTATTTGCGAGAAATTTCTGTTGGCTGGTGGTAAATGTCATAAATTCATCAAAAATGACGTCCAAACATGAAGATGTTGTTGTAGCTCGACGACGTTGTTCCGCAGCTTTAATATTTTTTGCACAATCAGTATAGCCATCAAATACTAAAGTTACTCTATGGTCAAAATGTCTATGTACATACCGCACATAATTATCTAAAATATGGCCAAATGTTTCTTCGTGATCCCACACTACACGGTGTAATAGATATCCTCCGTCGATTATGTATGTAGCATTTATGTTGTCAATATCTATGTTTACTGTTTCAAAACAATCGTAGATGGCTGACTTTTGTGATTTACGCATTCCAACATCATCGAATAGTGACAATGGAAACCACGTAAAAAAAAACGCGCCATGTACACTACCTCACGAGTGGCGCGGAAACGTGTGCATATTATGAGTAACACAATTTTTTCAACTTTTTGCATCGCTATATCTCCGAAATGGTGATTCTTAGGAAAAAAAGTGTTTGAACAATTTTTATAGATAATTGCATAATGAATAATTTTTGTCTCACCTATTTTTATGATAAAACTTACCGTTTAGCTGGAAAACTCAAAAAACCGATTTTTGCAACATTTGACCTTGAATAACTTTTTTTGCACACGCCGGATTGATGTGGATAATTGACAAATTATTTGTAATAGGGTTCTCAACATCCATGCCAATTTTTAGCTAGGTGCGAATTAATGTAACCTTGAATGTCTAATTTGACTGGACTATAAACATTTTATATATTTTAATATTCATTGTATAACTCCTCAATATTGACAATAGATAGCGCTCAAGTAATTCTACGTCGAGAAAAAGTGTTGGGAGTGATTAAGATATATATATTTCTTATCAACTCTTGTTTAGTTTTAATTTTTACATAAAATAAAATTCATTTTTTTGTGGTTTTAAGTATATATAAAGATAAAAAAAGATAAATAATATTTATTTCAAAATAAAAACTTACGTATAAGTTAAATCTAACTCTACTTCGGACTCTACTCTAGGAGCTGACGAAGCGGTCGCTCACGTGCTCCAAGAATGCACAGCAGTAGCCGATATCCGCTATAACACAATAGGATCCATCAATAAATAAAGTATAAATAAAGGAAAGAAAAACTTCGACACAGGCGGGAATCGAACCCGCGACCTCGGGTATACGCCCCCGTCGCGTCGCTCTGCCACTTGAGCTACCGTATCAATGGCTGCCAGCGCGAAATTCTTCAATCCTTTATTTCTTTTCTTTTAATCTTTATTTATTTATTCTTTATTTATTAGTAATAATCCCCTAATGAGGTTTTCATGAACAAAAAGATTTAAATTACGATCCAACAAGTCGCTCCCAGAAGCGGTAGCTGACCTGGATAAGCTCCTGGTTTTTGGATGGAATTAGGCTTGGTAATTTAGTCTTTTATGTAATCTTTGTACCATGGCCTGCCATGCCGGGCTCAGTGCGGAAACCCGTATTGTTTAACGCCCGTCTATCTTTCTTCTATTTCATGACTATCATTTACTCTTATAAATTGTAAATTAAGAATTTTGTTCAAGACAGAAATCTCAAATTTATGTTACTATAGTATTTAGTAATATAGTATTCGTGATATAACCCTTTACTCAAACGGCTAGTTTTCTTTTTATTTCATACTTATACGAAATGGTTATTTTATGAAGTATAGTTTCAGTATCCAACCCTTATATATTTATAACGGTTTTGCAAATGTTGAATGAGCATAATATTTGCCAAAACAAAACAGACGGGGCGCTTCTTTTAAAAAAGAACTGGACCTCATGCTGAGCTGCTTTTATTCTGACTTTTCTTATTAGATGACATTTTTTTAATAGGATTTTTAACGGCGATAGGCCTATCACGTGAATACACTGTCCAAGCAAAACGTGGGTGCTCTGAACACCAGGTGACAATGTCACGTGATGTTCAGAACTATTAGTTCCTCTGCCAACCCCTTCAGAGATATACGGCGTGAACGTTTGAGTTGAGTTTATTTTTAAACGATCAATTTGTATGGAGGAAACGGATCATGAGAAAACGGTAGAAATTTATATGGTTGCTCTTGAATCAACTGGCCGTGTAGTGCCGGCTTAGAATAACACTATCCCATTTCTACCCGTGGGTGATCGTAAGAGGCGACTAAGGGTAAAGGGGCTGTTTAAGTGATTTTTGGGCGATGTGGTTGGAGACCCGTCACCAAAAACATTTATTATTACCACCTTTTCTCCAATCAACTTCCAAAAGTGGCTGAGGAATTTCTCATTCCAAAGCTCTGGCTAGTATATATTTAACCCCGTTAAGGGATTTATAGCCGTGAGTAGTTGTATGAATGTATGTATGGATCAACTGGCTTCAGGAAGGTAATCAATAAATAAAATAGATTAAAATTTTAAATAGTCTCTTCTTTATTTAACATAATTATTTCAATACTCTCTCAAAAATATACAATTTGCTACAAGCTAATAGTAATGTCGTACATAATTCATAGTTATTCTTATTTACACTGTTAATTATACATATATACCTAACAATTAAATTTACCTTAAGTTTATATTTTTGGGACTATCCACTCAATGGCATTAGTAGCATTGAGTTATATTTAACTTGAGTCTTTACCATTTCCTAGACCAGGCACTTTAGAATTAAACTAGATTCTTCGAATATTCTACATCAGTAGCCGTACAAATATGGGAACCCGCCAACCACGGGCGGCAACGCTGTCAGTGGTACGAACATGGACATCATCCTATCTGGCTGAAGATAATGGGTCCTCGTGTGCTTCTTCAAATGATCTCTTCTCCCAAACTTTTTCCCACAAGTAGCACAAGGATAGGGTCGGACTCCAGAATGAATCCGCTTGTGTCGAGTCAATTCTTCGTTTCTTGTAAACGTTTTTCCGCAATTCTTTTCATCACATTTAAACGGTCTTTCCCCGGTGTGTATTCTTATGTGTCCTTTCAGTTGGCCGTTGTTTGAGAAGCCAACTTGGCAGTGAGGGCATTTGTACTTCTTGGGTCTTTGTTTTCGAGCGTTCAGCAGTTTCGATTCGTTTTCTTGTTGCAATATTCTGGCGTATTCTAGTTCCATTGCGTAGCCTTGAGCGAGAGATTCTAGGAGCAGAGGATCTGAAGGTTGCACTCCGAGAGCGTGAGCAATATCAGTAGGAAGGTATTCCGGCATGTAGTTCGGGAAATATGGCGTTGTCAGCGGCAGGGCAGGAACACAGCTCTCAGGAACTAGTGGTGGCTGGATATGCTCCTGCTTGTGTTTGCTGATTTGTTTCTTTTCAGGATTTTCAAGAAGTCTATCGCAGCACAAACTTAAACTTTCTACAGGAGATTCTGGTTTAGGTTCTATTTCTCTATTAATTTGATACGGTGTATTCATATTCTGATGATCATCACAGTCTATTGTTGTTGTTGAAACGGTCGCATCTTGATTAAGATTTACTTCTTTTTTAAATTGTCCGCGAATTTTCCTCAGTCTATTTTCTCGCTTACTTTCTTCGGTGACTTTTTTCTTTTTATTTTCAGTAATGACGGTTTTATCACAGTTATTAGTTTCGTGCAGTCCATCTTTATGTTTATTATCACTAACATCCCAAGGCCTAAACAGTCTTGAAAAACTATTGTCGATAGACAACATTTTGTCGCAGATTAAAGTGTCCCTGTGCAAGTTCGAAACCAAACTGGGGACAATTCATTTCAACAACTTTTATATATTTGCCTTAACAATAAATTTAATAAAAGCGCCCAAAGATAGAGGGATCACCGATGCCATTGAGTCTCCGAAAGAGACGAAATATTTTTCAATTGTTGCACACTTTATTTTAGCTCAGCAGAAAATCGTAACTAACATATACTTGCGTTTGCGTTTTAAACCTTACTGTTTCTTGCATAAAGTTGTTATTGATGTAACAGCATAGTTTTTTGTTACTTTTTTGTGGGGAAATGAGTAGAGTGTCAAAGATTGGGGAGTGTATTGTTATTTATGTTGATTCCTTTGCGTATCGAAGGGCGGGTCTGAGGCCGCCTCGGGCTGGAGTGCTCGTCCCCACATCTGCCGGCATGCTTGTTTTAATGGCTCTTGCAATTGTTACTTCCAAATACTTATTTATGTTATGTACGCACGCATTCACCGCTCATGTGGTTTCCTATTGTTGCTTTATAGTTTATGGGGTTTGGGAATTGTTCGAGTTCGTTATGTTAATTTATTTAATTTTTGGCTAGGGTTAATGGGGACGCTAAAATGTGAGAAAAAGAGAAATCAAATTAACTATATTTTAAAAAGGCCAAAACTAGAATAAGAATGTAGATTATATTTATTTATTTATGTTAAACTAATATTTGCCTAAAAATATTATAAATAATGCGATAATAACTATTTAGTAACAGCCGTTTCCTTTAAACACATTTGTAACTAACTTATTAATAAACAAGTTTTGATGAAAAGTTTTTAAATACGTATTTTATTATTGTATTCAGCTAAGCATCGAAATAAGGAATATAAAAACGGAATAAAATGTTTGCACACCGAATTGCAAATAACTTATATAAATTAATTTTGCTGCTCTTTTTTCCAGCTTTAAGAGTGAAAATAACATTGAAGTTGAGTGCCCATAACACAACTATGTTCTTGATCTCGACATTAATAAAATGGATGTAGGTATATTCATATCCGATAATTTTACTACATTTATACCTTTCTCATGCTTCATTTAAATTACCCTGTTTTACAAAGTACTTTGTACCTGAATATTATTTTTTTGATATACCTCGTGTGCAAGATATATCTCGTTTTTAGATGCACACTAACATATTGTTTTAGTTGTATTACTAACAATAAATGGAACCATATTCTGATAATAAAGATTATTATTATATTCTATATATTTATCTTGTTCGAATAAGATTGTACTCGTATCGTTCGGTTTTCTCGTTCTTCGTTATTCTGCTATTAGTACTATGGGATATAGGTCTTACATGCATACATACATAAACTCACGGCTATAAATCCCTAGAAGGGATAGCCAGAGCTAAGGAATTAGAAATTCCTCAGCCACTTTTGGAAAGTTGAGTATGGTGATGGGTCTCCAATCGCATCGCCCAAAAATCCCTTAAAAGCCCCAATATTGTTAGTCGCCTCTTACGTACACCCACCGGAAGAAATGGGGTAGTGATATTCTATGCCGACACTACACAGCTTATAGGTCTTCTATAAGGATAAATGTTTAGGGTCCAAGCCTACTGAACTAACTTAATAACTCCTATACCTGCAGAAAGCTGCATTTTTCCTAAATAAGAAGAAGAAAAACAATTGATTTGGCGAAAACATATATCTTTACAATCATTTAGTAACAAGAAAACATACAAACATCATATTGCCCAAATCGGTTCTGGCTCAGCATATGTGCATTAGTTGCGTATCTCGCAGGACACGTCAGCTGCTGCACGCTGGTTTTCAGCCAGCACCAGTATCCTGCTTATATGGAATAGAAATATTTATGCTGAGAAGGTATATACATGACCTAAGGTTTGAATTTAAAACCTGCTTTTATCAAAGCCATGTATTATGTTGTGATTTACGGCGGTTCACTACAAGTGTAAGTGTAATTGTTTTATTATTGTACTGCTACTAATTTGCCGTGTAGTGCCGGCTTAGAATTTCGCTACCCATTTCTACCCACGGGTGTCGCAAGAGGCGACAAAGGGTATTGGGGCTTTTTATTAGATTTTTGGGCGATGCGGTTGGAGACCCATCACCAAAAACCATAATTTTACGATCTTTTCCCCACTCAACTTCCAAAAGTGGCTGAAGAATTTATAATTCCTTAGCTCTGGCTACCCCTTCTAGGGAATTATAGCCGTGAGTATATGTATGTATGTATGTATGTATATATCCATACTAATATTATAAATGGGAAAGTGAGTTTGTTTGTTTGTTTGTTCCGCTTTCACGCCGTAAATACTGAACCGATTACTTTGAAATTTTTCAGACGTGTAGTTAGAAGTCTAAATTAAATAATAGGGACTTTTTATCCCGGAAAAAAATATGTTCCCACGTTATATCAAAAATATTGTTTGCTTGCTGGATGCATTGGAGATGGCGCTGTGTATCGTTTAAAACAAAGTAAAATATTGTAAACTAATTTAAAAATCAAAATTTAGAAGCTTAATGGTACGATAATGGATCCCCGAAAATAAGGAACTCCCGAGGGATGATGTCGTATTATTTTTTTTTGTAGTATAATATTTTTTTTACATCTACTTATATTGCAAACAAATATAAACATGTAAATTTAGAAGCTAAATGAAACGACGACGATTCCTTGAAACTAAGGAATCCGCAAGAGTTCTCATAGGAACATCAAAAAACCTTAACTCATATATGGCTCAAAATATTGCAACGATTATTTTTATCATCGATGGAATTCACATCAGACACTTTGTTAATGTTCATTTTGGAGAGATGAAGGGGTTTCATCAGTTTTCATCAAAATAAATGAACATTTAAATGAAAATTTGTTTATCAATAGTAAGACTAATATGAAATAAAGCGTAATAAAAATTTGACACCGCCCCGGTAACGTCTCCGTGGCGTAGCGGTATAACTAGCTACTATGAATATTTAATTAGAACTATTATGAATGAATCAATCGTCCCGGGTTCATATCACAGGTAATTCAAGCTTTTTGTAAAAAAAAGTTTTGTTAGCTAGCAAAACAGCACTATATATAATAATAGCAAGCACTATCCCTTCAATTTAGCGATTATTTTGGATGGTGATCCACCACTAATCATCCCTATATTGCCGAGCAATCGCTGCAAGCTCTCCCACTATGTTTTTATAAATTTAATTTATTTGTATTTTGTAGTTTTCATTTTGTGTTGTATGTAATGGCTAAATATGGGCTACTAGCCTGAAATAAATGATTTTACTATCACCAACGGTCAGTGTAGGGGGCAGCACCGGGCCGTCGCCGCAGCACCAAACTACAATCCGTATCTGTACTTACTAAAGATATTCTCATTTCTGAACATAAAAACTTGGTATATTTGTTTCATGATTCTTATGAACAATTAAAAAGGAATTTTTGGAACTCAACCCCTAACGGGTTGATATAGCAAATGAAAGTTAATATAGAGTTTTTTTTACATTTTATAATAAAACTTGGTGCGATTGAATTTATGAAATCCATCTATCAATCATTTATGAGTATATGCTAACAACCATAAATTCCACAAAAGGGTAGCCATAGCTTCAGAGATACTAATTCCTCATCCAATTTTGGAAATAGATTGATAAAAGATAGTTTAATAAAGGTTGTTAGTGATGGGTCACGAACTGCATCGCCCAACAATCACTTAAAAAGCCTCAATGTCCTTTATGTCATTTACAACGCCCGCGGGATTATAAATATAAAAACAGAAGTTGAGATAGTGTTTCGGTATTTTGGTATTATGTAAACTGGAAGCAAAAAATGAAATCCACGCGGACGAAGTCGCGGGGCAAAAAGCTAGTATATATATAAATGTATGTATGTATTACATAACATAACATAACATAAACATAAACGTTCACGCCGCATATCCCCGAAGGGGTTGGCAGAGGTACTAATACTTCTGAACATCACGTGACTTTGTCATCTGGTGTTCAGAGTACCCACGTTTTGCATGGACAGTGTACTCACGTGATAGGGGGCAGGCCTATCGCCGTTTTGTACGAATACACTGTCACATGACTAAGTACAACTCAGCCATGTGGGTTTCCTCACGATGTTTTCCCTCACCGTTAACAACCATGATAAATTAACCACACATATGTCTTTGGAAAAGACAAATTGGTGTAGGCCCGACCCGGGATTTGAACACTAGTCGCTTGCACGTTAACCGAGTGTTCTACCCACTGGACTATCACGGCTGGGCTATCATGTATGTATTGTACTGCACAATAATATTTTCACTAGTATATGTTCAATTCTAATTATTAACTTAACTAAAATTACAATTACTTCCTAAAGTCCTGAAAGAATGACAGAGGTCTACTTATTCTTCAAAACATCAAGTGATATTTTTTGTCACTAGTCATAACATAAGTGATGAGAGAACCCAATTATTCCCTGTTCGGGGCATTCATGTGATTTCTTTCTATGCCCCTTCGCCGCTTTGTATGTATACATTTCTGAATGAGTAAGTATATCTCAGTAATGATAAATGAACTACACATATAATCCATCCATCCATATACTGACGGCCATAAATCTCAACAAAGGGTATCCAGAGCTTCAAAGCTAGACACACCTCAGTCACATTTGCAAGTTGATAGGGGACAATATGGCAGAAATAATAGCCAGCGCACACGAGCAACTTTTGTTTACGCAACTCTTTCATCAAGCCTATGGGTTAGTATGAAGGTACGCGCACACGTAGCGACGCGACTTCCGGGAGACCTTCATACTAAGAAACAAAGAGACAAAATAGTTGCGGAACAAAAGTTGCTCGTGTGCGCTGGCTCTAAAGTATCGTTGGTGATGGATCTCCAACCGCATCGCCAAAAAACCACATAAAATAGACCCATACCGGCTAAATACACATACGGCTAGCAGCGTACTATATACATACATATACTCACGGCTATGAATCCCTTGAAAGGGTAACCAGAGCTAGGGAATCAGAAATTCCTCAGCCACTTTTTGAAGTTGCGTGGGGAAAAGATGGTGAAATAAAGGTTTTTGGTGATGGGTCTCCAACTACATCGCCTAAAAATCCCTTAAAAGCCCCAATACCGTTAGTCGCCTCTTACGTACACCCACCGGAAGAAATGGGGTAGTGTTATTCTATGCCGACACTACACGGCAATATACACGTACTATATCTCAGTCATGATAAATGAACTACAAATATAACTTGGACTATAAATATTTTTTACCTAATAGATGAGCATAATTTGGTTCACTACTGCTAACTGAAAAAAAACGATAGAAGGGCTTGTACAGATTGTGTTTTTTATTTCTTATTTTCTACAGTAGGTACCCAGTTAAAGTTGTGTAACATTGACATTATTTGAGGCACTCTCATGCAGCTTCTACAAAAAATAGCTATTCTTCCTATTTTCCTTGTTGCATGTGTCTATGTCAACATAACATCGAAATGGATGGACACAATCAATCTAAACAAACAGAATAACATCGTTTTCGTCACAATACAAATCATTATAGTTCTTTTGATCCGAAATTGTGGTTTTTGAAACGATCGCGGTTTTGGCGCAAACTGTCACAAAATGGCGGTAATCCATCACGCAGCGCATTTATCTGAACGGAATCGGTCAAATTGTTCTGTTTCGTGTTTTATTCATACTCTTTGATTGAATCGCTTTTATTAAATACTAGTGGATCGTCCCAGCTTCGCACTGGTAGCGTTGTTTTTTTAAATATGTGAGGTTTCTTTCTTCAGTCACTGCTCAAGCATTGTGAAATTCAGCGCAATGTTTTCAATTTATTAAATTTATAAAACTCCCTAAACAGTGTAGTTTGGTGATTTTGAATGCGCTTTAATGAACGGTTCAGTATTTCCGTTTAATAGCAAATTTTGGAACAAAACGCTATGAAGTACTTATACTAAACAATAAATCATTACGTGATGTAGGATGCAACTACTGGCGCCATCTAGTATGTTATATGTAAATTAGTAAAGATTTGGTTTTCACGGGCGCGATGGCTTATTTTATGTAAAATCTCGGTGTTTCTCTACCGATTTCTATGATTCTTTTTTTATTGAATAGGTAATAATGTTACCTTTTTTAAATTAGGGATGAGTGAGAGGTTTACAAACGTAAGAGTAATATAATCAGAATGTTCCGAACTGCTAAGCTATCAGGAAATACACGTGTTATTGTGAGTCAACCGTAAAAACTTTCTGAAACTTAATTTTATAGTAAAGTATGAAACTAACCCTGAAAATTGAAAACCGCGAATTGAAAATGTCAAAGTAAGACACCACTTTATCACTTTCTGCTACTCTACCATCTCTGAGCATATTATATACGTCCTGGTCAATGTCATTGTATAATCAACACATTCTTGCAATGGGCTTATAATAAGATGTACTATTTTTATACGTTTGCATTTGCAATGTAAAAGTGGCAACTGTCCGACGAGGGTTACGTATTATGTTAAATTTAATTAGCGACAATCTAGCTGACGGAAGTCTTCTTTCAACCTTTGTCAGGATCTTGCAAATTGGTGGACGATAGTATGTAGATATGCGAATAAAAGACTTAAGTAAAATATATTCATGTAAACTTTTTCAATAAGATCCAATGCTTCTTTTTTTAATTATCTCACATCAACTTTTTGCTTGAACACATCAATTATTTTTTATATTTCTCAAACTGTTTGTTCCACCGATACATCAACCTACTCTGATATGTTATTTCCATCAAACCTACAAAAGCCCTCAAAAGTCGGTGATCTTACCGGCATTGACCGATCACGCAATCCACAGAATAGAGAATTATCAAAGTGATCGATTAAAGTCTTGACAATATTATTATTATTTAAGGGCGGTTCTGGTCGCGCCCGTGTCTTGATTACTAACGGTTCATGCCACATCACGTGGTAACCTACGGACGAATTGAAATTGAAGAAACATTCAAGTAAAATCTTGTTACAATTTTCATGTTTTTTAAGGGATCAGGATAAGATTTGCATATGAATCTGTGTTAAAGGTCAATTTAGTAACAGTATTTATATAACATAGCATAAACGTTCACGCCGTTTATCCCCGAAGGGGTTGGCCGAGGTAGAGGTACCAATACTTCTATCACAGTGACAGCGCTAACTAGTGTCCAAAGTAGGTACCCACGTTTTGCTTAGACAGTGTACTCACGTGATAGGGGGCAGGCCGATTTTTTCCCTCACCGTTAACAAACCATGATGATTTAAATCTTTTTGTTCATGAAAACCTCATGTGAAGATTATTACTAATAAACAAAGAATAAATAAAGGAAAGAAAAATTTACCCGAGGTCGCGGGTTCGATTCCCGCCTGTGCCGAAATTTTTCTTTCCTTTATTTATTCTTTGTTTATTAGTAAACCATGATAAATCAACAACACATATGACTTGAGAAAAGACAAATTGGTGTAGACCCGACCCGGGATTTGAACTCACGTCTGTCTGTTTACGGGCGGGTGTTCTACCCATTGGACTATCATGTCGTTTACGTACATTTAATTCTCACGCCATTATTTCCTATTGGGGAAGACAGAAACGATCGATCGCCTCTTTGGACGATCCTGGCGATCCTCTCTAGCTTCCGCTAGATTCTTCAATCTTTTCTTAAATGCCCTTTCATTATACAGACTGGAAAGGACGCCTTCATTTTCGCACATCGTCAATTTGATGTAAATGTGTCCGCGTGGTTATCCTCACTGACTTTACATCCACATTGCCTCTATAATTCTATTTACCAATTCAGTTTGATCTGTATAGCAAGCACGAGCCGTGTTTAAACTAGTTATCGCGTGGGATAAAGCAGCCATCTCTTACGCACTTACTTAGGGCCAGTTTTTTGATCCGGAGTTAAAAATATAACCATTTGTTACATTGACTATAGTTAAATGTCTAACCAGTAGTCAAATCGTAAATCCATTTTGGTTCGATATTTGACATTAGTTACTCTAACCACGGGTCAAAAAATGCATTTTGCTGATATCTAACTAATAGTTACGATATTTAACAAATTGTTGAGTTAACCACGGATCAAAAAACTGGCCCTTAGTATCGTATACTGCCATCTCATTCTAACCGTTATCGTGTCGATAAAATAGCGCTCGTGCTTGCGCTTCTGTTCTCTCTATCTTCATTTACATATCTAAAATTGGTAAGTTAATATCCAAATCTTATCAAAAGCGATCATAAATATGTCATTCTGCTACCTCCTTCATTCCAAATGGTCGCAATACATCTCAATAGCTCAACATAATTTGACAGCGACCGCAGGTTGAAAAGGGTTTTATTTACGATGATCGATCGAACAACAAATTGGCTCGTTTTGGAGTCGAACCCAACGTTACCTAAAGTCTGATACAACAAATTAAAATTAATAGTTTACCGTCAATTTAGTATGCTGCAACAGGATTGGATTGCTTTCATTAATAGGTTAATTAAATTACAATTTACCTTCCTTGTTTACTTTAAACAGAGATGGGTCGTACGTAGCTGATAATTGGGAATATCTTGGGAAGACAATGGGCAAGTTTGAGTACCTTATCTTTATATGTGGGTGTCATACGGGTGACAGAAAGTCTGCGCCTTTTTAGTGATTGCTGGCGACAAGATATATTTTTCCCTGCTCTGGCTACCCCTTTTTGTGCATCATAGACGTGAGCAAAGAAAAGTATAGTTGATTATATAGTTACCACATGAGTACTTAAGATGTTATCTTTTAAGTTTCAATTTGTGTAATAAGTTAGGCACAAATTCTTTTGGACTGAAATTGAGGCGTTGTATCTGCTTAAAATAGCTCTAAGACTCCTATTTCTGTAAGTGTCGTAGTTGAACAAGGCGGGTAGGAGCTTGCTAAGCAGTTTATAAGCAAAAATATTTTGAAATTTCACATTACAAGCTCACGAATGTTTTGTTTTAAATTATACATACATATACTCACGGCCATAAATCTCAAAATGAGGTAGCCAGAGCTTCGGAGCCAGAACTCCTCAGCCAATTTTGTAAGTTGATAGGGACAAGATGGTAGAAATGAAGTATCCAACCGCATCGCCGAAAAACCACTTAAAAAAAGCCACATTTACCTGTCAAGTTTCAAAATGGTTAACTTGTAAGTGTTGTATTCATATGAAATAATGAGTAAGTAGTTTTGCTGGAGTTAGTATCATGAAAAGATAGTGCGACTGACACTTTATCGTGATACTTTAGGATCATAGTGTTGTATACTTGACGGGCCTTACGTAAATTATAAATTTAAATATATTTTAATTAAAAAATATATATAAAAATGTATGTTTGGTGGAAAGTAAAATTATAAATAAAAGTACTGTTTTTATAATAAAACATGTATTTGGAATAGTATAGCGCACGCCACTGAATGTGGCTGTAATGAATTAAAATTTATCCTTTTGCTTAGTTTTATTTTTCTTTCAGTGAATAAATATGGCGGATTTAGGAAATTACTTTAAAGCTTTAAAATTTACCTACTCAGAACTACATAAAACCTAAAGGTTATGTTGTGGAGCTACTTAAAACTGCTAGGCTGTTTTCGTAGCCATAAGGTTACCGCCAGGAGTAGTTTAAGACTTAAGAGTCGCGAAAACAACCGCTGAGCACAGATACTTGCTTTTAACTCCTGGTTGTAGGAGTGCGTTTGGAGCTTTGACAAGAGTGCGGAACTGACAGCAACAGGCTGCTCTTAAAAGTTAAGGTAGTTCCTATAAAAACACATTTTATGGTTTATTTATTTTGGTAGGTAGGTATTTAACTTATCTATTACCCATACCATAGAATATATTTCATACCTATGTCAGGACTTGCAATTATTTTCAAGCACAACATCTCTTTGTCTTGGGCTGGTAGTTATTAAAATGAAAACAATTAGAACTCCTAGATGATTACAATATATGCTCCTTTAATTTCTATAATACATTAACAAAGTAATCTCGTAGCAGCTCCCTTTCAGTACTTTCTGTCAGTGGCGGATTTACAAATTTTGAGGGTATAGGCTGTGAAGCTTTTGCCGCCCTTGTCTCCACAATTGTCAAACTGTCATGTCCTAGATTATTTTTAAAATTCAACAATTTCGTTGGAATTGCACGTAAAATATTTTTTTGGTTTATTTTTGAGCTAATCGAAGCTCAAGAATGTGAGATTTATAAGGCGGGGTAATGCATGCTACTCACACAATTGGTAAACGTGAATAAACAGAATAAATAATCTTTATTGAGTTTACAAACAGTTAAAAATAAATAATTCCGTCAATTTGTAAACGTTCGTTACCAATCGTTACAATACCTTTTTACGCGATTTTTTGTTGGCAAAATCATCGATGATATCGTCGTACGTAATCGTGTTCATCAATACTGACTCTATGCACAAAAGAGCTAAAGCGTTTAATTTTTCTTGGCTCAAGGTCGATATCAAATAATTTTTGACCCTTTTGAGACAAGAAAAACTTCTCTCGCCCGAACAATTCGTAGCTGGTGTACATAAGGCCATACGAAGGGCTATGTCCAAGTTCGGATAAACGTTCTGTAGGCTTTGTTTTCGCAGAAACGAAGATAGACTCCGTAACGATGGAGAATCTGGTTTAACGAGAATGCTTTGCGAAGAAATGTGGCTTCGAAAATGGATGCATTCTTGGACTAATTCAGTCTCCAAATCATCAGGATACATTTCTTCTAAGGACCGAGCCTTTTTCGTAAGGGTTGATGATGACAATTCGCTCATTTTGGTCAGAAATGAAAATTTTTCATTGAAGTTGTCGTACGCCTTCTTCCTTGATTGCAATGATGATTCAAATATATTTCGTGAATTCGGGTTCGCATTTACTGACTCCACACAACATAGAGCGTCTCGAATCACGACCGAGTACTTTTTGCAAGCGTAAAACTCGTGGTTTTGTAGTTTCGTGCCTTATTTTCTTTTGTTTCGATGTTGTTTTCGTTTTTCGCCTCGATTTATTCGTGTAACCAGGGTAACCCACGCGGTTATTGGAATGGAGAATTAGGAGAATGGACCTTGTCACGACCACGTGCAACATTGTCAACATTGACGTCATTGATGACATTGTAGCATTAAAAAAAATAACGCATTCGGGGAAAAATATTTTTTTGACTTCAGACTATTTCGCTATCGCTGCTCAAGGTTTTTTTAGAATAAAATCGGTAAAATTATTTACTATATTCAAAATAAAATCACTGAATTATACATAAACCATGCAGTTCACAGCCTCCAACCAATAGTAGGATTGGCATATATCGGTTGATAGTAGGAAGAGAGAAATCCATTTTCTATAATTTCGCTCTTTACACTCATTCAAAATATGGAGAGGGCGCAAAGACCGATTACTGGTTGGGGGCGGCGAACTAGCTGTTTGCTCTAGAATATGGAAGATTGTAAATGGATTCACGGAACGTACAATGACAAATGACAAGTGAGGAAGGAAAGTCGTCGGCAAAATTTGTTGCAGACTTCTATCTGTAAGACATCAGAAAACAGAATACAGAAAACCGTCGTACAGAAATATTTTTAATTTCTACGAGGTGTAAAAAAAAAAAATCGGTCCCCAAATTTGCCGCCCCAAAAATCTGCCGCCCTAGGCTCAAGCCTACTCAGCCTGCTGGTAAATCCGCCACTGCTTTCTGTATTCCAATGCGTTCCGTTTCCAATCCGTTTGAAATTTCCACTTCGTATTTTTGACATCACCCTGTTACGGTTCATCTTGCTAGACAACCTAATGCTTTGAAGTTGCAGAAATAACTGATTTCTTTTGAGGATGCCTTTAAAGTTTTGAAAAAATCTAGAAGGACTTAAATCATGCCTTTAGCTCATAGCCAGTGACTTAATGGTTTTAGTTTCAACCGCACAGTCCTTAATTGTTTGCCAAAAAAACTCTCATACAGCCTAAAGGTTAAAGATAGGTATTAAAAATTACTTATAAGTTATTCCAACATTCCATAACTTTATGGTTATATCAAAGTAAAAAATTCAACCGTATGCTCTCACTTTAGCATAATGCAAGCTTGTTTAGAACTTCATTAGGAGTCTACGATAACTTTATGATCCTAGGACTATATGCTCTTGAAATAAAAGTTAAAATAACGTTAATTTAAACTCTTATAAGCGGCTCCAAGGTTGTATTAATAAACAATAAGTTTTAGGACTTATTAATCAATCTCAAGTACTCAATATGACTAGATAGCAAAGAATTAACCTTTTTACGACCCTTTTAAAACCTTAAGGATTTTTTCACAACCTAGGCCCGAAAAAAATGTTACTTGGGTATCCTTAGTCGCCTCTTACGACACCCGTGGGTAGAAAGGGGTAGGGATATTCGAAGCCGGCACTACACGGCATAAATGATGTAAGCAGCTTATTAAGTTTAAACATCTGCTACTGTTTGAGATAAAAAGATATCATTGAATATGATTACACAAGAATGTGAAATTCCCTTACAAGTCTATAAAACGTTGACATACCGACCCAAAAATGTCACCTAAAAAAACATTAAAATTACTGACAAGAAGTACTGTTTGGAATTTAAAAACTTTATTGATAAACATATAAATTAAAATGCGTAAACACGAGCTGTAGGAAACCGTAGCGAGGCGTCCTTATGTCTGTATCGGACTGAATGACCTCCGGGGGGTAGGCAGACAAAGCTCACTGACGCAGTCGAAATTTATGACACTTTTTGTTTCACTTTTTGACCATTCCATTGAAAGTTTCTGTGGTTTCGCTAAATACTGGACCACCGAGGATGCGCGCAGTTTTTTAGGGTGCTCGGAACGTGAATATTGCGCTTTTTCATTTGGTGACTATTTGGTATTCGTAAGTTTGTGTCGATAAAGTTTGTATTATACTAATTAATAATATTTGTTTATCTCATTTCTGTCCTTTTTACAAAGTCTTAATAAATTTTGCAAAATTAATAAGTATGGGTTTTTTGCGTTTCTTTTTGACGAATTATAGTCAGTCAAGTGGCTTTTCTATCGAAGTTCGGCTCACCGTAAACGACCTATGTAAATTAACAATTTATAAAACTCTACAAAGATTCAGAAGTGTAGAATAAATACTAGCCTCAGAACAAGGCCTCTCAGCAGGTATCTTACTCGTAAATAAATTATTAGGAAGAAATTGAGCTGATAAAAAAAACTTTGTACTATAGTTTCTCGCTCAACTCTAAAGCTCGAAAATGGCTCACCCTGTACAAGAGTATCTCGTAGTGGTATTCCTACTTCATTCAAAAACGCATCGGACAAGCGTAATAATTGCGCAACAAAATAAAATATCTGCAAAAAACTGTTCACGGTTTCTCAAATTAACTGCATTATTGTGATATATAGTATATCGCGTTTCTATGAAGATATCTTCATTCTACTTCGGATAGTGTATTAAAAATTTAGATTTATGAATTAAGCATTGTTGTGTGAGCTATTTATTTGATATTTCTACTGATTCACTTGATTTATAAAGGTTGTGGTATTGAGCTTGTTTGATACACGGTATGGTCCATTTTACTAGTCCATGTGATGGTTAAGAGATTGATTTTTAATATTAGGAATAGTATCTTGAATTCGTATGCACTCAAAATTTGTTTTGTTGAAAGGTCAGTTAGGTTTTTTTTTAAATAAAATATGCTCACACTATTATTTCTCAAAAAGGTAGTTATTAGCATTACACTTATAGATTTATTTCATACATACATAAATATATTCACGGCTATAAATCCCTAAAAGAGGTAACCAGAGCTTTGGAACAAGAAATTCCTTAGCCACTTTTGGAAGTTAAGTGAGAAAAACATAGTAATAATAAATAATTGTTTGTAATGGGTCTCCAACCTCATCGACTGATACTCGATTGCAGTTCAAGTCATTATTTTAAAGGAAATTGTAGTAAACGTGTCCTTTTAACTTATAGGTCGGAAGAAAACGAATGACATTATAATAAAAAAAGTATTTATGGGTGATGCTATCCAAGTTCTCTTTGGGAAGTCTATTTTCACTTGCATTGGTGTCACTTTATAAGAATTCTAGTACATAATAAATAAAGGAAAGAAAAATTCTGACACTGGCGGGAATCGAACCCGCGACCTCGGGTATACGCCCCCGTCGCTCTGCCAATGGAGCTACCGTGTCAATGGCTGCCAGCGCGAAATTCTTCTATCCTTTGTTTCTTTTACAAATTTTAAGTAGTGTTTGCGTTCCCTACCTCCGATTTTTTTACGAATTCGGAAGGCCACTTGTCTACCTTTTCAGATAGAATGCAAATGTTGAAAACGCCTAATTATCACATCATATCATCATATTTTTCTTTCCTTTATTTATTCTTTATTTACTTATTAATAATAATCCCCACATGAGGTTTTCATGAACAATAACATTCAAATTCTAGTACATGTGTAATTGTAAAAGACTAGATAGTAGAAAAAGCGTTTCAGTATATTATTAGTGCTTAGAATAGCACTACCTCATTTCTTCTGGTGAGTGTACGTAAGGGGCGACTAACGGTATTGGGGCTTTTAAGGGATTTTGGGCGATGCGGGTGGAGATCTTTTCCCCACGCAACATCTAAAAGTGGCTGAGGAATTTCTAATTCCTGAGCTCTGGCTACCCCTTCTAGGGAATTATAACCGTGAGCATATGTATGTATATGTATATATGTTGTATTGATAATATAAAAGCAGTTTGCAATTTTTATCTACATAATCTTTATGTGTGTAATAACATACATACTTAAGAACTTTTTGTAAAGGATTCATTGCATTCCGACATATAAATTGTATTTTTTTTTTCATCTAAGCCTAATATGACCCCACATCGATGCTCGGGACTGCTAAATCTATACTTATTGTTACGACATCTGTTCGCAAGTAGGAGATAGGATTTGCCACTACTAGATTATACTAGATGGCGTTACTAGTATTTTAATAAGTAAAAAAAAGGAATTACTAGATGTTTCTCGAATATCGACGTTTCGAGAATGTGGTACTAGAACTTTCTGTAATATTCGCGTATTTGAGATTTGGCATATATAAAGAGCAACGCGTGCTACGGAGTGATTCGAGTGCGAAGAACTAAAGCGAGAACAAGCGAAATACTAGAGCGAAGAAATTAAATACGACAGTGCAGTGATATACGGATTACGGAAATAAGCTTAACGGTGTGGACAGTGTTACTATAACGGAGTAAATTAGTGTTGTTAATTAGTGCGAGTATCGATAGTTAATTATCGATAGTGTTTGTTGTGTTGTGTAAAGTGCGTTATTGGTCAATAAATATAATTACACCTTATTGCACGAAAGTGTGACTGGTATTTATCAAATTAAGAACCCGGTACGTAACAATTGGTGACAGAAGTGGATTTGAAGATGCCAGTTATGCCGAAGGAAGACGGAAGAGAGGGTGTGAAGACACGCGCTCAGAAAGCCGCAGAGGGTGAACAGCTGTCGGAAATGAGGTCATCGGTCACGAACCCTCGGAGTGACATTCCAGAGGAGACGTCCGCGGTGACTAACGCGCCGTCTACATCAACGGCGCCGGCGGCCGCAACTAATACTGACTTGGCGATGATAGTTGAAATGTTTCAAAGCATGCGTGAAGCACAACAAAGCATACAGGATGTTGTGAAAAACATACATTCGGAGGTACAGGGTGTTGTGAAACAAGAAGTTCGTGAGTTGCGCGAGGAACAGCAAACTAAGTTCTCACAAGTTCTCACTGCGGTCAATGAAGTCAGTGGTCGGGTGGTTACTGTGGAAAAAGACGTAGAGCAGATGAAGGAGCAGGTAACCACTATTGAGAAAGATATCGATGACATGAAGACCGACTTCCGCGGAATGGAGAAAAGGGTTCTGCAGCTTGAATCACGACCAGTCAAGGTTGTCTCCGGTGAGAATGTAGTAGCTGTCCATGGTCCTCGTGTGAAGGTTCCTCCCTACGACGGAACAACATCCTGGTCGGCGTATAGACATCAGTTCCAGACTGTTGCGGCTGCCAATGGTTGGACTGATGAACAGTGTTTGACTGCACTGACGGTGGCGCTCCGAGGTCAAGCACTGTCAGTAATAGAGGCGCTGCCGACTCCGAGTGGTGGTTTCAAGGACCTGCTGGATGCGTTGGAGTCTCGCTATGGAGAGCGACACCTGGAGCACGTGTTCCGCGCTCAGCTGCGTGATAGGGTCCAGCGTTCCGGAGAGGGACTTCAGCAGTGGGCCCTTGAAATCGAGAAGCTCGTCCGCAAGGCCTATCCCAGTGTAGATCCGAAGACGGTGGAAATGAACCTGGTGCAAGCATTCGTCGACGGCATCAGAGATATCGAAGTGAGAACAGCGGTGAGACTTCAACACCACACGTCTCTCAAGGATGCCTTGGCGAACGCTCTAGAAGTTGAAGCTTGCCGCCAGGATACGCGCCAAACTCATCGACTTCGTGAGATTGCGGAAGCAAATCAGGACGTCAAGGTCATTAAAGCACCCGTCGGAAGGAGTACTGGACCGATTTGTTATGGCTGCGGGAAAAGGGGCCATTTGAGATTAAGTTGCCCGCTGAGGAAGGAAGAAAAGAGGCAGGCAGAGGCTCCTGCCGCAAACGTCCAGGGAAACGAGCATTAGCCAGGACCGGGGGGCAGGTGCTGGCTAGAGAGGAGAAAGCCCCGACAATGACCATCTCACAAGACTGTAAACATTGCCGGAAGCAAGAGTCGAAGGAGGAGGTCGTGAAAGTGACTCGAATTTGTCCATTGGATGGATGGGAAACAGAAGCTATGCAGAAGGCCCAAGAAGAAGATGAGAACCTCAGACCCATCATGAAATGGAAGAAGGAAAAACACGATCAACCGGCTTGGAGTGAAGTAGCGTCCACAGGAGTGAGTACGAAAGCTTACTGGGCGCAATGGAACAGCCTGGTTCTGATCAATGGTCTACTGTACCGGAGGTGGGAGAAACCCAACGGTAAGGAAGAGCACCTACAATTGGTCGTGCCCAGAGCCAAGGTTAAAGATGTACTGCGGGAAACACATGACGGTGTTTCGGGCGGGCATCTTGGGGTAAATCGTACGTTGCAGAAGGTTCGTGCGAAGTTTTACTGGCTTCATTGTAGGGACGACGTACAGGACTGGTGCCGGAAATGTACAACGTGTGCCGCGGTGAAAGGTTCGCAGACCCGGAGTAGAGGGGGATTACGGTTGTACAATGTGGGAGCTCCCTGGGAGAGGATTGCCGTTGATGTGGCTGGACCGTTTCCACAATCAGAGTCCGGAAATAAATATTTCATGGTGGTGATGGATTACTTCACTAAGTGGCCTGAAGTGTTTGCCATACCCAATCAAGAAGCAATAACTGTGGCTACAAAACTGGTTGAGGAAGTGATCTGTCGATTTGGCGTGCCCCTGGAGATACACTCTGACCAGGGAAGAAATTTTGAGTCACAAGTATTTCAAGAGGTGTGCAAACTACTTGGAATGCATAAAACCAGGACGACGCCATATCATCCTCAGTCAGATGGAATGGTGGAGAGGTTCAACCAAACACTGGAGAGACAGTTGGCGAAGATGGTTGAAAAACATCAGAAGGACTGGGACAAACACATTCCATTATTTTTACTGTCTTACCGGTCAGCTGTTCACGAAAGCACGAAGGAAACACCTGCTTTCGTCAATTTCGGAAGAGAGCTACGATTGCCTGTAGATTTGTTGACAGGAGGGTCACCAGATGAGCCGCAGAGTGTAACTGAATATGTAAGCGATTTGAGGGAAACAATGCAAGATGTACATTCCCTAGTGCGTGAAAATGGTTTACATGCTAGTGAAAAGATGAAAACCAGATATGACCGTAAAGCTAACACGCCGCGTTTCGAAGAGGGTATGCTCGTCTGGTTACACAATCCAACTCGCCAGAAAGGGAAGTCCCCTAAGTTACAAAATAGGTGGGAAGGACCGTACAAGGTGGTCACTAGAATAAACGATGTAACGTACAGAATTCAACGCCAACCTAGAGGGGCTTCGAAAATAGTTCACATCGATCGACTTGCGAAGTACCATGGAAGCAATAATACTCGGGACGAGTATTAATGTAAGGAGGGGGTAATGTTACGACATCTGTTCGCAAGTAGGAGATAGGATTTGCCACTACTAGATTATACTAGATGGCGTTACTAGTATTTTAATAAGTAAAAAAAAGGAATTACTAGATGTTTCTCGAATATCGACGTTTCGAGAATGTGGTACTAGAACTTTCTGTAATATTCGCGTATTTGAGATTTGGCATATATAAAGAGCAACGCGTGCTACGGAGTGATTCGAGTGCGAAGAACTAAAGCGAGAACAAGCGAAATACTAGAGCGAAGAAATTAAATACGACAGTGCAGTGATATACGGATTACGGAAATAAGCTTAACGGTGTGGACAGTGTTACTATAACGGAGTAAATTAGTGTTGTTAATTAGTGCGAGTATCGATAGTTAATTATCGATAGTGTTTGTTGTGTTGTGTAAAGTGCGTTATTGGTCAATAAATATAATTACACCTTATTGCACGAAAGTGTGACTGGTATTTATCAAATTAAGAACCCGGTACGTAACATTATAATAAATCTGTGGAGAGGTCAATTCTGTACATGGAATATATTTTCAAAATAACTATCAGGTGGTGATTAGGGATCGATACTGATGCCAAAAATGCAATCAGTAAAATGTTTGTCTGTCTGTCTGTCGGTTTGTATGTGCCTTATGGAAACAAAAACTACTCGACGGCAATTATTCTTCATCTTTTTTAAAAATTAACTAGCAAATCTCTGGGAATGTGGGACTGAATGGTAAAACCTAAGATTAATCAGTAAACGGGCTTTTACAGTAAAATAATCGCAATATACCAACCTATTTTTAATTAAATTAAATTAATAATCTCTGCAATGCTATACAGCGAATGAGGAATAGAGTAACTTAGGCCAAATTTTCAAGATTTCTAGCACGGTTGAAGTCGAGAAATTGTACATACTTACATACATATACTCACGGCTATAAATCCCTTAACGGGGTAGCCAGAGCTTTGGAATGAGAAATTCCTCAGCCACTTTTGGAATTTGATTGGGGAAAAGATGGTAATAATAAATAAATGTGTGACGGGTCACCAACCACATCGCCCAAAAATCGCTTAAGAAGCCCCTATACCCTTAGTCGCCTCTAACGATCACCCACGGGTAGAAATGGGGTATAGTTATTCTAAGCCAACACTACACGGCATATTCAGAAATTAGAGAGAAATCATTTAGTTCTATATAAGTGACTTGGAGTCATCAGGGCTCTGTGCAGGATGTTTCCGGGCTAACACTAAAATTGTAATGGACGTAAAAAAAGATGTGTGTTGACGAGTTTCTTACGGGTTCTTCTCTCAACAAAACACCTTCCGAATCCGAAGTAAACTTTATATAAAATTGAAATTTGACGTTCAATAAACAAAGATTTATCTTTTTACTTTGAAATAAATGATAAATTTATTTATTTTTAAGTCTTACTCATCTATTCCAGAAAATCTAAACTCTTGTAATTATTTATTTTAACATGTTTTTAATTTACGCAATAAGAATACTTATTTCCGTTCATATTTTGTTATTTAATGTATTTTTGTTTTAATGATTTATTTAATATAGGTAAAAAAAAAACTGTTTTTTTATGAATATAAAAAGTTTTAACCATCGCTTCTGTTCGTTGTAACACATAACATAAATTTGAGTTAGAAAGTAATAATAATTCTTTAGCCCCGGCCCAAATGGTTGTCATTTCCCATTAGTTCCCCTAAAATTAGGGGAACATGCCCCACCCTACTGACCCCTCCTGCTCTTTCTATTAAACTGTCAAGGGTTCGATTCCCCGCAAAACTAGATTGTGGTTTGCAAAAGTTTTAAACATTACCAAATTAAAATTATTTTTCTCATATTTTAACGCTGTTTTTTCAGCCTAACTTTAAGAAATGATAGCACAAAACAAAATGTTGACTGTGATTGAAATCTAATCCTGAGGCGGGCCTTCTACCATGTGTTTTTTCTGAAACCATATATGTGGGTAATTTATAAAGGTTATTAACGGTGAGGGAAAACATCCTGCCTGAGTGAACCCACATGGCTATGTTGTATCTAGTCACGTGACTTCGTATTCCTACAACAGCAACAGGCCAGCCTCGCGTTGATACACTGTCCAAATAAAACATGCGTTCTCTGAACACCAGGTGACCGAAATATCACGTGATGTTGAAAATATTGTTATCACGTTGAGTTTGAGAAAATTTGAGTACTCTTGACAATAGCTGTAAACATAATTGTGTAGATAACCGAGATAACTTTAACAATACTCACAAGAAAAAACTTATTATTCCATATATAAATATGATGAGAGTGTGCTCAGAAAGTTATGGTCAGGAGTCCGAAGTATGAAGAATAAAAGAGCATGTATGAAAAGATTGATGGATGTAAACGAAGCTAGAGAGGATTGTCAGGATCGAACGAAGTGGCGATCGATAGTCTCTGCCTACGCCAATGGGAATCAATGGCGTGAGTATATGTATGTTTGCATGTGAAGGATTTGAACCTAAAACCTCGAATGATCATGTTTAGTCTTAACAACCCCTTCATACTGAGCTAACGAGCCTTATGAAACATTAATATAATTTTGTTAACGTTACACTCACGCCCATTATTGCCATTGAGCCAATTCGTGACAAGTTTTCTTGATTCTGCATGCTAAATTGTTAGTCATCATTATTGGGAGTAACATTTGTTTTATCACCTCTAGTCACTTGGTTAGTTCGATTGTTAAACACACAACATACAATGACGCCATCAAAACAAACATTTTTGTATAGTTGTATAGTTACACCCAAGTTAGATTAAATACCTTCAAGATCTAATTGTTTAATAATTACGTTCTATATATATATATATATATATTTTCGCTTTAATGATAAAAATCCTCACAACTAAAATTCACATGCGAGACTAAATCACGCTGTTTGTGGCGAAATTGCTGAAAAATATTCTGCAGATACCGCCAATAACAAAAAAAAAGTTACACTTACGGTTATATAACCATTAGGTTACACTATTTCTATTCTTTCATTACAGGAGTACAATTATCGTTTTATTTATTATAAAGCCCTCTTCCACAACCGTCGTTTTACCAATCGTTTAAGTTTATTTTCAATTTATCGTATTTTGGTTTGTATATATCATAGTATGGATTTGTGGTAGCTATTTATCCTCTTTTTGTATGTGTAAGAGTAGACTAACAAAATATATATATATTAGTACACCATTTTTTATATTTATTTATTGCTGTGTAGTGTTGGCTTAGAATAACACTACCCCAGTTCTACCCGTGGGTGATCGTAAGAGGCGACTAAGGGTATAGATAGGGGCTTTTAAAGTGATTTTCGGGCGATGTGGTTGGAGACCCATCACCAAAAACATTTATGATTACTATCTTTTCCCCAATCATCTTCCAAAAGTGGCTGAGGAATTTCTCATTCCAAAGCTCTGGCTACCCCGTTAAGGGATTTATAGCCGTGAGTATATGTATGTATTATTATTATTTGCGCATTTGCGCATAGAAAATAAATATACTGTTCTGGCATATTACACAGATCAAGTTAACCTTCAAAATATTACAATATATTTATCACTATGATAAACCCACTTTTCTTATTTCGACTACTAAGCAACCGCATTACCGTAAATAGAAGATCACAACTAAAATAATTTACATTTTAATGATACCTGCAAAATGTTTATAGGATTGAGTTTATGACCAAACGATATATGTATAGTTTTCGAAATAACCTTGTGGATAGCATATACCAGCGATTTTATCCTTAACTTACAAATACACTTATATTTGCTCATGTAACAAGCGTTCGACTCCTGTTTCTTGACGTGTCTATAGTAAGTGTCAAGGTGTAGCTAACAGGGTGTAGCGGCAAACAAACAAACAGACGGACAAAGCGGCAGACAGCTGCCCCGCCCACCGCGGCGACTTCACACGGTGGAGTGGGTAGGGACACTGTTGCAAATCATTTCACTGGAATGAGGTTGGCATGTCTTGATACTTGGCGAAAGTGATGGCTAGTATTTATAAGTACTTAGTTTTGTAAAAATGGGTATTTACTTAGCTGTGTTTTTATGCGGATCCCTATTTTAACATACATACATACATATACTCACGGCTATAAATCCCTAGATGGGGTAGCCAGAGCTAAGGAATAAAAATTCCTTAGCCACTTTTGGAAAGTTTAGTGGGGAGGAGATGGTAAAATAAAGTTGGTTGGTGATGGGTCTCCACTCCACCCGCATCGCCCAAAAATCCCTTATAGCCCCAATACCGTTAGTCGCCTCTTACGTACACCCACCGGAAGAAATGGGGTAGTGCTATTCTAAGCCGACACTACACAGCCTATTTTAACCCTACTTTAACTCTCATACTTTTATATTTTAGTTGTAGTGTGGTACGCACACATATTCCCTCCATATCTTGTATGTTAGTCTTATGTCTTTAGTAGTAATAAACCTATATCCAAACAGATAACACTTCGTTTAATTACATCATTGCACGGCGACCCTGCCAGGAACTCGTATAAAATGTGCTGAAAATAATGGATTCCAAGACTATCACATGAGGTGTATTATTTGTTTTCCCAACTATACATTGAATACAGTTTAAAAAAGGAGAATGATGTAAGGATGTAAAAGAAGCTTGGGAAGTTGCCAGAATCGTTTAAAATGATAATCTGTACAAAAACAAATTCTGTACCTACCGAATGAGATTTGACTGAGGTGATTTACTGTTTTAAAAATACATACATATATACTCACATATACTCACGGCTATAATTCCCTAGAAGGGGTAGCCAGAGTCAAGGAATTATAAATTCCTCAGCCACTTTTGGAAGTTGTGTGGGGAAAAGGCGGTGAAATAAAGGTTTTTGGTGATGGGTCTCCAACCGCATCGCCCAAAAATCCAATAAAAAGCCCCAATACCCTTAGTCGCCTCTTACAACACCCGTGGGTAGAAAGGGGTAGCGACATTCGAAGCCGGCACTACACGGCCACTAAAAAAATAGTATGTATAATTCTTACTAAACCATGTTTATAAAATTAGCTCAACATTGCCAAGTACCAAGTAGTCATGCACACGCAGAGGTGTCACCGCAAACACCCGATTGGCTTCGCAATAAACTAAATAACAAATAGTCGCGACGATTGACATACAAAAGATATTGAACAATACTTTGTCGGCAACCCACGGACCACTTATGATCGTATTTCTGACACAATCATGAACCGACAAAATCGGTTCTTGCTCTACAATGTCGTTGGCAGAAATTTATTAAGCTTGCCAAAAATGCAGCGAAGAAATATACGTGCGAGTGCAGCAAAACTATACTAAAACAGAACACAAGTAAACATACATATACTCACGGCTATAATTCCCTAGAAGGGGTAGCCAGAGCTAAGGAATTATAAATTCCTCAGCCACTTTTGGAAGTTGAGTGGGGAAAAGATCGTAAAATAAAGGTTTTTGGTGATGGGTCTCCAACCGCATCGCCCAAAAATCCAATAAAAAGTCCCAATACCCTTAGTCGCCTCTTACAACACCCGTGGGTAGAAAGGGGTAGCGAAATTCTAAGCCGGCACTATACGGCAACACAAGTAATAACCATTCAATATCAAAATATCTTACAATATAAATCAATGTACACATATTTACGGCGGCGGCGGCGTGTTGCTTACTATCAGTATAAATCGATCGCCACTTTGTTGATATAAGACATAGCAAACATACTCGGCTTGATTGAGAAAACAATATTTTAATTATTGCCTTGTAGTGCCGGCTTAGAATGTCGCTACCCCTTTCTACCCACGGGTGTCGTAAGAGGCGACTAAGGGTATTGGGACTTTTTATTGGATTTTTGGGCGATGCGGTTGGAGACCTTTATTTTTACCATCTTTTCCCCACTCAACTTCCAAAAGTGGCTGAGGAATTTATAATTAATATATGTATGTAAGTATGTATTATTTTAAAATTGAATAAATCAAGCAGTTTACATCTATGAACCTTTTATTGAGTCTTTACACTTCGGCATTCTACCTATTTGTGTAAATTCTCAATTGGATCCAAATGCGTCCCGCTTTGTGTTTTTCACTTGACTTTACCATCCACATTAAAGAGCGTGTGTGGAAAGATTGTTGAATTTAAATGAAGCCTGGATTTTACTACGAAATGAAAGATAGTCACTGCCTAGCCCTAGTGTTTAATTTTCAGGGTTTCTATACAAAATCTGAACAATTAAAAATAAGGTAATATGACTACGATGATGGTGCATACAAGGTCGTATAGCCTATCTAGTGATCTACACATAACGTTACAGCTAAAAATAAAATTGGCAAATCCGACAGCAAGTGATATGTTTATAATATTTGCAAAAAGCGGCTTCTCCTTTTAGCAGGTTCAATGAAGGCTATTTAGCCAGTCCACAGTACTGAAGAGACTTGAAGTCGCCTTTTACAAACCAAAGAGGGCGTATACAACGATGCCGACGTTTAAAAAAACAACTTTGAGTTCGCCGCTCATTGTTACACACCTATTTAGTGGGCGGACTCCTTTCTGGGTGGTTTTTTTTTTCGTTGTACCAGTAAATATTTTACTATAAGTATAAAAAAATACATTATTACGCAATTATTTTATTTTGTCATATCCATTAATAACTAATCTTTATATTTCATTTGAAGTATGTACTGGAGTATTATTAATTATAGCTTAAATTAAATTATTTCATTCGATGGGAGCATTTCAACTTTCCACTGAGTTACAAAGTAATTTCATTCTATTTCCATAGGTTTTCATCTACTGAGTTACGTTTTGTTTCATGCGATCCTAAATAGTTTTCATTATCTAAAACATTATGATACTTTCCTAGTAATATATGTTTAAAGCAAAAAGAAGGTTTTTGAAATATTTTTAAAGCTTTTTTGTCTTGTGTAAAATGCGTAAAATTTGGCAGTAAAAAAATATTTTTAGAAAAATGTTATACGGGACAATAACTCAGTAGAACACTGTCGTCTCCAAGTGGAAACTTTAAGGTGAATTCACAGCGAATGTTGTTTAGAGTGTGAAATGAAAATATTGTTTATTACAATTTTGAACGTTTATTTTAAAACATATATGTCACGATACCAATCAGAAACTTAAAAATCAAATAACATATTTAACAATAAATAAAGATTTGATTTTTAAGTTTCTGATTGGTAATTTCTTTATTTATTAGTAATAATCCCCACATGAGGTTTTCATGAACAAAAAGATTTAAAAAATAACATATTTCGTTATAAAATATGCGAAAAAACCTATAAAATTACCAAAAATAGTCTTTCGAACAAATCTCGCCAAATTCTTAAACTTACAATTATAAAAAAAACTAATCAAGAAAAAAATATCCTTATTAGATAAAACAAAATTTACAAAAACAACGATTCTTTTTAATGAGCTAAATAAATAAATTGGGCACAATACTGTTTTTCGATCATACAAAACGTGCTCAGTAAATAATGGATAATCCATGAACTACTGTAAGTGGTAGCTAATACGGCAAAAAAACGTTTTAAAATTTACCCATAAGAAAACAAAAATTGCGATTTTTTCCAAAAAACTACCAAAGGCTTCGCGTATAATTCTTTTTGTATTCCTAGTATTTTTCTAGATTAGATTTTAATGTTTCTCTATATCTTTTCATTCGTTATGCTGAAGTGAGAGCTATTATGAAGTTTTATTTCTTCTTTTACATCATATTTAGGGACCAATAAAATAATTTTATGATTTCCCCCTTTATGCTCATAATAAATTATTAACATAATTTCCTATTATTTGTTTTAACAAACAAACAAACAAACCCCTTTTGCTGGCCACACAGTTCTTTATGGAAAAGTAAAATAATATAATTGGGGTTATAAAATATAAAATTATGACTTTATGACTTAATATAGTTAATAATAATTTATATTGAATCCATCAAATTACAATATGCACATGGTTTTACAGTTCCACTGAGTGACAATCCCATCCACTGAGAAATATTTTTGGTTAAAGTCACTCAAGGGAACGTAACGTATCGACTAGCGTCCGAAACAAATTAATGTTTCTGTTTGAAATTTTTATTTATCTAAAAATATGAACCAAAATATGCAAATGCAATACACTATGGTTTATAACAAAATAATAAGAGTTACGATAATCTGAATACAAACCTCAAAACTGCCGCAAGTCAGTGGAGTTTCTTATTTACACTTTCGACGCCCTTTAACAAAACGTGTCTAGACAAGCCGGTCGCTGCTTACAATATGTAGTGAAAACAAAGATGACCGTTGGCACAATACTTAAGGTTACTAGGGAGAAATAATATAGGATTGGTGGTACTAATATTTCAGTAATATGATAACATACCAACGTCACTCAGTGTAATTTTCCTCGTGTTACCAATTTTGGTTTTCTAACAAAGTCTTTAATTTAAGCATTTAAAAATGATATTCGCTTATAAATTGGAAGAGTAGATAAGGCTATACTATTTTCTACGTTTTGCAAATAAAGCAGTGCTATTAGTGTGCCAAAAAATGGATTTTCTAGCCTATTTTCAATGCTCGTTGGTCGTGGGACATGGTCGAAGTAGGGGTATTGTCAACTTTAATAATGGATAAAATTTAAATGTCTGGTTTATGCTTAGATTAAAACTTTTTATGAAGTTGCTTGGTATTCTAATTAGCTACGATATCATATTTTCTTTATATCAAGTTTATCAAAACCGTGAAAAATCGTGGAATAGCGATGGGACATGTCAAAAAGTGCAGGTACAACGAAAAAAAAAAACGCCCTTCTACACTTGCGCCTCAAGTCGGTGACATTTTTGTAAACGATTTAAAAGTTATAAATTTTGGCTTCTTACAAAATTTATTGATTAATGAAAGTACACCGTACAAGAGATAGATAGAATTAAAAGTTGGGCTTACAAATTTTTGTAATAGTATTCAACTTTATAATGTCTTAATCACAAATATAGTAAATAAAGAAGCTTATTTTTTTTTTACTTATATATCCTACTTTACGGTATAATGTCATAAATGGGACTGATAAAGGTTTCCTCCAACTATCAGTTTCTTGTAGACTGCAGAGATAAATCATATTTATAAAATTGCAACTTTTTAATGTATGCAGTTGACACAAAAATTTATCACAGTATTCGCAATGAAAACGACTGTCAAAATATTCAAAGTGACCTAGATCGCTTGACACGGTATTATAAAACTAATAGGATCAATGTAAATGCATCTAAATGTATGATAATATCATTCACACGTAGTTCTTCACCAATCAGTGCGACATACTATATTGATAATACTCCCATTGGTAGAGATTATACGGTGAGAGATTTGGGAGTTACTCTAGACTCAAAACTTACATTTGAACACCATATTGAGAAAATAGTAGATAGGGCTTACAAAAATCTAGGATTTGTCATGAGATTCTGTGAACCATTTACTGACATCAACTGCATAAAGACAGTTTATAATGCCTACGTTCGTAGTATCCTCGAGTTTGCCTCCTCCGTCTGGTTTCCCCAATATATAAAGTATGCTCATAAAATTGAATCCGTGCAGCGCACTTTCATTAAACATTTAAATTACAGAGCTCGAGTATGGAACAAGGATTACGTATCATCGTGTAAATATCACGAAGTCCTCAAACTTGATGAACGTCGCTTACTTACAGATATGTCTGTTTTACACGATTTGTTGAATGACCGCATAGATAGCCCCAACATTTTATGTCAAATCAGAATTAACACCCCTTCTTACAGAACCCGACATACGCAAAAATCTTTGTTTCATATTCCACGCTCAAGAACAAACTACTCTCAAAATGCTCCCATCCGCCGTATTTTGTACGAATTCAACAACAACTTTAGTGATTTGGACCCTTTTTTTTCAAACAGATTTGAATTTCGTAAGAATGTTATAGAAACATTTAAAACAAGTCAAAGTTAACCAGTATAAGCATAATTAAAACATACATATACACATACACATACACGAACACACACACACACACACACACGCACACACACACACATACCTATATACATTACCATCATAGTATCATCATTCACGGTCTTTTTTTTGGTTTTGTTCATATTTTTATTCTCTTTCTTTCCTTGTATTTTTTAAACGTTATTTATAATATTATTATTTTTCTTTTTTCTAATGAACTTGCTGTATTTTCGCGGGCAACCGCCTTAATTTCGTTCCTCTTTTGTTTTGAACCGGTAATTGTGATCACCTGTCATTGGCTTTGTAAAACAATTGTATGTTCTGTGCCATGTTTGTTGTGTTTGCTGTTGGTGGTCAACGAATAAATAACTAAATAAACTAAATATACCATATATATTTGACCAGCTGAAACATTTCGTATGGTAAAGATCAAAAACGTATCATGTCAATATATTGAAAAATTATATATTTATGTATGTTTGTCCGCGGTTACCTCGCGTTTTTATTGTTGTACGCTATTACTTTTCATTTCAACATTTGTACTTAGTTTTTTGGATCAGTGAAAAAATTGGTTTATTTGTATAGACCTCAGATTGCGAGTAGGCTTCTACCGCTATTATGCTTATTTTGAAAACGTTCTCTTGAAACTTCAGTTGGCACATGCATTCTAGCGGCCCCCACTTTAGAGATGGCAACAATTTCGAAAATATTGAGATTTGTGTGTGGGTTACATTCAATATATTCAATGATTCAGCATTCTAGACGTAGGGGTTCATTTTATATGATATCATCCCTCAAAATATTATCAGTACCGTTGGATTATTAATTATTAATATTCATATTTCAAAACCATTTTTGTTAAGGTGCCTTGTTGCTTATGATATTATAATTTATATTCATATTCATTTTATATTGTCACATATTATCATTTTCGCAAACAAACTATAAATTCCTCTATACTATTATTTTTTTGTAATAAAACATGGCTCCTAATTCCAGATTATGCTTTATAATCATGAAATTTTATTTAAGAAATACAGTCTTTTTGTCATCCGGCACTATTAAACGATGATTCATGACCAGTCCCCATAAGATACGTACCAACGATCTAGTGAAAAGAAAGGTGTTAGTGCTATTCTAAGTCAACTACACAGCATGTGGTATATATATATATATATACACTCACGGCCATAAATGCCAAAAAGAGGTAGTCAGAGCTTCAGAGCTAGAAATTTGTCAGCCACATTTGAAAGTTGATAGGGAACCAAATGGTAGAAATAAAGCACCCTTGATGATGGATCTCCAACCGCATCGCCCAAACTCCCTATACCCTTAGGCGACATTTCTAAGTAAAAAGAGGTAGTGAAATTCTAAGCCGGCACTGCATAGCATTTGCCTAAGAATGACTGAAAAAGTGCCTAAACTCTGAGTCGGCTCATACGACACCAAACGGTCTGGTAAAATAGAGAAGAGTTTGTTATATTTTAACTCAACACTACACAGCATGTGTTAAACATACATACATACATACATACATATACTCACGGCTATAAATCCCTAGAAGGGGTAGCCAGAGCTAAGGAATTAGAAATTCCTCAGCCACTTTTGGAAAGTTGAGTGGGGAAAAGATGGTAAAATAAAGGTTGTTGGTGATGGGTCTCCAACCGCATCGCCCAAAAATCCCTTTAAAGCCCTAATACCGTTAGTCGCCTCTTACGTACACCCACCGGAAGAAATGGGGTAGTGCTATTCTAAGCCGACACTACACAGCAACGTAAACATGTAGTAAGTCTAAATAAGTGAACATGCAAAAAGAGAAAAGCAAATAAGTATGTCAGCCCGATTCGGCACGCCGCCGAGCCCCGTCACACGATTTAGCAAAGTCAAACTTTCAATTATTACGTCCAAACTAAGTACTCAGCTTTGATGACAATTGTTGAAAGCATCATGATAGTATTAGCTTTTGTACTCCAAAGTATAAAGGGACCCTTCAAACACAATAACACTGAGGTGACAATGCCGCAAAATCCAGTTATACTCCAAAGTTTATTTTCGACTTTATTGCTTTAGGAATAAGGCTGTGGAGGTATTGTATTGTGTTTTTTTGTAGTATTCCGTAATTGGGTTACTTACAAGATTTGTTGGGGATCATGGTTTATTTTGTGTTAACAAACGATTTGGTTTAAATATATTTAGAAGATTAACATTTCAAGTGAGTGACGAAGATGGAAGAAATCGATCTATATGAAATGTACAAATCTCAGTAGGGTTCATCCTTTCTGCAATCATTGCTAAGTGATATTTAAGAAGTCATTTTATAAGAAACCTAATAGCTTCATCAAAGCCTTCTGACTAATATCTAATCTGAAGTTCAGCATGATTTCCGCCAAATCAACATTTAGTGTGTTATAATTAAAACAACTTTTGACTTTCGGATATTTTAATCGCGTGTTATTAGATAGTTTTTTAAAAGCTATAACTACGCACTATTAAGTGTGTTACCTTGAATAGTAAACTAAACGTAATACTCGTCTCACAGAATTAGTAAGTTCTTCCCTACTTTAAAAAAAGAGAAAAAAAAACTAGTAGCCGATGAATTAAGACTTAGTACATTTACTTACCCGAAATACCACATAAAGGCTGAAATGTTTGAAGTTGTGAAATAATGATGATACATTTTTTACCATTAACCGCAAAACTTGAAGCTAAATCTATAAATTCTGAAGTTGAATCTGATCTTAACAACTCAGTACCAGAACAAAGTCGTGATTTACTTTTATATACTGTCGCCATTTATTCTTTCCTCGACCACAACATTATATCAATTCAGCTACGTGCAAGATTTGATACAACACAATAAAGCCACAAGAAACGTTGATTCGTATAAAAAGTTGTCCCGTGTCAAAGAATTCTTTAAATGGCAATATTAATATTGTTTAGTCGGCAGCTGCGCGGCGAAATTAAATATTTGTCTGTTGTGTTAGCGGTTGCCGCATGTGTGTCGCCGCCCTTAGCTTTCATATTGTGTAATGGGTTGAAAGAACCGCTCAACTTTTAAAAGTATATAAGTTGAAAACATTTGGTTTCTATACTGAGTTAGATTTTACTTCATATCAAGTTTAACTTCAGTTTATGCATAGTATTTTCTACGACTTTCACGATCGCATATTATTAAGAATTCTTTTCTTTCCTTTACTGTGCTGTGTGTGTTCGACTTTATATTTTCTATTGTTAATGATGTGATATTTGACTTATGTACAAAATAACAGAAAATTTATACTTTGATTTTCACCATCAACTCGTTAACATGTATTTCTCCCAAACTCCAATCAGCATATTCCATCCGTAAAACACATTATAATTGAAAAAAATATTGACTTTCGGATATTTAATTCATAATTCATTATATGCAATATAGTTTAATATCTTTGATTTTACGTATGTTTTAATAACCGTAGTATAATGCAGAATGAATAGATTTGCCTAGATTTGGTTTTGAAATATAATTTATGTTATTTGGTTATGTTTTCTTACCATCTCCCGTTTATGACATTTATATTTCTTACTTTCACCCATAGATTTAGTATGCTGTACTTACTTACGTATAAAGATTGGCAATCCAAGACGACAGGTGAGACCAAAAAAAAGTACAACGGTTTGCGTAAATGAGTGTGTGTGTGTGTGTGTGTGTGTGTGTGAAATTAGTATGGCGCATTCCATACTAGCCCTATTAAAATTGATGAAAATTCACGTATTTGTTGTTTTTGCCAATTTACTTATTAACGTAAGAGACGACTAACGGTATTGGGGCTTTTAAGGGATTTTTGGCGATGCGGTTGGAGACCCATCACCAAAAAACTTTGTTTTACCATCTTTTCCCCACTCAACTTTCCAAAAGTGGCTGAGGAATTTCTGATTCCTTAGCTCTGGCTACCCCTTCTAGGGATTTCAGCCGTGAGTATATGTATGTATGTATGTATGTTTCAACCACTATATGTCCGTTAAATCCGAGTCAGAAATTTATTTTTCTTATTTCTATCTAGATAGATTATGATATTTAAAGTTATATTTTGCCTTTTAAATTTATTAGCGTTGAAAATCAGGTTAATGCCAAGGCTGTGCATACATACATTTACTCACGACTATGAATCCCTGAAAGGGGTAGCCAGAGCTACTTTTGGAAGTTGAGTAGGGAAATATGGTAAAATAAAGGTTGTTGGTGATAGTTCTTCAAACGCAACCAATAAATTAATTTGATTTCAATGAGCCAACTACCCGGCAAGTAAAGCCTATCAACATCTAATTGCAATAACCAACATAATTTTAACATACATACATACATATACTCACGGCTATAAATCCCTAGATGGGGTAGCCAGAGCTAAGGAATGAGAAATTCCTCAGCCACCTTTGGAAAGTTGAGTGGGGAAAAGATGGTAAAATAAAGGTTGTTGGTAATGGGTGTCCAACCGCATCGCCCAAAAATCCCTTTAAAGCCCCAATACCGTTAGTCGCCTCTTACGTACACCCACCGGAAGAAATGAGGTAGTGCTATTCTAAGCCGACACTACACAGAAAACTGTAGTATTTATGTATATTAATTCTATTATAATAGTGCAAACAGGGAAGCAAACTAAGTTAATACAATCGATGTGTATTTGAATATTAATAATGTTGCTGGAATCCATATTGTGCGGATAACTCCATGTATTTGGTTTTGTTTACAATATATATTCTGAAGACAACAATGTTTAAGTAATAAAGAAACTTTACATTACCTACTCACTGCGTTATGGCAAAGACAATGTCATTGTTTTGTTATAATGCAATACCTGCCTAAATTTGGCCGATTAAAGTAAGTAAACATAAAGTGAGTAAGTGTGTTGGAAACAAATAGCATTCTATCGCCTGATTTCTGATTTGAGTATTCCAGCTGAGAACAACTTAAGTATCGTTCTGTCGCATTGAAATCTTAACAACTGAATGAGACAAAACGATACTTAAGTCGTTCTCAGCTTGAATACTCAATTCAGAAATCGGCCGTTAGAGTAACAGCGCCTAGCTTGTGCTTACAGCAAAGCCTTAACAAGCTGCCCTGTCTACAGTACGTGTAACTCTACTTCAAGGTATATTTTTTCATTAATTACAAAAAGCGGCATCTATATGTCATTCTAGCAAACAAAAACAAGAAATGCGAGCGTAAAATTAAACAGTTTTTAAATCACCCGCAAGATGTCGCTTAACACAGTATTTCCAATTGTTATATTTTCCCCCTTTAGATTCCAACAAGCTATATTATTTGCCGTGTAGTGCCGGCTTTGCCGTGTAGTGCCGACTTAGAATGTCGCTACCCCTTTCTACCCACGGGTGTCGTAAGAGGCGACTAAGGGTATTAGGGCTTTTTATTGGATTTTTGGTTGGAGACCCATGACCAGAAACCTTTATTTTTACCATCTTTTCCCCACTCAACTTCCAAAAGTGGCTGAGGAATTTATAATTCATTAGCTCTGGTTACCCCTTCTAGGGAAATATAGCCGTGAGTATATGTATATCTGTAAACTGTAAAGCTATATCCAATTATATTATTCTTATAAGTTACAAATAGGATAGATAGAAATTTTAATCAAGTATGTTTTTCTAAGGAGCTGGCATATTAAGATAAAAAATAATGAAAATAATATTATTACTATGCTGTGTAGTATTGGCATAGAAAAGCTAACGCGTTTTTTCCGTTACTGTTGTAAGAGGTTACGTAGGCTTTGGGACATACACAAATTGAACCTATATTCATGGCTATGAATCCCTCAAAGGAGTTCAGCCACTTTTGGAGGTTGAGCAGGGAAAGGATGATAAAATAAAGGAATATTATCGTGTAACATGGAACAAAAATGAAACTATTGTTTCTTTGCGTTTAAACTTAATTGTTTGATATAAGGACGAAAACGTATAACACAAGATAATAGTCATATAAATCAACCAATTGATTAGAAGTATAATGGTTGTAACCAAAAATGTTATATGAAGCTGTGTAGTGTCGGTTTAGAATAGCACTACCTCATTTCTACCCGTGGGTGATCGTAAGGATCAACTAAGGGTGTAGGGGCTGGCGACCGATCACCAACAATTACTTATTGTTACCAACTTTACCTTACCCAACTTCCTAAAGAGGGTTAGGATGTTTTTATTCCAAAGCTCTGGATACCCCTATTAGGGATTTATGGCCGTGGGTGTATGTATGTATTTATGAAGCTAATTCATGTGTCTTTATCAATTTTGCTGTCATAAGTGGAGACTTCCGTTGGAGAAAATTATTGAAGTTTAGGTAAACATTAACTTATGCAATTTACAACTTGTTTACAAATATTAATATTTTTATCAGATACAAAATAAAAGATTATTTTCAAAATCGCTGCCGCTGAGGGATAAAGTTCCCGCGAGGCTTAGCTGCATCACTCCTCTGTATAGGAATGCTCACCCTTACCAAAGTATGTGCCAGCCCTAGGATCCCCGCTTGTTTAGACTAAGAAATAAACCCCATGGCCCGAGGGTCACCACGGCGAAAGGAATAAAAAGATGGCTTTCGTCCAGAAAGTACTATAATGAAATAGTTTAACAAGTGAAATACATACATATACTCTCACGGCTATGAATCCCTTGAAGGGGTAACCAGACCTAGGGAATCAGAAATTCCTCAGCGACTTTTGGAAGTTGCGTGGCGAGAAGATGGTGAAATAGAGGTTTTTGGTGATGGGTCTCCAACCGCATCGCCCAAAAATCCCTTAAAAGCCCCAATACCGTTAGTCGCCTCTTACGTACACCCATCGGGAGAAATGGGGTAGTGTTATTCTATGCCGACACTACACGGCAACAAGTGAGTGATGCAGAAAATCTCAAAAAACAAAAATGAATGAAAACACTTTTTCAAAAACTTTCAAACAAATCACTATAAACGTCTTCGCGACAACGACAATTGACTACGCTACCGGACGTAGTAGTAGCTCGTATTCGCGCTACGACAATAATTGTCGTAGATGAAACGTTTATTTTTCAAAAAGTAGTGTTTACACGACGCAAGTTAACTGCATACAAGTGACCTTGACATTAACTTAGATAGTGTAAATGCTTTTGAAGTTTGACTTGGAGTAGACCTTCCGATGAAGCAATTGGATCAATAGTTTTGGGTGTATCATTAGATAATTTCAAACTCAGCTTAACTGTAAAGAAAGAGCTAGTTACAAAAATAATTTTTAATTAATTATCATTTAGCGGTTAGGTAGGTAGCAATCCTTAATATAATATGAGAAAATTAATGTGTCTTTAGATGCTTAGAATTACAGTAACCTATATCTTAAAAGGATATTTATGGCTTAAACTAATTTTTGGTCTATGTTGCTTGAGCCCCATAACTAACGAGTTTTTAATTAACAATCCCAAGAGCACAAACTTAGTATCATCCAGACACCGTAGTCAGTACAAAATCGGTTCGGCAAAATGGTCCAATAATCCCCCCGCTCTCACTGCACTTCACGCCCCGCAATGTTGCAAGCTTTAACCCATCGCCAGTCTGCAAATGTATATTTTCTACCAAACTCCTATTAATTTCTACCAAACTTCTTATACTTATTTAATATGTACTTTTTCTATATTTGAGAAAAAAAACATGAAATATTTAATGCTTTTAAATGATAAGATAATAATAAAAAAAAAAAATCATCAGCTTAAATAGTTTGTTAACTTATTAGTAAAATTAAATTTTCTGAAATATCAAAATGTTTTTTTTTTATATTTGAACATAATCGTGAATTATTTAACGCTTCTAAATAATAAGATGGATAATAAAAAACACGGATGTTGTCAGGTTTATGGCATTCGTAGTTGAATTACAGCTAAGAACTCCAATATCTTCAAGAGCTATGCAATTGCCTTGATCCGAAGCTTTTATCCCTAATTTGCAGAATACTTTGCGGTATATACCCTTAAATTGTTTTGCATTTGGGTTGTCGTTCAATCCACCATGCATAGCGTATATAAAAACAGTAATAACTTTTAGATACAAAATATTATAAAAACTATTAATATTTAGAAACATACATAATATTTAAATACAATTAACTAGCTCTTCCCCCGCGTCTTCTTTCACGTAGGTACACATATATCACTGCTTACCCTTTTTCGAATTTATCGTATTTAGATGTATAATTTATATCCTTCAAAGTTTCATCCAAATTCCTTTAGTAGATTTTGTCTGAAAGCGTAACAATCACATCCACACAAACTTTCACAATTATAATATTATAGTAAGATACATATTTATATGTATAATATTACGCATATACAGATAGGTATATACTTCAAATATAGTACAAATAAACCTTCGTGGGTATCTTTTACAAGTCTTCTGATTCCAGATTTAGTTAAATCAAAATATTTTTCTTCAAAATGCTCGGAGCAAATGCGTGAGCTTGAGGTGGGTTTCCAATACTCATAAATTTTAGCTTTTTGTATAATTCTTACCCACGGAGCTCGCCTGCTTTCGTCTGCAGGAAATCTAAAATACCTAAAAGTACTTATTTTTCACCATTTAGAATTTCTACCTAAACATAATATTCTTATGTTGAAAATGGTAGAAAATACAAAGTTCTACGCTTGCAACACTGACATGGCGGCGTAAAAAAATTCGTAATTTAAACAAAATTAAATTGCTTTCAATCATCGAAAGTAAGTGGAAAATAACAATAGTAACCGGTGAAATGTGATTCCCAGTCCTTTAGCTTTGATATTTACTCTATTTCGACAAGATGGAAGTACGTAAGTCGTCATTATGATTTTTTTTGTGGAGCTGTTTTGGCTTGTCACTTTCAAAGCTTCTAACCGACTGAGTGCGGGTGCGTTGCGTTGGTATGCAAGAGAAACCAATGAAATAGGACTATCGATGCGGCCGTGAGCGGATTCTGGGTACTCTTTTTTTCTATGCCCAAGAGTTTTTCCAAAACAGCTGAAGTATTTCCAACTTAAAAGCTCTGGCAACCCTTTCTTTTGGATGTTCAGCCGTAAGTAGAAGTATTTATTATAAATATGCGTACGGTTAGATTAGTTTCAGATTAATAAAAAGTTGTTAAACCATGGAGGACACATCTCGATTAAATAATGAATACATAACATAAACATAAACGTTCACGCCGAATATCCCCGAAGGGGTTGGCAGAGGTACTAATACTTCTGAACATCACGTGACTTTGTCACCTGGTGTTCAGAGTACCCACGTTTTGCATGGACAGTGTACTCACGTGATAGGGGGCAGGCCTATCGCCGTTTTGTACGAATACACTGTCACATAACTAAGTACAACTCAGCCATGTGGGTTTCCTCACGATGTTTTCCCTCACCGTTAACAACCATGATAAATAATGAATACATACAATACATATACTCACGGCTATAAATCCCAAGAAGGGGTTCTTAGAGCTAAGGAATTTTTAATTCCTAAGCCACTTTTGGAAAGTTGAGTGGGGAAAAGATGGTGGATGTGACTTTTGGAAAAGTGGGGAAGAGAAGTTGATGGGTTCCCAACCGCATCGCCTAAAAATCCCTTAAAAGCCCCAATACCGTTAGTCGCCTCTTACGTAGACCCACCTGAAGAAATGGGGTAGTGCTATTCTAAGCCGACACTACACAGCAAATAATGAATATGCTCAAAAAGGCATGTATGAAAAGATTGATAGAGATTACTGCTTGAGAAAAGATTTGCTAGGATTGAACTAAGTGCCAATCTGCCTACCCCAATTGAGTAATGACTGATTATATGTAGGGGAGACCGGGGCAAGATGAGATAGCTAAATGAGATAGAAAATTAAACTCTTTAATAACATTCTTTAACAAAAAAGATAACCATTACATATTTCTCTCTTATAATAATCGTTGAAGCTTGCAAAATCACAGAACTTTTTTTGGCAAATAATAAAAAAATGAACTCGGCCAATTTCCCATCTTGTCCCATAACTGGCGCAATGACGATGGCTGAAACGCTGTGGGGCAAAACGAGTACGCTTTTTAATCGGTTAGACAAAGTTCGCAATGTGTGCCTCTTCGTCTTCCTCGTCGCCAACCTTCGGTTGAAGCTGAGTATTAGTACCCACAATAAATGCAAGCACAGTCATCATCCTCTTCTTGGGATGAACTATCTTCCGATTCAGTTTCTTTTTTGCACCTTTTGGTTTGACGTTTATTCTGCAGGTTTTCTTTGTCAGTTGTCTTGTTTTCAGGTTTTTTTATTCGTTTTTTACCTGTTTCACTCAATTTATTATCATGTCTTTTTCTTAGTTTTACCTTCTTTAATACTTATATCATTCATGAGTTCATTTCTTCTATCCTTTGTTTCTTTTACACTTTTAAATAATGTTTGCGTTCCCAACCTCCGAATTTTTTACAAATTCGGAAGGCCACTTGTCTACCTTTTCAGATAGAATGCAAATGTTGAGAACGCTTTACTATCACATGATTTGAATGTTTTTGTTCATGAAAACCTCATGTGGGGATTATTACTAATAAATAAAATAATTCCTGCCTGTGTCGAAATTTTTCTTTCCTTTATTTATTCTTTATTTATTGACAATGTGCTCTTTTTCAGTGGATAAAACTGGATGGATAGCATTCTCTAAGGATATCAAAGGCTCTGGATCACTCTCTTTGTCACTTTGTAAGTTTAGATTTTCTATATTTTTCTTGGTTAAAGACGAAATTTGTCCAAGGTGAGTTGAAGGGGATGGCCGCAATGGATTTAGTGATTGCTGGTTCGGATGTTTGAGTTGATGGATCATTTTCCACATTTAGCTCTTCTCTTGCCAGGTTTTCTGTGTAAGTCGTCTCTTCAGCTATGAAATCAGCATCCGTAAAAACATATTTATCTAATGGTCATATACCACATTTACGAAATCCATTTATGGCTATGAGCATTGTGGCTGCTTTTAAGTAAGCTTGTCACAATAGTTTTGCCACTTGATATGGTGTGACCACGCGACCAGGGTGATCTCTCAGCCATTTTTTCACTTCTGCCCTGTAGTACGTGCTTAAAGGGTTCATGAAAGACACCTCTAAAGGCTGCAAATTGTGAGTGCAGTGTGGTGGTGTACATAATAAAATTACATTATTTTCTCTTGCATAGTCTAATAGGTCAATATATTTGGTATGTAAAGAGTGACCGTCTAACAGAAGTAATATAGGCTTTTCTTTTGTTGGTTGTGCAAACTGCACGAATGATTTAAACCAGTCAAAAAATATTTTTGTTATAATCGAGCCATTGTCACTGCAAGTGCCCCAAAACCCTGACGGAGCATCATCCAATAGTACTTCCTTCATCCGCTTCCGAGCGTAAATTAGCATAGGCGGGACATAGGTGCCAACGGCATTAAAACAAATTTCAGCAGTGACCAACTGGCCTCTCTCTGCTGATGAGAGGCAGCCAACTTGCTTCTGGCCCTTGCTTCGTTGACAATATTTTTGATTGACTTTTTTTAACAGTACTAATCCCCGTTTCGTCCACATTGTAGATCCTTTCAGGCGTCAGTTTATATTTGTCTATTACATTTTCTCTTGCTGTGTAGTGTCGGCTAAGAATAGCACTACCCCATTTCTGCCGGTGGGTGTACGTAAAAGGCGACATGGCTGTGAAAACATAATATAACATTTTCACGAGCTTTTCTTACTCGTCGTTCTAAGGTTGACTTCGGAACATCGTAGGAAGACGAGGCTCGAATAAATCTCATGCTATCATTATGAACAGCATTTACTGCTCTTTTCATACCTTCCTCGTTCCATTTGCCACGATCTGTTTTTCGTTTATCGTACCATTTTATCTGTAGACAAATAAATAATTAATTTTTTTTAGAATTAAAGTTTTAGCTACGCATAGTGTAGGGGCACTCTAGTGGAATGTCCCTACGGATGTAGTTGTATCGATGCACGGAAGGTTGCTTGTTTAGGAATGTTAAGTAAAAGAGTGACGCGTGCGATCGTAATGAATGTTTAATTGCCACTCTGGCCCTTCCCACCATAGTTGATGAGAAATAAGTTGTGATGGTAACAAGCCTCGGCTGGCGCAGTCTGCGGGGTCGTTTTCAGACTTCACATGCCCGCACAGCGACCACTTTACTTTCCAATGCGCGGTGCCCAGTAGCAGTAATAACATGCCTACAACAAAGCGAGCATTACTATCGGATATATCGAAATTATTCGATCCACTCGGGTGGCTGTCGCCAGTGACAATAACGAGCAAGATCATATTTCAAAAGGTATGGGCTGCCAATCTGAACTGGGACGATAAACTACCACATGACATACAACAAGAGTGGAATGCTTTAAAAGAAGATCTGCCCAATATTTCGAACGTAAAAATAAACCGATGGATTGGTGATGGTGATAACGAAAAACCCATTGAGCTTCACGGGTTTTCTGACGCGTCAGAAAGAGCTTTCAGTTGCGTCATTTTTAGGGTTCCGTAGCCAAATGGCAAAAACGGGACCCTTATAGATTCGTCATGTCTGTCTGTCCGTCCGTCCGTCCGTATGTCACAGCCAGTTTATTCCGAAACTATAAGAACTACATTATAGAAAATTGGTGCGTAGATGTATTCTATAAACCGCATTAAGATTTTAAAATAAAATCTGAAAAAAAAACCAAAATTTTTAGGGTTCCCCATACATAGAACTGAAACTCAAATTTTTTTTTTTCATCAAACCTATACGTGTGGGGTATCTATCAAAAGGTATTTGAAAATGATGTTGAGGTTTCTTATATCATTTTTTTCAAAACTGAATAGTTTGCGCGAGAGACTTTTTCAAAGTGCTAAAATGTGTGTCCCCCCCCCCCGTAACTTCTAAAATATGGGCATGATAATACTGAAAAAAATATATGATGTGTATTACTATACAAACTACTAACGAAAATTGGTTTGAATGAGATCTAGCCCGTAGTTCTATTTTTAAACGTCATAAATCAAATTACTTACCTAATTTGGCTCCCATGATTTTCACACAAACGGGACTTTCTATATATATGATAGTACGGAACCCTTAGTGCGCGATCCGACTCGCACTTGACCGGTTTTTTGCAAGTCTATCGGCGATGATAACATACCAAGAATAAAGTTAGTGGCGGGAAAAACGAAATTAGCGCCACTCAACAAACAACAATCATTATTTTATTATTATTATTGGTGGGCGCTAACCGCCTCAGGTTTCCGCACTTAACCCAGCTACGAGGTGGGCCATTGTACGTGGGCCGTTTGGCCGTTTAAGTTTCCCAACCTAATTCTGACCAGAATGACAAAAGCTTATCCAGGTCAGCCATTGCCTCTGGTAGCGACTTTTTGGATCCGATGGTGTTGTTTCGGATATCGGTTACTCCGTTGCATTCCTGGAGCACATGAGTGACCGTTTCGTCAGCCTCCATGCACGCACGGCATAGAGGGCTATCGGTGATGCCTAGAGTGTGGAAGTGTTTGTTTAGGGCATAGTGCCCTGTGACAACACCCACTAGAGTTCGCAGATTTGGTCTGCTAAGACGTAAGGCATATCTGGTCAGATTTTTCTTAAGAGTTGGCATTGCCTCTTTAGACTGTCTGCAGCCAGACGTGCCTTGCCAACACGCATTAGCTAGGGTTTGTGTGCGTTCCCTTAGCCACGTGCGCAGCTGGTTGAATGGAAGAGGTATTGTTACGACATCTGTTCGCAAGTAGGAGATAGGATTTGCCACTACTAGATTATACTAGATGGCGTTACTAGTATTTAATAAGTAAAAAAGGGAATTACTAGATGTTTCTCGAATATCGACTTTTCGAGAATGTGGTACTAGAACTTTCTGTAATATTCGCGTATTTGAGATTTGGCATATATAAAGAGCGACGCGTGCTACGGAGTATTCGAGTGCGAAGAACTAAAGCGAGAACAAGCGAAATACTAGAGCGAAGAAATTAAATACGACAGTGCAGTGATATACGGATTACGGAAATAAGCTTAACGGTGTGGACAGTGTTACTATAACGGAGTAAATTAGTGTTGTTAATTAGTGCGAGTATCGATAGTTAATTATCGATAGTGTTTGTTGTGTTGTGTAAAGTGCGTTATTGGTCAATAAATATAATTACACCTTATTGCACGAAAGTGTGACTGGTTTTTATCAAATTAAGAACCCGGTAGTAACAGTATTATGGGTTCGGGTCCGTACAGAGACATAGCCGATCCCCCTCTAGCCAGCTCATCAGCCGCATCGTTGCCTAAGGACCCACTGTGGCCTTTAATCCACTGCAGGATGATATTGTTGTCCTGCGCCACTTCCTCTAAGGCTTGGTGACATTCCAGGATTAGACCTGAAGTGTACTCGCTTCGATTGAGAGCTTGCAGGACAGAAGTGCTGTCCGATATGATTTTTATGGTCATTTCTGAGATTTTTCTTGCTTTTATGGCCTGGGCAGCTTGGATTATTCCAAGACATTCTGCCTGAAAGACAGTGTTATATTGACCCAGGCTTTTTGATATTCTTATATTTAGATCTAGGGAGTGTGTGCCAGCCCCCGTGCCTTGATTGGTCTTAGACCCATCAGTATACACACGTAACTCCTTTGAGCCAGAGAAGTCTGACTTTTCTTCGTCAAGTATTACCCGATAGTTATGTTTGGATCTAATAGTTTTGGTGATCCTATCACATGGAGCGGCCAATAGGGGCTGGTCTTTCAACGCTTCCGTGAGAATTTCAGTATGTAGGATTCTGGAGTCATTGCTTAGGTGTCCTGCTCTCTGTAGCCTTACAGCAGAGATGGCTGCTTCTTGCTGTATGTATAAATACAGTGGGGGGAGATTTAGTAAGGCTTGTAGTGCGGCTGTAGGCGTAGTGCACATGCAGCCCGTTATTGCTAGACAAGCCTGTCGTTGCATCTTGTCTAATTCATGTTGGGCTGTAACAAGTTTCGTTCTTGGCCACCAGATCAGAGCTCCGTAGGTTATCACCGGTCTGATGATAGTGGTATAAAGCCAGTGCGTGATTCTCGGTTTGAGTCCCCAGTTCTTGCCCAAGATTCTTTTACATTGCCACAGGGTGGCGCTAGCTTTTTTTATTACCTTTTCTAAGTGTGGTTTCCGGTATTTATCATCTAGGGTGATTCCTAGATATTTCACTGTTTTCGATAAAGTTAGTTGCGTGCCAAACAACTTTGGAGGATCAAACGGCGGTAGTTTCCGTTTGCGAGTAAAGAGAATTAGTTCAGTCTTTTTAGGATTAACGTGTAGGTCGAAATCTTTACACCATTTTTCAACCACCCTCAAAGCGTGACCCATTTGATTGCAGAGGGTGTTCGCATGGTTTCCGTTTATGAGAATAGTGAGGTCGTCTGCATAGCCAATAGTTAGATAGCCTTGCATGTTTAGTCTTTTAATGAGTGAGTCGACCACCATGTTCCAGAGCAGTGGGGATAATACGCCTCCTTGAGGACAACCCCTTGTCACCACAGCTCTGCTGGTGTCATTAACAGTTATTTGAACCGCTCTGAGTTTCAACATGTTTATTATCCAGCCCCGCAGTGTGGGATTAACATGGAAGTTTTCAAGGGCTCTATTAATACTTGGGATGTTAGTTTTATCGAAGGCGCCTTCAATGTCTATGAAGGTGCATAATGAGGACATTTTAGTGCTGAGAGCACACTCAATTTTGGAAACAACTCTGTGGAGAGCTGTTTCGGTTGATTTGTCCTTCGTGTAGGCATGCTGATGAGTATGTAGGGGCTTTCTTGTTAATATCTCTTCTCTTATGAACCTGTCACAGAGTCTCTCTAGTGTTTTTAAGAGAAAAGAAGTTAGGCTAATGGGTCTAAAGGATTTGGGGTCTGTATAGTCAGATTTTCCAGGTTTGGGAATGAAGGTCACTTTAACCTCCCGCCATGGTAGGGGGGTATATCGGTGCGCCATGCACGATTGGTAAAGTTTTACCAACCATGGGGTGATGATATCTCTGGCCCACTGTAGTAGTGCCGGAGTTATACCGTCAAGACCCGGCGATTTGAAGGGGTTAAAGGTTTTGATTGCCCATTCAACTCTATCTAGTGTGACTATCTTTTCAGATTGGGATACATCTATGTTTGTGGGGCTGCTGATTGGTTCCTCAGGCCAGGACACTTCATCAGTGTGATGGCAGTCTGGGAAGTGGCATTCCAGTAGCAATTTGTGTGTTTCTGTATGCGTGGTGGTGTATGTTCCGTCTGGTTTTTTTAGCGGCCCTACGGTGAGATTATTATCTGTAGCCAGGAGTTTCCTGATCCTCGCCGCCTTATTGTTAGATTCTATTGATTCGCAGTATTTTCGCCAGGCTTTCCTTCTGCGTGATCTAGTAAGTTTTTTGTATTTTCTTAGGAATAGTTTGTATTCCTCCCAGTCATCTGGTTTTCTGGAGTTTTTGGCTTTATTAAAGAGATTACGGAGTTCACCGCGCATAGATTCGAGTTCCCCATCCCACCATCTGCCAGACTCTTTTCCTGGAGTTGTGGGTTTCCTAAGGGGGCAGGACGCCTCGTAAGATTTGGTGATAGCACCAGTGAGAAATTTAACATTGTCTTCTATCGCTACTGTACTATCTAGGTTTGGCGCGGTTGCGGAGGTTAACTCGTCCCTCAGTAATGTACGATATTTCAGGACATTCGTCGTTCGTGGGTTACGTTTAGGTGGCTGTTTGGGAAATTGGTTAGATATTATAGATATTAACAACAATCATTACCGCGCTTAGAATTAGCCGGTGCATTACTTCTGGCTACCTTAATGAAAAAGGTCATAGACTCAACAAACACTCAGACACGGCAACTCACCATTCACGGGTGGACTGACTCGATGGTGGTCCTTGGATGGTTACAAGGTGACATCGGACGCTGGAAGACGTTTGTCGCTTACCGAGTGGCATCCATCAAAGAAATCATGCCATCTTCGTGTTGGAAGCATGTGAAGTCTGAAAACGACCCCGCAGACTGTGCCAGCCGAGGCTTGTTACCATCACAACTTATTTCTCATCAACTATGGTGGGAAGGGCCAGAGTGGCAATTAAACATTCATTACGATCGCACGCGTCACTCTTTTACTTAACATTCCTAAACACGCAACCTTCCGTGCATCGATACAACTACATCCGTAGGGACATTCCACTAGAGTGCCCCTACACATAGTAAATATTATTTTAATTGGTATCTCATTATGCCCCGATCATCTTGCCCCGATCCACACATGGGTAAAAAAGATGACGCAATAGGCTATTTGACTGTAATAAAAATATACATTTCTTTTATTTCATTAGTCTTAATATTTCTTTTTTGGAGCAATATGTAATAATGCAAGATAAAAATATTGCATTCATCATCATCATCATTCTCCTGCCCTTATCCCACTAGGTGGGGTCGGCACAACGTATGTGTTTCTCTTCCATTCGTCTCTGTCATACGCCATTTCGGAGCTTACACCTTTTATTCCCATATCATCGTTTACACAGTTCATCCACACTTTCTTTGGTCTTTCTCTTCCCTTGTATCCATCTACACTCATATTCATCACTTTTTTAGTCACATGCATTTCATCCCTTCTCATTACATGACCATACATTATTTCACTAAAATCCGTCTTCAAAAATAAGTATTTTTGATGCAACTGTCACGTGACTAAAAACGACCGTGATTGGCTATTTCTATAATGACGTAGATCGCGCATAAACTGACTGTGTATCGCTTCGCTTATTGGTGTTTAATGCGGAATTGACGTCATTTGTGCTACAGCCGCCATATTACTTAAAGTCGCGTTTTCGCGGCACATTTGAATATTGCATTTGCTTTCATTGCAAAATCGAAATTTTTTAATAAAAAAGCTAAAATGAAGATAGAAAAATATTTTTTAGGGCTCTTTATAAACAAATTAACACCGTAAGACAGTTTTCAAAACTTAGTCAAATAATTAAATGTTTTTTGACATGAATTCCTCATGTGGGGATTATTACTCATAAATAAAAGATGTTATTAAAGGAAAGAAAAATTTCGACACATGTTAATGTATTATTATAATCCCAAGCTTACTATAGTAGTCCCAAATATTAAATTCAAACTAGATTTTCTCGCCGGTATAGTCTGAGGTTAGAATAGGCTATTTGACTAAGTAAATAAAAGATGTTATTAAAGGAAAGAAAAATTTCGACACTGGCGGGGTTCGAACCCGCGACCTTCGGGTATACGCCCCCGTCAAAAAATTAGTTAAAATTCGGAGGTAGGAAACGCAAACACTACTTGAACGTGTAAAAAAGAAACAAAGGATAGAGAAATTTCGCGCTGGATGCCAACTGACACTGTAGCTCAGTTGGCAGAGCGACGGGGGCTTATACCCGAAGGTCGCGGGTTCGAACCCCGCCAGTGTCGAAATTTTTCTTTCCTTTAATAACATCTTTTATTTACTTAGTCAAATAGCCTATTCTAACCTCAGACTATACCGACGAGAAAATCTAGTTTGAATTTAATGTACATCAGTTTTCAAATCAAATATTGCGTAAAAACACTTGCTAAATCACTTTTTTCTCTCTTGAACGAAAAAACGAGTCCTAACCTAACCTATTTGCTCAGCTTGGACAGTGAAGTTCGTGCAAATGGCGCTGTCGTCGCTCCGAACACGATTACTCTTCACGCACACAAGCTTACTTCCCGTCCTGCCCCGAACTTCATCCTGCCCCGGTCTCCCCTACAAGTGAATATGTAAAAAACAGATCATAAGCAAATAGAAAACATATGATAATGATAAAAGATTTTTTTAGAGCCAGTGTGGATGGCAATTTTAGTAGAGCACGTTCTCGGAGGACACATTTGGACCAAATGGAGAATGTGCTCACAAAAGGCGTCCAAAGTATGAAGAATGAGAAAATTTTGGGATGTAAACGAAACTAGAAACATACATACATACATACATATACTCACGGCTATAAATCCCTAGAAGAGGTAGCCAGACCTAAGGATTTGGAAATTCCTCAGCCACGTTTGGAAATTTTAGTAAGGAAAAGATGGTAAAATAAAGGTTTTCGGTGATGGGTCTCCAACCACATCGCCCAAAAATCCCTTAAAAGCTCCAAATCGCCTCTTACGTACACCCACCGGAAGAAATGAAGTAGTGTTATTCTATGCCGACACTACACAGCAACTATAAATGTATATAAAAAAGGTATATCAAATGATGTCACATACCTACATAACTAAAAATCAATATATTCTTATCAATGATAAGTCTTTTCTTTTTTGCAAACGTTTTTCATTAAAAGGTATTTTAATATTTAGTTAAATATCATAAACATTTGGCTTATTATAATCTATAACCACTAACTACCCACTACCAACGGACTTACATGTTACAGGGTATTTTTTATATGACTGTTGTGCTATTTAGTTCCAACCCATGATCAGCGATTATATATTTCACCATCATTTTATCTCTCAAACTAAAACCCTAACAAAGGGTTTCTAAAAAAATCAGTCAACCCCTTTGAGAAATTGAAGCCATAGGTTTAGGTTCAATAAAAATACATAATATATAATATACCTAACTACTGATGACCTCCAGAATCCCACCCTCCCTCTTATTACATACATACATACATATACTCACGGCTATAAATCCCTAGAAGGGGTAGCCAGAGCTAAGGAAATAGGAATTCTTTAGCCACGTTTGGAAAGTTGAGTGGGGAAAAGATGGTAAAATAAAGGTTGTTGGTGATGGGTCTCCAACCGCATCGCCCAAAAATCACTTAATAAGCCCCTATACCCTTAGTCGCCTCTTACGATCACCCATGGGTAGAAATGGGGTAGTGTTATTCTAAGCCGACACTACACGGTTAAAGGTCACTGATGACCTCTAGAACCCCACCCTCCCTCTTATTAACGTCAAAAAACCATATTTAAACAAACCACAAACTCAAACTAAAGAACAACCGAATTAAACCGACAAATGATCAATGGATCCTAAAAGCTTCTCAACAGCAATAAACGCCGTTTAATATTGGTTTTGTGACAGAGAGGTGTTATTACAAATAGAGGAGCAGATTGAAGGCTCTACAAAGGCTGTCGTCTCATCCGGCGACCTATAAAAGCCATGAGGAGGCTGTGACGTACAACGCGATCTCATGCTACCGGGCGGATACAACGATATAGTTTACATATAGATTCATGATTAAATTTAAGTTACTTTTTCAATAAGTTTATAACAAGACATATTACTTTACACTCAACCTGTTCTCATATTTTTAAACCATCCTGCACATAGTTTTTTTATACTATAAAGTGGTAGCCATAAGATCTAAAGTAGAATTGCTCAGTCACTTTAAGTGGAGAAAAGTTTGTAAAATAAAGGATGTTTGGTAACAAGCCTCCAAACACATCCTTCAACAATTATTTATACAAACCTAAAAGTCTTAGTCTCCGATAAAAAAAACAACACGAAAAATATAATTAAGTTTTATTCTAAGACAAAAGTATATCTGCTACGAAATTATTTTCTTTTCTTAAATGTGATTGTACTTGTGCTATTTCGATTGCTCTATGACGATGTCATTTGTTTTTGTTGTTCACTTAAAATATTTTATGACTCGTATATCAAATATATATCCATCCATCATATATCCATGAATAAATATGGTATTTTAGGAAAAACTTACTCTTACTTAATCGACGTATTGTTTCTGATATGGCATTGTTATATGATATATTGCATTATAACATTGACTCCCGGACCTTCTCAGTAAAATCACATTAAATGTACCCAAGAGGAGAACACAACTGACAAATTTATTTAAAAACCAATTTGCGAGTACTAATTTTGCCTCTAGTGAAACAATTAACAGAATGGTCAATATATACAATATTGAGTTTCAGGAAATAGATCTGTTCGCGGAAACTAAACTATCATTCCTAAAAAAGGTTAAAACGGTGTTACTTAAGGAAAATACATGATAAATATTATGTATTTGTCCAATACAATACATTTCATGCCCATTAAAGTTCTAACACACATAATCACACACACACACTCTCACACACACAAACACACATGAAACACACTTTAGAGAAAAATAATTATATTTTATTTGTCCATGCATATTTCTGTTACAAATAAATGCTCAGTTTATCTAATGAAATTTGTGAAACATATAATTGGCACGATAAATTGTTATATTTAAAAATGCTTGTTAATAGATTAAGTGCTGTTTGTTTTACTCAATAATAAATAAATAAATAAAATATCAAAAATCAACCAAACTATAAAAAAAAAATGCTCAACTTATAATTATTGAATACCATAACACAAACGACTGCATACTCCAAAAAAACTTAATTCTTCACATCAACCATCATTGTGACTCTACAACATCCCCATCGAACTTGCACTGCGCAGCCGTAGTCTAGCCTCCGAGTGGGCGCGAATTCACTTGCACAGCTCCGGTGAAACATTACAAAGAAAACCTTTATTAATCCGACAATCCATTATTCAAGAACCTTATTAAATTATCCATTTACCAGTACTTAATTTAGTCAAAGTAGTGTTCAAAGTGATCGATTAACAATGCATTGGTAGAAGACCGAAATTAGGGGCGTTCGGTCGCCCGCCTTACGTAATAGAGGCCGATCGATATTTGAGGCTTTAGTGATAACAGCTGGAGAAGACAACATGCCGCAGCCTGTGGTAAGATTTAGTTAAAATTATATATATTTATAAGTATAAAACTGACTTCATTTATCGATTTTACAGTGGAGATGTGAAAATCTATTTTAGTAAAGGGTAGAGTTCAAAGGTCGAAGTTAACGATTGATCATTTTTGTCGTACATTTTTTATAATGATTTTGGTATCGAGTGGGTGTTTTATTTTTATACGGTGACTTTTAACCTTTTCAGGGAGGATTGTTTGATTGTTTTTGGTTACTATTGTAAGTCTTTCGCAGTAGAATAGAAAACGATGACAGAGATTTTATTTAAAACATGTGGTGTGGGCGATTCTAAGAATTTTCTTTTGTGTAAGCGTTAAAAGTTTCAAACTTTTATCGTTAAATTTATTGATTGGTTGTTTAATTATTACTTTTTGGTTGGGTAATAATGTACGTAATAAAAAAAAACGTGTGGATGTACGAGTACGAATTTTTTCATAGTTATAGCCTTTATAGAGAAGGAGTTCATGATGCATTTCAATATGATTTGATATATAAATACTTATTCACAGATAAAAATACTAAAAGCTAGATCTTCAGAATAAGATATTCCTAGACACATTTGCTGTGTAGTGTCGGCTTAGAATAGCATTACCCCATTTCTTCCGGTGAGTGTACGTAAGAGGCGACTAACGATATTGGGGCTTTTAAGGGATTTTTGGGCGATGCGGTTGGCGACCCATCAACCTTTATTTTACCATCTTTTCCCTAATCAACTTTCCAAAAGTAGCTGAGGAATTTCTAATTCCTTAGCTCTGACTACCCCTTCTAGGGATTTATAGTCGTGAGTATATGTATGTATGTACATTTGAATAATTAGCAGGAAAATGATTGTAAAATAAAAGACGTTTAGTGATGGGTGTCCAGTCACATCGCCCAACAATTTCTTGAAAAACTCCGTACCCTTATGCACCATTTACGACAACCGCGGCAAGAAAAGGTTAGCTATAATCTGAGGCGACTCTCCATAGCGGGCTTACACTATTGTTAATTTAGCAGCACAAACATAAAATCAGTTAAAAATAACATTACACAGAACCACGCATTTGTTAGAGGCATATATATCTTCTCAAACTGAGACCAATCAATTAACTATTTGTCCATATTATTACCAAATGAGGGTCAAATGTCATTGCCATTTTTACTTTCGACATAATTAAATACTTTGTTATATATTAGCATAAAAACTAGTGACTTTGACCAACTGAATAAGTTCGTGAAATAATGCATACATAGATACATATACCAGAGCTACGGAATTATAAATTCCTCAGCCACTTTTGGAAGTTAAGTGGGGAAAAGATGGTAAAAATAAAGGTTTTTGGTGATGGTCTCCAACCGCATCGCCCAAAAATCCGATAAGTCAAGTTAATCTTAGTCGCCTCTTACGACACCCGTGAGTAGAAAAGGGTTACGAAATTCTAAGCCGGCACTACACGGCACGTGAAATAATGTTTTGTTTGAAAATGCAATTCATGTATAATTTGATTCTATGATAATATCTTTTGTTACATTGTATTAAGGTCTTCATTATACACGACCGAATAAATTTATAACCTACCAGTTTGCTATATCACATTGCCATAACTTAATCTGACGATGTCCGTGGCGCAGTGGATGGTCCGGAGGGTGCGGGTTCGATCCCCGCTGAGGGCAACATTTATGTGAGCAGCATAAATGATTATTTCTCTTGGATGTTATTTATATGTGTATTATATTATATTAAATATATCGTTGAGTTAGTTTCCCATAATACAAATTCAGCTTAGTTTGTGACCAATTATTAATCTAGTATAGACTGTTATTTGATTGTATATCATTCGAAAAATTAACAACATCATTCCAGTATCTACATGAAACCATAGACACACTAGAGACATAAACGACTTTACTTATTGGATTCCAGGCTTCATCGTTTTCTTGGAAATAACGAGAATTGCATTTTTTTGGTGCACATATTTTACAGTGAATTGAATGTAACTACATTTAACTAAATATTTAACTATTAACATTTGAATCATTCCTTAAAAGTGGTCTAAATAAGAGACGTTTCATCTCTTGCAAAATCTAAATTATGAAACTAAGGATCGCCGTGTAGTGTCGGCTTAGAATAGCACTACCCCGTTTCTACCGATGGGTGTACGTAAGAGGCGACTAACGGTATTGGGGCTTTCAAGGGATTTTCGGGCGATGCGGTTGGAGACCCATCACCAACAACCTTTATTTTTACCATCTTTTCCCCACTCACATTTCCAAAAGTGGCTGAGGAATTTCTAATTCCTTAGCTCTGGTTACCCCTTCTAGGGATTTACAGCCGTGAGTATATGAATGAATGAAACTAAGGAATCAACTTTCTATACAAATCAACCTAATTGTATACTCACGATATTAAATCCCAAAAATAAATAGCTAGGCAGAACTTTGAAATAAACAATTATTTATCCACTCTTAGAATTTAGGTCCAGAAAATATGGTAAAATAAAGGATGTCTGGTGATCAGTATCCAGCCAGATCACCCAAATATCTATATCTATACTAATATTATAAAGCTGAAGAGTTTGTTTGTTTGAACGCTAGGATCTCAGGAACTACCCAATCAAATTAAAAAAATATTTTTGTGTTGGATAGTCCATTTATTGAGGAAGGTTTTAGGCTATATATCATCACGCTGCGACCAACAGGAGCAAACTATCAGCGAATAATGTTGCAAAAACGGGGATAATTATTCATACTAAGGCTTCCGTTGCGTAAACGGTTTAAGTTACCCAAAAAAATTGTAATAAAGAATTATTTCTCTTTAAATGATCTAAAAAAAAATTCCCGCGACAGTATATGTCTAACTTTTAAGTTTCAGTTACTATAACCATTTTTATGGTAAATAAATTTGGTCGAATTTAATGCATAATTGCCATAATGTTTTATCAACATAATATTAATCTTTATCCAAATAAATATGTTGTTGATTGAGAGTATTTAATCTATACTTATAATAAATCTGTAGAGAGGTCAATTCTGTACATGAAATATATTTTCAAAATAACTATCAGGTGGTGATTAGGGATCAATACTGATGCCAAAAATGCAATCAGTAAAATTTTTGTCTGTCTGTCTGTCTGTCTGTCTGTCTGTCTGTCTGTCTGTCTGTCTGTCTGTCTGTCTGTCTGTCGGTTTGTATGTTCCTTATGGAAACAAAAACTATTCGACGGATTTTAACGAAACTTGGTACAATTATTCTCCATACTCCTGGGCAGGTTTTTGTATACTTTCCAGCAGAGTAGTAAAGGGGAAATTTGGGAAATTTTGGGAAAACGGGAGAAGTTACTCCATTTTTTAAGCTTCCGTCGCGTGTGCAGCCTTAATGGTTAAACTTACATAGAAATCATGTATGACGGAAATATTCTTCATAAAATTATCTAAAAAAAAATCCTCAACAGTTTATGTCTATCTTTTACGGTTGACTCACAATAACACGTGTAATTCCTGATAGCTTAGCAGTTCGGAACATTCTGATTATATTTGTTTACTCTTACGTTTGTAAACCTCTCATTCATCCCTAATTTAAAAAAGGTAACATTATTACCTATTCAATAAAAAAAGAATCATAGAAATCGATAGAGAAACACCGAAATTATACATAAAATAAGCCATCGCGCCCGTGACCAAAACCGAATCGTTACTAATTTACATATAACATACTAGAAAGCGCCAGTAGTTGCATCCTACAACACGTAATGATTTATTTTTTAGATTGTTATAAATACTTCATAGCGTTTTATTCCAAAATTTGCTATTAAACGGAATTACTGAACCGTTCATTAAAGCGCATTAAAAATCACCAAACTACACTGTTTAGGGAGTGCTATAAATTTAGTAAATTGAAAACATTGCGCTGAATTTCACAATGCTTGAGCAGTGACTGAAGAAAGAAACCTCAGATATTTAAAAAACAACGCTACCCGTGCGAAGCTGGGACGATCCACTAGTTGAGAATAAAATTGTCCTTGACATCACTTAATTTAAATAAACATCTTAGAAGATAATATAATTTTAAAATTACTCCGTAACAAAATTTACACGCGTGCATGAAGCGCAAGCTGCGCTCTGGCCGACGAGCGAGGTCACCTGCGCGAGAAGCTTATGTTTAAGCCTAATCCTATTAATATTATAAATGTGAAAGTTTAGATGTTTGTGTGTTTGTAGCTAAATGAAGACTAATTCACAGAACGCATTTAAAATAAAATTTACAGGAAGCCAGATAATGATCTAATTAACACAATAGGACACTTTTTATCCCAGAAAAATTAAGAGATCAATAAATTTTCTTAAAAAATGGTTAAATAGACTAACTGACTAAGAATCAATGCTCAGCCGAAACTACTATACTTATAAACTTAAAACTTATGAAGTGAAAAAATTGTGAGGACGCTATGAAAAACACCTTTTTTCTCATCGCATGCACGCACGCATGCACGCAGAGACCCTCAACAGGTCAGTTAAATATTTCAGTTCGACGACGTGAAAGTCTACACTTTTGACAGTACGAAGTCTGTGGGGTCAGCTAGTCATTTATAAAGCCCCAAAACGCTAAGTGAGAAACGGGTTAGTGCTGTTCTAAGACCACACTACACTGCATCTGCATATAAAATCGCGAAGTGAAAGTAGTTACAAAGCAAATAATTCCCAGTTCCCAAAAGGTAATTAAAGCAAAGTACTGGCGCTAAATATTGTAGTAAGGTTGACACGAACTGCAATTAGTTTACGCGATTGTCGTGTTTGTGTAATGGCTCTACTAACACTATTAATGGAACTGAACCTATTAACTTACTCGCTACGCGGACAATCACTTTATAATTATGTCCATTTAGCTGTGTAGTAGCCGTGTAGTGCCGGCTTAGAATGTCGCTACCCCTTTCTACCCACGGGTGTCATAAGAGGCGACTAAGGGTATTGGGGCTTTTTATTGATTTTTTGGGCGATGCGGTCTCCAACCCATCACCTAAAACCTTTATTTTTACCATCTTTTCCCCACTCAACTTCCAAAAGTGGCTGAGGAATTTATAATTCCTTAGCTTTGGCTACCCCTTCCAGGGAAATATAACCGTGAGTATATGTATGTTAGCTGTGTAGTGACTTCATCACCAACAACATTTTATTTTAAAAGTGGCTGAAGAATTTGCCATTCAGAAGCTCTGGCTACCCCTTTGTGGGATTTTTAGATGTGAGTATATGTATGCATGTATCTATGTATGTTAAATCAAAGAATGGTTAACCAAGATTTTAGCCAGATTTTAAAATTAGTATATGAGCCAATCATGATGTAGTAAAGAAGTGTACAGAGCCGATGTGGATGATATTATAGGTGGAAGATAAGTAGAGGACGGCCAAAAAAGATGTTTAAAGACCAGAATAAAAACGTTCTTAAGATGGCGAAAGAACGAATCTAGAAGAATAAAAGAGCATGCATGAGAAGAAACATGAATGTGGGGTAAAAGATATTTGTCAGGATATTAATGTCTGTCTACCCCAATGGGAATTAATATGGGCTTGAGCATAAGTAAGTAAATATCTAAAGTATGTGACTTCTGGGTTCTAACTGACTGGGTTCTTCAAATTTATTTATTTATTTACATACTCTAAACTATATCTTATAGGTTAAGTGGCCTGAACTGGAATAATATTAATGCATTTGCAAAACAAATGGCGCAGTAGTTACAAGCAGTTTTTCGGTTTATTGTTGGCAGAATACGTGTTTTAGCGGAGGCTCATTGAGAAAAACCTCAGTGTGCATTATAGAGCTTCGCCATTATCAATTCATAAAAAAAACATATTATAACGATTTCGTCATGTCTGTCTATCTATTACAAACAGTTAAGATTACACAAATAAAACGTGATAGACAAGACTGGACGTAATGCTTAAAATCTCTTTCGAATTTTCGGCAGGTGTATAAAATGTTTGAAAGTGTATGTTCACGAAAACGGCATGGAATTAAATAAACATTTTGAATGCTAGAAACATTCAATCTAGCTTAATTGATCCGCCGTCTTAAACTTTATCAACAATTACGTTCAATTTAAATCTTTTTGTTCATGAAAACCTCATGTGGGGATTATTACTAATTAATAAAGAATTAATAAAGGAATGAAAAATTTCGACACAGGCGGGATTCGAACCCGCGACCTCGCGACACTACTAAAACGTGTAAAAGAAATAAAGGATAGAAGAATTTCGCGCTGGCAGCCATTAACACGATAGCTCAATTGGCAAGAGCGACGGGGGCGTAAACCCGAGGTCGCGGGTTCGAATCCCGCCTGTGTCGAAATTTTTCTTTCCTTTATTAATTAATTACGTTCAAATTTAAATACAAACTGAATCTTTTGAGCCGAAATCCGATAGCAAACTTATCATTGTTATTCAATAATAATTGCTGTTCTTTACACAAAGTTTCTTGCCACCATTTATAAGTAGAGCGGTGCCCCAAAAACAACAAAAGATACATTATATCGATCTTAACCGACTTGGCAACCACTCTCCTCCAAGTACTCTACACATGTATACATACAATACATACAACATGCTTTGGCATCATGATAGTCCAATGGGTCCACCCGCACGAAAACAGACAGGCGTGAGTTCAAATCCCGGGTCGGGCCTACACCAATTTGTCTTTTCTAAAGTCATATGTGTGGTTAATTTATCAGGGCTGTTAACGGTGAGGGTAAATATCGTGAGGAAACCCACATGGCTGAGTTGTACTTAGCCATGTGACAGTGTAATCGTACAAAACGCTGATAGGCCTGCCCCTATCACGTGAGTACACTGTCCAAGCAAAACGTGGGTACCTACTCTGGACACTAGATGGCGGTGTCACGTGAAGTTCAGAAGATTTGGTACCTCTGCCAACCCCTTTAGGGATAAAAGGCATGAACGTTTATGTAATGTCATGTTATGCTTTGGCAAGAAAAATATCATACATAGAACCCAAAAAGGGGTCGCCAGACCTTCAGAGCTGGAAACTCCTCAGCCACATTTGGAAGTTGATACGGGACAAGGAGACCCATACCCTTAGTCCTTAGTAGAAAGGGGTAGTGACATTCTAAGCCGGCACTACAAGGCTGTAATATCATATAAATAATTTATTCGAACAATGTGTATATTTTTAGACTCTATAATAATTAATATGCTGAGTGTTTTTATTTACATAATGTTGAATAATTCGGAAGTTTAATAAAAAATAGCAAGCAAGTAACATTCCGACTGTAATCGATGTATTAAATTCTCGTTATACAATCACCAAACCTTTGTGCTATCTTGTAAATAAACATACATACATACATATACTCACGGTTATATTTCCCTGGAAGGGGTAGCCAGAGCTAAGGAATTATAAATTCCTCAGCCACTTTTGGAAGTTGATTGGGAAAAGATGGTAATAATGAATGTTTTTGGTGACGGGTCTCCAACCACATCGCCCAAAAATCACTTAAAAAGCCCCCTATACCCTTAGTCGCCTCTTACGATCACCCACGGGTAGAAATGGGGTAGTGCTATTCTAAGCCGACACTACACGGCACTTAAAAAGCTTTTGTGCTATCTAGTAAATAAAAAACAATCCTATAAACATACTTTACTTTAAATAAAATTTTCATACTCGGAAATTTCATTATCGTTGTTACTGTTCTTCCGCTGTAAAACTGGAACAACGGTCGTCAGTACAGCGTAAAAGTTTATTTACGTCATGTCTTTTAGCCGAAGGCTTTTTAGGTCGTCTAGAAACACTTACACAGCACTTTCGTCACTAAGCAGCTGTGACCCACTTCTACTCGTTGCTACATTCCTAGGAATTAAATGAGGAAATTAAATAGGAAAGTTTAAAGTTTAAACATAAATTCAAATACGGCTATATATCCCAATAAAGAGTAGCCGGGGTTTCGGAATTACATTTCCTCAGCCACTATCGAAAAGTTTTAAGAAAAGGAATCGAATAATCAGGTGGTTTTTTTATTGGTTCTCCAGTCAGCTGGACTCGTGAGTAATTTTATGAGTAAAATACATGTTAACTCTGAAGTCAGTGCACAGTCGGGTAGTGTTAGATTAGATGAGAGTACCACTAAGCCATATCTTCCTGGCTTTTGCGCTTTTGGGCTTTTAAGCGATGTTGTGATGGTGAAGTTCCATCACCAACTATCCTCTTTTCGCCATGAGTTTGGAACTCTGAAGCTCTAGATATATTTTTTTGGAATTTACAGCCGTATATATGTCTCTATGTAATGTGTAAGTGATAACATCAAAATAAGTAAATAATAAAGAAATTGCCAAAAAAAACAGTGAACGTTGTATACTGCCACATATCTGCTCAGATGCATTGGCCTATATATGAACTATATTATACATTGAAAACAGCAGAACAATTAAAACGGCATCATATAGCAATATAAAATACAGTTGGCCGTAAACCTAGTTAGCGGCGGCGCCGAGTTGATGCATTGACAACTATGACGTCATTCTCGCGACGAGAAAACCTTCGCCGATTCATAATAACGATATCAAGTTACGTTACATTTATTTTTACTTAACAATAAGAGCCTCCCGCTCTTTATATTGAGGAGAAAATATAAGAATATTGATCTGGTAAACTTAGGTTTGAAGCAAATGCTTTTCAAGTTTGAGAATAACATAAACGTTCACGCCGTTTATCCCCGAAGGGGTTGGCAGAGGTACCAATACTCCTGAACTCACATGGCAAGCGCCATCTAGTTTCCAGAGAAGGTACCCACGTTTTGCTTAGACAGTGTACTCACGTGATAGGGGGCAGGCCTATCGCCGTTTTGAACGAATACACTGTCACATGACTAAGTACAACTCAGCCATGTGGGTTTCCTCACGATGTTTTCCCTCACCGTTAGCAACCATGATAAATTAACCACACATATGACTTTAGAAAAGACAAATTGGTGTAGGCCCGTCCCAGGATTGGAACTCACGCCCTTCTGTTTTCGGGCGGGTGTTCTACCCACTGGACTATCATTTGAGAATAAAAGGACTTGAATTTGTTGAAATAATTACTAGGTGACCTTTAATACGTTATTTTGCAATAAAAAGTATAAGATATTTATATGGCAAAACGCACATAAATAAAACAAATTGAAACTTTTCCGAAGATGTCTTAAGAGGCCAGAAAGAGTTTAGACTTAAGAGGATGATCGTTGGGTAATTTGGTTATAAAACCATTACAAATCCTTTCTTTGACAATCTATTCCCTTATACATTCCAAAAGAAGTTAATGATATTCCAATTCTGAAACTCTGTCTACTTCTTTTTAGTACTTATAGTCATGAGTGAAATGATCGTCCGTAAACCGATTTGGCAAACAACCAATCTTGCTTGTTACACAAAAATACTGCATGGTAATGCAGGGAACGGACGAGCACCCTAATAACAATACCCTTAAAAAAGGAAACCCAACGTAAAGGGAAAACCAATTCAAAGGGTAACCCTCGTTGAAAGAGCAAACTTAATAAAATACATACATAAATATACTCGCATTTTTAATTTCTTAGCTCTGGCTTTATGCATAGTGAGTTATGTATGTATGTACGAATACTCACGGCTATGAATCGATAGAAGGAGTAGCTAAAGTTTGAGAAAACGAAATTCTACAGCAACTTTTGGAAGTTGGGTGAAGAAAAGGTTATCGGTTATGGGTTTCCAACTGCATCACCCAAGAAATTTCTTAACCGCAGCACCCTTAGTCGCTTCTTGCAAATACCCACGGGGAGAAATCAGGTAGTGCTATTCTAATACAACACTACACAGCAATAAAATGGAAGGGTTTTATAACGTTTCCCTTTTAAGCCACATTCGTAAAACACCTACTAACGGGTAAGAACCCTTATAATAGGGTTTTCTGAACGGGTTACCCTTTGTGTGATTATCAGATCTTGTGGGTTTATAGGCGACTTAAAATATTTAGTCAAATAAAAATTTACACAAAATCCCTAAAAAGAGAAAGCGCTTTCTTTCCCTGCGCAGTATACGGTAATTTAAATATTCAGCAATGTTTGCCGCCCGGTTTTATAAACCTATTGGACTTTATTGATTAAAAAATATTTTAAGGAAACTAATCGATATATCTCATATTTGACTTATAATCGATTTATTTTTAAATATTTATTAATTATCAATCTGACTTATTGAATTTTATGTGTCGTTTAATTATCAAGGTTATTAACGCTGAGGAAAAACATCGTGAGGAAACCAACCTAGCGGAATTGTATTTAGTCATGAATAATCCACCTATCGCGTGATTGCACTGTACCAGCAAATCGTAGGTACTAACCACCAGGTGACTTACATGGGACGCGTTGTTCAGAACTATTTTATCACTGCCACCCCTTAGGAGAACTACGGTTTGAATAATAAAACGTTGAGCCTCTTTCCATTAATCGGAGGATGAAAATACACTAAAGTGTAGTAACGTGCCGACCAATACAACACAAATAAAACAATAGTTTCATCGAAATGGGTCAAGCCGAGCCGAATGAGTTCGTCCATTAACGAGACATGAGGCTTTATGTTTATACTCGGACATGAAAAGAGATGGAATTGTATATATTTTTAGACAAGTTATTTCATGATATGTTCAGATATGCCGTGTAGAATAGATCTCACTACTCCTTTCTACCCAGGGGTGTCGTAAGAGGCGACTAAGGGCATGGGATTTTTTTAAGTGGTTTTTGGGTGATGCGGTTGGAGACCCATCACCACCATCACCAACGATACTTTATTTCTGCCATCTTGTCCCCTATCAACTTCCAAATGCGGCTGAGGAGTTTCTAGCTCTGAAGCTCTGGCTACCCTTTTATGTGATTTATAGTCGTGAGGATATGTATGTATGTATATTCATATATACATACAAAAATATTGTATGCACTAATATTATTAGTTATCATAGGAATAGGCAGAGACTATCAATTGGAATTTTGTAAAATTATGGCGTCGATCCTTTCATACATGCCTTTATTCTTCGGTGGCCTCTGTGGTCAAACTCTACTGACATTACCATTCAAATTGAATCCCTTTCACCAGTTCGAAATATCATCTTAACGTTCCAAAATGCTTAGTCCGTTAATTATTAGTTATGTATTGTCGGCTAAAAGTAGAACCCATTTCTTCCCGGGGTTGTCGTAAGATACAAGATAGCACAAATGTTGGTGATTGTAAATAAAAAACAATCGTATAAACAGAATATACTTATTTTAAATTGAATTTTCATACTCGTAAATTGTATTATCGTTGTTACTGTTCTTCCACTGTAAAACTGGAACAACGGTCTTCAGTACAGCGTAGTGCATACAATATTTTTGTATGTGTATCTGAATATACATACATACATATACTCACGACTATAAATCACATAAAGGGGTAGCCAGAGCTTCAGAGCTAGAAACTCCTCAGCCGCATTTGGAAGTTGACAGGGGACAAGATGGCAGAAATAAAGTATCGTTGGTGATGGGTCTCTAACCGCATCGCCCAAAAACCACTTAAAAAATCCCATGCCCTTAGTCGCCTCTTACGACACCCCTGGGCAGAAAGGAGTATTAACATCTATTCTACACGGCATATCTGAACATATCATGAAATAACTTGTCCAAAAATATATACAATTCCATCTCTTTTCATGTCCGAGTATAAACATAAAGCCTCATGTCTCGTTAATGGACGAACTCATTCGGCTCGGCTTGACCCATTTCGATGAAACTTTTGTTTTATTTGTGTTGTATTGGTCGGCACGTTACTAGACTTTAGTGTATTTTCATCCTCACTCTAGTGGAAAGAGGCTTGATGGTTTATTATTCACAGCGTAAATTCTCGGAAGGGCTGGCAATGGCTTATTACTTCTGAACAACCCGTCCCATGTTAGTCACCTGGTTATAGTACAACTCAGCCAAGTTTGTTTCCTCACAGCTAATTACTTGATAAATAAACGAAACATAAAGGTTAATAAGTCAGATCGATAATTACATAACATAACATAACATAAACGTTCACGCCGTTTATCCCCGAAGGGGTTGGCAGAGGTACCAATACTCCTGAACTCACATGGCAAGCGCCATCTAGTTTCCAGAGAAGGTACCCACGTTTTGCTTAGACAGTGTACTCACGTGATAGTGATCAGATCGATAATTATAAATAATTAAAAACGAATCGATAATAAGTCAAATGTGACATTTATAGATTAGTTTGCTTAAAATATTTTTTATCTTCCTATTAAGGTCCTAAAAATCGGAGTAAGGTGAAATAAACGCGAATTATTAATAAAGTCCAATAGGTTTATAAAACCGGGCGGCAAACATTGCTGAATATTTAAATTACCGTATACTGCGCAGGGAAAGAAAGAGCTTTCTCTTTTTAGGGATTTTGTGTAAGTTTTTATTTGACTGAATATATTAAGCCGCCTATAAACCCACAAGATCTGATATTCACATAAAAGAAAACCCGTTCAGAAAACCCTATTAAAAGGGTTCCCCTTTACTAGGGGTTTTACGAATGGGTTTTAAAAAGGAAACACTCATTTTTTGGATAAGCGTTATAAAACCCTTTTATTTTATTGCTGTGTAGTGTTGGATTAGAATAGCACTAACCCATTTCTCTCCATTCGGGCTTTCTTGAAGGGAATTTTGGCGATGCGGTTGGAAACCCAACCTTTATGTTACAATCTTTTCCTCACCCAACTTTCAAAAAATTCTGAAGATTTTCTTATTCTAAAGGTCTGGCTACCTCTTTTAGGAATTCATAGCCGTGATTAAATGTATGTATGTATTTAATAAAGTTTGCTCTTTCAATAGGGTTAGCCTTATAAATGGGCAAGCCAACTAAGAGGGTTACCCTTTGAATTGGTTTTCCCTTTACGTAGGATTTCCTTTTATAAGATTCTGTATATATACTTTAAGGGTTTTGACATTAATCCGCTTGTCCGCTCCCTGTATTACATACATACATACATACATATACTCACGGTTATAAATCCCAAGAAGGGGTAGCCGGAGCTAAGGAATTTGAAATTCCTCAGCCACTTTGAAAATTTAAGTGGGGAAAAGATAGTAAAAACAAAGGTTGTTGGTGATGGGTCTCCAACCGCATCGCCCAAAAATCCCTTAAAAGCCCCAATACCGTTAGTCGCCTCTTACGTACACCCACCGGAAGAAATGGGGTAGTGCTATTCTAAGCCGACACTACACAGTATCACCCTGTATTACCCTGCAGTATTACTGCGTGAGAAGCAAGATTGGTTGTTTGCCAAATCGGTTCACGAACGATCATTTTACTCATGGCTATAAATACTAAAGAAAAGAAGCCAGAGTTAGTTGGAATTTCCTCAGCTTTTTTTGAAAATGTATTAGTAAAGCTTGTCAAAGAAAGGATGGTCTATAGTGGTTTACCAACCAAATTACCCAACAATCATCCTCTATAGTCTAAACTCTTTCTCGCCTCTTAAGACATTTTCGAAGAAGAGTCAAATTGTTTTATTTTTGAACGTTTTTCCTTATAAATATCTTTTACTTTTTATGGCAAAATAACGTATTAAAGGTCACCTCATTTCAACGAATTGAAGTCCTTTTATTCTCAAACTTGAAAAGCATTTGCTTCAATTCTAAGTTTACCAGATCAATATTCTTATATTTTCTCCTCATATTGAAGAGTGGGAGGCTCTTATTATTAAGTAAAAATAAATGTAACGTAACCTGATATCGTTATTATGAAACGGCGAAGGTTCTCTCGTCGCGAGAATGACGTCATAGTTGTCAATGCATCAACTCGGCGCCGCCGCTAACTAGGTTTACGGCCAACTGTATTTTATATTGCTATATGATGCCGTTTTAATTGTTCTGCTGTTTTCAATGTATAACATAGTTCATATATAGGCCAATGCATCTGAGCAGATATGTGGCAGTATACAACGTTCACTGGTTTTTTTTGGCAATTTCTTTACAATTTACTTATTTTGATGTTATCACTTAAAATTACATACATACGGCTGTAAATATAAATTCCAAAAAAATATATCTAGAGCTTCAGAGTTCCAAACTCATGGCGAAAAGAGGATAGTTGGTGATGGAACTTCACCAACACAACATCGCTCAAAAGCCAAAAAGCGCAAAAGCCAGGAAGATATGGCTTAGTGGTACTCTCATCTAATCTAACACTACCCGACTGTGCACTGACTTCAGAGTTAACATGTATTTTACTCATAAAATTACTCACGGGTCCAACTGACTCTAGAACAAATAAAAAAACAACCTGATTTTTCCATTCCTTAATCTGCAGCAAATTCTGCTATTCTATTTAAAAAAAATGTAGATTTTGCAAATAATTTTTCATTTTAATATTAATCTATCTCAATTACATGCCAATGGTCATCACATAATATACATCTTACTTATATCTAATTCTTTCTAAATAAAATGTGCTCTGTAGTATACAACCTTTGTAGCGTAGTGGCTAAAAACACCGACATGGGTTTAACCTTGAGCCGTGCTTAGTTGTGTTTAGTCTTGTGTCAGTGTATTTATACAAAATGATATAATTGCCATTCATTTAGAAAATATACTGTCATAGCAGAAAGTCTCTGAACATTAGTCGGCAAAAATGGGACGTGAAGGCAACTCATCCTTTATCTTGCTCCATCTTTTACCTGTGCAAATGGCCAGACGTAGCTGAGGAAGTGCTTATTTCGAAGCAAGCGTTGGCTACTCTTTATTTGATATTTGTCACTGTGAAAATATTTAACAGACATGATAGTCCAGTGGGTAGAACACCCGCCCGAAAACAGAAGGGCGTGAGTTCCAATCCTGGGACGGGCCTACACCAATTTGTCTTTTCTAAAGTCATATTTGTGGTTAATTTATCATGGTTGTTAACGGTGAGGGAAAACATCGTGAGGAAACCCACATGGCTGAGTTGTACTTAGTCATGTGACAGTGTATTCGTACAAAACGGCGATAGGCCTGCCCCCTATCACGTGAGTACACTGTCTAAGCAAAACGTGGGTACCTTCTCTGGAAACTAGATGGCGCTTGCCATGTGAGTTCAGAAGTATTGGTACCTCTGCCAACCCCTTCGGGGATAAACGGCGTGAACGTTTATGTTTATTATGTTTATGAAAATATTTAAGGAATTATTATTTATCGCCTCCTACTTTATGTAGGTCTCCCAAAACCGGACACCGTTTTGGATCTCTATCCATAAAAGGGCCCTGAGGGAAGAAAAGCCTAGTTTAGTAAATTAGTAGGACAGGACAACGCGGGACTAGTCGTTATGCAGATATTTGAGGGGGGGCACAAGCTATATATAGTTATGTCCAGGGGCCCTTATGTCCAGCTATAAGACCATGTGTCCAGCCATTGTCCCGCACTCGATGTCTATTAGTTGAGTGGTGATGATGATGATGATGATGATGATGATGATGATGATGAAGGTTATTTGATTTGACATGTCAACATATTTTGACACAGATTTTGTTATGACAATTTATTGTTGTTTATTTATTAATAATAAATAGCTTTTTGTAGAAAACTTATTTATTTTGATTAAGATCACAGCAGAAAAAGCACATGTTTAAAGAAAGCATTTCTTGATAACAAATATAATTAATATTTGACTCCGGAAGATTGGGAAATGAACAACTTGTGACCAAAGTTTTTAATAAGTTTACCTACATCTAAATTGGTGTTTTCTTAAACTAGTGAGTAAAATTGTATTAAATATATTGACGAAGCGTGATCTGATAGAATGGTGTGAGAGGAAACTCTCTGATAATTTCCGGAATAACCAAAAGTTGTTCTGGAAATATGTCCGGAAAGAAAAGGGAGTTTCCCAAAACACGAGAGTGAATGTAGTGAAAGATGATCAGGGTGAATTGGCGACGGATGAAAGTAGCATGAAACGAGTATGCAAGAACTATTTTGAGGGACTCTTTGAAAAAATGGATGCATCCGTTTCTTCGCCAATCGGCAGTAATGTTGATTGGAACGATGCGATGGGTGCCTTTAGTTAAAGTGAGATCAGTATGGAAGAAATAATGAAAGCAATGAAAAGTATGACAATAGGGAAGGCGGCAGGGTATGATAGGATAACTATCGAAATGCTGGTTGGGCTGGTAAAGGGTTGGTGGCTTCTTGGTTGTACTTCCTTTTTCAAAAGTGCTGGTCGAGTGGCAAAGTACCACAAGACTGGTGCAAGGCGGTGATTGTGCCCCTGTATAAAGGAGAAAGGTCACGCCAGGAGGCTAAGAACTACCGCGGTATTAGCCTACTCAGCATTGTTGGTAAATTGTATGCAAAGGTATTGATTGAAAGAGTGATGAATGAAACTGATGAGAAAATATGGGATGTACAAGCAGGATTTAGGAAAGGAATGGGATGTATGGATCAAATCTTCTCTCTAAGGAGCATCACCGAAAAGTTCTTAGCTAATAACCAAAAGGTGTATTGCTCCTTCATTGATTTAGAGAAGGCGTATGATAGGGTGGTAAGAAAGTGTTTATGGGAGGTGTTATCCAAGTTTGGTTTAGGGAGTCAACTTATACGTGCATTGGTATCACTCTATGAGGATTCTAGTGCATGTGTAAGAGTAAACGGGGAAAACACTGACTGGTTCGGAATCTCTAGGGGTGTCCGACAGGGATGTGAAGCTTCTCCGTGGCTCTTCAATTTGTTTATGGATGACTGTTTGACAGAGTTGCGTGAAAGTGATTATGGACTAAGAATGGGTGGATTCATCATTAAATGCCTCTTGTATGCAGACGATCAAGTGCTCCTTGCATCGTCGGTAAAAGAGTTGCAATAGATGATAAATATTGCATGTAAGTCTTTTGTAAGAAAGGGAATGAGGGTGAATGTGGATAAGACCAAAACTATGGTTTTTGAGAGACAGGAAGATGTGACAGAATGCGTGATTGCGATTTATGGTAAGGATGTGGAACAATTGAAGGAGTTTGTATATCTGGAAAGATTGTTTACAAGGGATGGAAAATGTGATGAAGATATTGAGAGAAGAGTGAAAAAGGGTAATGCGATTAATGGAGCATTGGATAGTCTAATGTCTAGTCAATCGGTGTCCGAAAGGGCTCAAATGGCTGTGCATGATGCCGTTCTTGTTACTACGTTTATGTAGTGCAGTGAATGTTGGGTGTGGCAGAAGAAGCATGAAAGCAGAGTGAATGCAGTAGAAATGAGGTCCCTCAGAAAAGTTTGTAATGTAAGGTTATGTGATCGTGTGAGGAACGATGTGATTCGTGAAAAGTGTGGTGTAAAAGATGATATTGTAAGTAAGATAGAAAAAGGAATGTTGAGATGGTTTGGGCACATCGAGAGGAGGGATGATAGGAAATTGGTAAAAGGTATCTATAGAGCTAATGTGGAAGGTAATGTTAGTAGAGGACGGCCACAAAAGACACACTTGGACCAAATTGAAAGTGTGCTCAAAAAGGCAGGCGTCCGAAGTATGAAGAATAAAAGAGCATGTATGAAAAGATTGATGGATGTAAACGAAGCCAGAGAGGTTTGCCAGGATCGTACAAAGTGGCGATCGATAGTCTCTGCCTACCCCAATGAGAACTAACGGCGTGAGAATATGTATGTATGTATGTATGTATGTAAAATATACTTACCCCATTTGTTCCCATTAGCCCACCTCTCGAGCCTCTACATGGCCACATAAAATACATGGTTTGCTAAACATATCTTTTGTTCATTTTGTGCCTTAGTTGCATCATCGGTTTCCTAGTTAAAACTAATTCAGTTACACGCACGGATAAATATTTACAGATTTTTTTGAGATAAGTATACAATTAATATAATACAAATATGATATTTTTTACGTTGTTTTGGGTTTCGTAGTCAAAAAAGAACCGTCTACCTGTTTGTTCCTACGCGGTGTAACTCGTACACTATAATGTCCAGAAAGTTTTATGTTTGTAAAATTATACTTAATTAAAAATCCGATATACTGTGTAGAGCCGGCTTAGAATAGCACTACCCCAATTTCTTCCGGTAGGTGTACGTAAGAGGCGACTAAGGGTATAAGGGCTTTAAATGGATTTTTGGCCGATGTGGTTGGAGACCCATCACCAAGAACCTTTATTTCACCATTTAATCCCCACGTAACTTCCAAAAGTGGCTGAGGAATTTGTAAAGCCTTAGCTCTGGCTACCCCTTCTGGGGATTTATAGCCGTGAGTATATGTATGTATGTATGATTATGACCTCACACTATTACTGGCTCTGTTAAGTCTGCTGGTAGGATGATGATAATAATACTATGGCCAAGAGATTTTTAAGTACTCAAGACTCAAATTCAGACCGTATATCGCCGAAGGGGTTCACAGAGGTAGTGATACTTCTTAACATCACGTGACATCGTCGCCTGATGTTCAGAGTACCCACGTTTCGCTTGGACTGTGTAGTCACGTGTATATTTTCGCCGTTTGGTATTTTGAGGTGCCTATGCCCACAACCGTTTTTGAGGGCTGGATACGCCCCTACATACGATAATAATAATAAATATTTTTTATTTAAGTGACCAGGACTCATTATATTAGTAATACTTATAGCTATGTTAGTAAAAAAAAACATACAATATATACAGCTGCAGTAATATGAGTCATCGCTGCACCATTCCGCTTGATATAGCGCAACAATGCCTCAAATACTAGCAGTCGAGCCTACTCCCGATCATGTTTAGGATACTGTTGGTGCTACCACGTATCCTGCGCACCAGAGATCCGCACCTTTTTCGCATTGTCCGACGCGCTACAAAAACGAGGCAGCCCCAACAACATCCTAAACGCGTTGTTATACTGGACCCGGAGGGCATTGTAAGATTTTTGAATATATCTAGCCCACAGGCTGCAGGTATAGAATGAGGTGCAGTAAGATCTGAACAGAGTGATTTTTACTCTTTCTGAGCACCTTGCAAACCTGCGAGCTAGCATGTTCGCTCTCACTGACAACGCCCTCCGTTCCCATCTACATCAGCATCGTCCTTGAGGTCTGGGGTCAGTATATGACCAAGATATTTAAAGGTATATACCCTAGATAGCTCACATTTGTTGAGATAAACTGGTGGGGCTGATTTAACACGATTTTTACCTGCCTCAAAGACCATGAATTGACTCCTTTAACATTGTACAAGAGACCATGTTTCTCAGCATATCTCTGGCATATGGCTAAAAGCTTTCTTAGCCCACACACCGACGAGCTCAGCAGCACCATGTCATCAGCATAACTAATATTATTAACACATACACCGTCAATGTGGCATCCGACTCTGGTGCTGCTGAGCTCGACTATCAGCTCGTTCGCATACAGGTTGAAGAGCGAAGGTGAGCTCAACCCCCCCTGTCTCACTCCGCACTCCAACCGGTATGATTCTGACAATGCTCCCTCCTATCTCACATTGTTGACCTCCAAATAAGTACCCATCATTGGCCCACAGAGGATGCGTCGCCCCCCGCGCCACCGCTGGCTGCTGGTATCCATCTTCGCGGTGGTCTACTCGGTGTTCCACGCCGTGCTGAGCGACACGGCACTCGAGACCGCCGTCACCAAGGACGTGCCGGACGCTAATAAGGTCACCGCTTCTATATTGAAAATGTCTTCGGAAGGGGTTGGAGGTAATTATTGGATTGAAGCTATATTTATTACTGATTTTTGTATATAAGTGAGTTATACCTACCTTTTCTTGAAACTCTTTGTTTTATTTTAACAAAGGGTTTGGATAATGTAAGTCAACTAAATTGTCTATAGACTTTCGTCTAGCAATTGTTAGAAGCGTGGCTCAACATTTTTGATCAGAAAATTTTTAACAGTGGTACTTGGTGACATTTAACATGAAAATGTTTTTCGTGGGGATTATTACTAATAAATAAAGAATAAATAAAGGAAAGAAAAATTTCGACACAGGAAATTTCTTTCCTTTATTTATTAGTAATAATCCCCACATGAGGTTTTCATGAATAAAAAAGATTTAAAATTATGTTTTTCGTGGGTTTTTATTCCTTCAATCCTTTTTTGGCAGTGTATTGTGATGCGCATTTAAAGATTTTATAAACCAAAAGCTTGTATGGAGAGTGATTTGAACCTACTACAAAATCAATATCTTATAACTATTTTTTTACTGAGTAATATTGCATGAAAAATCAGAAGGAGACCATAATATTCAATTATTTAAGTTTTTTTTGTAAAAATGGTCGGTCTATCGGTAGAACCAAATCATATTGTATTTTTTATCATTCTCGTTAGATTTCCCAACCAATGAAAATGGCACTACAATACTTTAGATACTTCCCCTATGTGTGACACGGCCGTGTGATAGTACTCGAAAATTACCAAACATAAACATAGCATAAACGTTCACGCCAAATATCCCCGAAGGGGTTGGCAGAGGTACTAATACTTCTGAACGTCACGTGACTTTGTCACCTGGTGTTCAGAGTACCCGAGTTTTGCATGGACAGTGTACTCACGTGATAGGGGGCAAGCCTATCGCCGTTTTGTACAAATACACTGTCACATGACTAAGTACAATTCAGCCATGTGGGTTTCCTCACAATGTTTTCCCTCAAACCAACCGTGATAGCCCAGTGGGTAGAACACTCGATTATCGTGCAAACGACTAGTGTTCAAATCCTGGGTCGGGCCTACACCAATTTGTCTTTTCTAAAGACATATGTGTGGTTAATTTATCATGGTTGTTAACGGTGAGGAAAACATCGTGAGGAAACCCACATGGCTGAGTTGTACTTAGTCATGTGACAGTGTATTCGTACAAAACGGCGATAGGCCTGCCCCCTATCACGTGAGTACACGGTCCATGCAAAACGTGGGTACTCTGAACACCAGGTGACAAAGTCACGTGATGTTCAGAAGTATTAGTACCTCTGCCAACCCCTTCGGGGATATTCGGCGTGAACGTTTATGTTATGTTATGTTATGTTATGTTTTCCCTCACCGTTAACAACCATGATAAATTAACCAAACGTATGTCTTTAGAAAATACAAATTGGTGTAGGCCCGACCCGGGATTTGAACACTAGTCGTTTGCACGATAACTGATGTTCTACACATTGAGCTATCACGGTAGTTGAAAATTGCCGAACTAATGGGATAATTAATGAGAACAGTAGTTACAGAGAGTGAGCAGTCAGAGCTAGGAGTAGAGGAACCGACGTACACGACACTGGCAGAAATGGCGGGAGGGAAGAAGATGCAGAAAGCCGTGACGGAGGAGGGGGAGAAGAAAGAAGAGAAAGATGCTGGATATGTCGAGGTTTGATATTGTGTCTGAATCTCGTAAAAATTTAATTGTACATACATAAATACATAAACTCACGGCTATAAATCCCTAAAAGAGGTAGCCAGAGCTGAGGAATTAGAAATTCCCCCGCCACTTTTGGAAAGTTGAGTGGGGTAAA